>NW_019091506.1:621384-680541 GCF_001949145.1 Acanthaster planci | reverse complement strand
ATCAGAGTTGTCTTTCAATATTTTCTGAGTACCATGTTCACCGCCAGATAGTACTTGATACTGATTGATGTAATTGATTGTAACTGATGTGTGTAAAGCTGCACAGTATAGATAAGCATCAAACAGTTAATTCTCACCAAAAGAAATGAAAGACTTCCAATTATCAGGATCTTGTAGGAACTAACGTCTGTGGAAAGGACTCACAGAGTGTTCTTCCAGTAACTCTGATTCAAAGTTTCTTTCTTGCCGATCCTACTTTATGTGGAAATTTGGTATTTGGACAAACGGAAAGCGTACAATGGAACAATATTATTACAAGGTCCTAGGGACTTCACCAACTACCTTGTTATGATAGTTACCTTGCATTATCAGTCATGGAAAACAAAGGCGTGGGACCTACAATTGCCCTTGGTGTAAATGTGACCATGTATGAGCAGTGCTCTTCTTATCTGTGTTCAGCTGTATGTCGTCGAAAATGGAATAGAGCCATAACGTGTCCCATGATCCTATTTGCAGTTACAGAGACGAAACGAAGTAGAAGGGTGTTTGCGATGGCTCTCTGATAGAGCAGGTACATACCACACAGTAGATTAAAAGGTATTTAAATGAGCCCACTACATTTAAAATATTATGTGGTGATGCCTTGACCTCAGGAAGGAGTACGACCGGTTGGCAGGTCTGCAGGTAAGATGAAGAAAAGCAGCGATAAGTTTGTGGGGGAGAAATGAGTTGACTCGGGTGGGATGTGAACCCCACAACCCCTGGATGATCACACGTGGGCCTCGCCTTAAAATCTTGATTTCTAAATTCACAGCAAGTCTGTGAATTTTGCTCACAGGTCTGAGACATAAATTGGTTGCATGATGCTTGTAAAAAAAACACATAACATCAGTTCGGGATGCCCAACTCAGCACGAAGGCGTACCTTTCCCCGCGATGCAGTGTTCTACCAGCAGTCTCTAATCAGCCTTCCCTTTTTTTTTATTTCGTTTTAAAGTCAGTGTGTGTTTTTGTCTTTTTTTTTCTTTGGTGCATTTTGGGTAGGTGTCCCCAACAGGCTGGGCAAGGTCTACGAAATGGAGGTCTTGCTCTGTGAGTTGTTCGTCCATGGGGGCGCCAAACCACCATCCCACTCGGGCTGCACAAACCTGCTGACGACTTCCACCTTTGACTATGAAGCAGATACACGGTAGGCTGTTGCCCTGAGGCGTACAGCCCAGTTTGGTATTTCAAAAAGCTGATATCTTTAGAGAACAAAGAATGGGCATAAGACAGCATATGGCTGTGCTGATAGGACAGACTGTCGCGCGGTCGTGTAGCTGTTCCTGAACAGCCTCGGACTGGGCATGCCTGTTGGAATACAGTAAATGTAACGCGCATCAGATACTGCTAAAATCCGATTGGAAAAGTCATGGCAGAAATATCTGCAGTGCATACACGCAGGCATTTGCGTTGTTTACGCAGAGCAAAATGAAACCCTCATTCCCTGATTGTGCATTAATTTTTTTGCATGTCGGCTTTGTTGACATATCGTTTTAGAATACAGATGCAGACATTCAAATAGCCATACAAAAGCAATACAAAGAGGAATAGCTAGGCTAGGAATGGATCAAGTCTTCAACCTCGAAATTACATGCTTACAGTGCAAATGCGTAAACAGTACATCGTCCATACAGGTCAACTTTCTACATGTACTGGTCATAGTTCTCGTGGCAGAGCTTTGATGGTGATCGCTCACTGGTTGATTTGTTACTCCAGATGCAAGTACCACGAAGAAAATGAAGTGACAGTAGACAACTGTGCTTTGGGAAAAGCCAAGAAGAACTGGTAAGTATCAAAAAGTGGAGGTTGTATCAAAGATTGACTTTCTTTGAACAGGATTCCTGCAACAAAAGTTTCTCATTACATGTTCCTTTGAACTTTGTTGGGATTTGTGGGATTCTTTTTAGAGGATCTGTGGATCATGGAATCTTATGGTCCATGGAGGACGAAAAGATTCTACCTTTTGGTCCGATAGCTGCCACAGTCACGTGATGAGAGGGATTCCTCCTGTTTCCGAAAATTTCTGAAACTGTCGAACTCACTTCATTAATTTTTCACATACTGTCATCAAAGTTCACAAATGAATCAAATCTTGACAAGTCGAAGCCGTTAAGTCAAAACTCTGTTTACCTCGACGTCTTTCTGTATTTCCGACAAAAGAATGGGCCTTTATGTACAATAAACTATCCGTAACTAAAAAAGTCAATACCACTAAAGCCACTTATCTCGAAGTTTTGGCAGGCCAATTAAAAAAAACACTGAAAAATGATGAGTAAAAAGTGATGAAAGAACATTTGCCTTCATGATGAGTCATTACTGTCACGCGCTTGGCTTTTCTTTGATGAGCCGAGCATGTTTAAACGGGCTGCCATTGTCACGTCGACAAGCACTGGGTGGGCATTAACCAAAACTGTAAAATAAATCAGGCACGAATGATGCGCCCGCAAGTGCTTTGTACATGTATCATGTGACCCAGCCCGGAAACCCTAACCGACTGGCCAGCGCGCTGCGTTATGCGATAACAGCCTGATCAAGCAAAGCAAATGAATGAAGTCTCAAGATGTAGACACAGGTACCGGTACATAACTTCATTGGTTTACTGTTTATTAATGTACCACATAAAAACATGTTTAATGATGATGTTTGGGGAAAACTTGCACAGTAGGGATAGCCTAAAATCTAGGATGCTGATAGAATGGCATTTCTTGGAAAATTACAAAAAATACAAAAACTGCTGCAAACTGATTATTGACTATGTTGTCCAAGGTATGTAGTTAGAGGGCCAGATTTTGGGATCTTAGTAGAATCTTTCTCAAGAGCAAAAACACAAGATTTTCCAGGATTGAGAAGCAAGGCTTTCAAACCTTATGAGATATTTAAAATAAATATGAATAAATAAAAATGAATGTAGAATTGGACAGAATGTGACCACTTGCCTCTTTCCAGTGCACTTTGGGTGACCAACTTACTGACAGTATGTGTCTTCTAGCAATTTCTCTTTTTTTTTTATTTTGAATGTGTGTTTAGCTTCTGTTTGAGTGATGCCCTGGCCTCCATCTACAACATAGAGCTGACGTCCAGCCACCTCCCTGAACGCCAGGATGTCTCCACGTACCTGGTGATCCCGCCCCCCGTCTACGGCATCCAGTTCTCCAACGCCAAGCCCAAGCCCAAACCGCCCCAGAACCCATCCACCAGAGGCAGAGGCCTGGAGGTGGACCACAGGCGCAGGGAGCCGGCGGTCGGTGCCCATCCCACGGACCGTTCAGACGAGGTCAGTAGTTGGAAAGTGTTTTGGGATCAGCCCTGATGAATGCCCTGCCAACCCATGAGCGCCTGTGGTACATGGCATTTATTCACTGGGCAATAAAGAGCAATGCGTATTTTGCACTTTTGAGCAGCATGGGAAGTATTGGGAGAGAGGGGAATATTAAACGGGCTCTAACTTGGGGTTTTGTCCCAGGGACCCCCCCAAAAAACTCTAAAACCTTAAGGCAGCCTTCCATTAACCGCATGTTATTTTTGGATAGTCAACCCTGACAGGTCAGGCTTGGGGTGGCAGAGTGACCAATCAGGTGAGCCACAAACATTATGTTGTACATTTACATCTCTGTGCCGTTTGTTAGCGTTTACAGAAACCTGTGCACAAGCCAGTCATCCAGGAAGAACCAGTGAGGAGACCAACATCCTTAGGTCAGTCCAAGTACTCAGTGGCGTGTCCAGGTCTTGGGGGCGGGAGGAAGCCAATTGAGCCAAATTTTTCTCGTCCAAAACAATCCCAACTTTCTTCAGCGTCAAGAATTGATGCTGAGACTGTTTGGTCCCTTGCATGTGACGGTAGTGATGGCAGGGACTTGGATGAAGGGTTCTTTTTATACTTGAACGGGTGAGGGCGTGAAGCGGTCGTCCTACTGGAACACAAGAATTCCCACCCTTTGATGCAACAGTGCATGTCTTTGTATTTTCAGATGTCTGTGTTTAAAGACTGGACTTTTTTCACGTGAAATTTGCTCATTACAAGTCATGTATTTTATTTGAGTTTTGCTTTCAAGAATGTGCCACCAGGCTTCCTTTGTGAGACGAAATTCTCCAAAAATCCCACATTTTGGCCAGCACAAATATTTTTTCTTGTCAATCTATGCCCGGTGCGGTGCCTGCACCTTTGCATTAACGTCCACTGCACAGGCGTATCGCTTGCCTAAATGGCACCCAGGCAATTTCAACCAGTTACTCTTATTCACGGTGAAGTTCTCCATCTTCCGTTCAAGCGCTGGTTCTCGCACTGGTGCCATGACACACATAATTGTGCGCATGATGTATTCACTTCAGTACTTTATACTCCCATTCAGATTGAGATTATAATGCTATTTACCCGCTGGTCATAAGTTATCCTACCATTTATCAGCTCAGGGACTTGTTTTAGTGACCCCTAAACCAGAAACGTGTCTGGGACATCAAAGCAATGACCAGGAGCATGTTTAAGGCAGTCCACAAAAACGAAGCAGAAACGTTACATCATCCAACAGAGACAAAATAAAACAGACAATATCTGGCATGTTTGTCACTGATGCTTTACTCTATTTTCACCTTATATAAGAAAGTTGCTCATTTGATTCACTGCTCATAATAAGAACCTTAAAATGTGTCATTTTCTTACGTGAAAGACAATGAAAAATCATTTGTTTTCTGCCATTTTAAATTGACACTGAACCAACTCCAACTTTCAGCTCTTAGTGTTTGGTCAGATTAATGACGTCACAGAGGCATAACTTAAGTCGCAGTAACGTCCAATGCAGAAATAGATTTCTGGTCAGGGTCACAAAAACACACCCCCTGGAGTGTTTTCGTATTAATTAAGTAAATCCTTGTAGCACAGCCAGTGAGTTACTCAGATTGCTTCAACTCTTGTCACAGGTGTGAGTGGTGGCATGCTAGCCGCCAAGCAGGTGCAGCCCATGAAGGACCGAGAGATGGGAACCAAAATGGCAATGCTGCAACCGAGGGCTGGTGAGTGTCCACAAACAGGTAGATAAGGGGACCAACAAACAAGCACTGCTCAGTTGCTCTGTACTCAGTCGCTTTAACGGATAGATTGCCACAATTGTGATCCGGTTGAACATTCTTTAAAAGACATCTCCACATCTGACAAAAATGGCAAATATCACCTGTCAGTTCCAGAGGCCCTCTGTTTAATAGAACTCCCCCACTTTCATTTCAGTCATAGTCCAATCACCATAATATTTGATTTCAATTTTAATGTCCCCGCATAAACATAATTTCTCTGGGATTGGTTGCTTCAGCTATTAAAACAGTATTTCATTACAATCTGCCATCAAACCATTCTTCCAAGTTGACTTCGGAAGACGAAGATCTTCAAAAGGCTATATCTGACCTGTCACCATTTTTTTACCTCTATCTAAAGGCACGGTATGATGAAAACATGGAAATGCCTGATGGTAGTTGTAAACATACTGGGGATGCTTGCTGTTTTCAAGGCTAGGCTTACTGCTCCATGTTGAGCTCGTGACCAGGTTTCGAAAATATCTCAACTGATACAAATTTTTCGAAAATCCCCTCTCTTTTGGCTTTGTTGGCCATTGCCAAAAAAGAGAGCATTGGTGAATAATTAAAGATCTCCTAGCAAAGTAGTCAAACTTGGCCCAGGGGACAGGGCCACAGAATTGTTAAGCACAAAAGTTGTGTGCTTAGCAGACAGGTCACCAGCCAATGTGTTATACAGAGTATATTTCTCGTGATTTGACCCCAGCTAAATTTGTGTCTAGCACATATATACATGTAACATTTGCTAAGCAACATTTAGGCTAAGCATTTCCATGAAATGATGTTTTAATATCAGACAAGCCATAGTTGTTTTTGCCCCATCAGGTGCTCCATCAAAGTTTGCTCTTCCAGCATCTGCCCCTCCTCCCTCCTCTCTACCTCTCCCTGGGGCATCATGGCAGGGCTCGGCGAAAGTGTTCTCTGGCCCAGGTCAGCTTATAACACATTTTCAACTCAACAGACCCTCCCAGGCTCTTCAAATCTTTCTGGTCAGGGAATGACTTGATTTTGTTGAAATTGCTTCGAAATTATTGATCTTTTTAAGCAATGTTGAAACGTCTACAGTCTTTCCCATAAAGGCTGGTTCGTGCTCCGGTGAATTTTAAAGCAAACCAAATTCGACCTCCAAAATACGTGCAGGAGAATTGGCTTGAATGTTAATTTTGACTTCACCCTTCGCAAGTTCGTCAGGCAAGTAGCTGATCAGACATCGCAGTTCCACATTTTTGTTCCCTTTAGCATCAAATATGAACGGCCGTCCCCGTCTCACTTGGCTTAAGCAGGTTGCCGACGACACTGTGCCGCTGTCTCCAAATGAGGGCTGGTCCCTTGCTCTTGACGGGTATCTGAAGGTCACTGCGGCCCTCTTGATGGTCAGCTGCAGAATGATGATGATGTACAGGCAATTTAAACTTGATGATGTTTGACTTGATTGAAGACCAACTGTTGCAATTTGTTCCTTTATTGCTAAAAGAGTTTCAAAGTGACATACATGTAGACATTTGCTTCCATAAGCCAATTTGGTATTCCAGTTGAATGCGCATGAAATGCAAATGCTTCATACGTTATTTGGATGATATGTAGACACGCGCATGATAGGTCCTAATCGTCTTATCACTGCAGCTGTGCCCTGACTTCCGTGTACTGAATTCGTTCAAGGTGGCGGATCGTGAGTTGTTTATATATCTCGAATGGCCTTGCTTAACTAAAATAAGAGAGAGCATTAGACATGGCACGGATGGAGGGTACATATGCGGCTCAGGAAAAACTGGGTGGGTGTATCACCGGGTTATGCAGTTAATTCAAAAACTCACATGTGTTTACATGAACAGATGAATGTGAAGTGGACCCTGCTTAGTGTGCCGGATAAAATTACCGAGTAAAGCTTATGACTTGACTTCCCATATTTTAGCTGCATACGTTTTTCCTGTACGCGTACCATTGCTAATGGTCTCTTGTCAATGGCTTACAATGACACACAACTTTACCCTTTTCCATTTCTACCTACAGATGATCTCTCCAGTGATATGACGAACAGGTGTCAAGTGGCGCCCCCTTTTAGCTTGGGACGGGGACTAGGGCGGAGTCTGGGACGTGGGAAGCCCTTGTCATAAACCCACTCTGGCTGCCCGGAGGGGAGACTGGAAGACCCTATGGGCCCCTCCTGTTATCTGAGGAGGAAGGGTGGCTATGTGATTTATTCACGATAGCCATGGGGGACCAAGGACATTCGGCTGGCAGTCGTGCCAGCCGGTCCCCACCTTACTTCAACTGATGGACAGTGCCGATAACAATCTCAGCTACTGCTAGTGCCTCCACTGCTCCCCGTTTACGCACTGTGGAACGAAGAACTGTTCCTTTCTTATTCTGTTCTTAATTCTTTGCATGTGTAAAGCCCATAACCTTGGAAGTCAGTAAGTCTATTTGGACTGGTTGTCTGAAAGAGAAGAAATGAGTTTATAAAGTAGCCCATTTTTAGAAGTGTTTAGATTTTTTAGTATATGATTGAGCCTGTTCTTTAGAAAACGTGTTATCTGTGATGTGGTAGAACCTAAATATGCCCTTCCCGTTAAACTCATATAGTATTTGCATATTTTGATATATTTTGTAAGAATCACACATTGCTGCAATGTTGGTACACGCCACGGAGTGTGCCATAAAGTATGACCCATGAGCTGGAACAAGAGAGGGCGCAATTTTCCTAGCAACGGAGGCTCCTTCGGCGGGAACTGCACTTCGCTGGTTCATAAATGACTGTGAAATGCACGCGTGACAGTCGCACCGCTACCAAGAAAATGAATACTCTGACTAACATGGCTCTTTTCAACCGATGAGGGAGTGCTTCTGCTCAAAGTGGATAGGATGTAGCAATATTGCAGGGGCACTATCAATTTCCAAGAACTTGCTCCAAGTTTTTTTTTCCAAAGTGCCAGTTCAAGTACCCAAGATGAAAGTGAATGCAAGCGCAAACATATCTCAGCTGGTCTAGGTGCTAGGGATTTTCCATTGCGTTCAGCTGTATTAGATTTGACTGGAACTACTCAGTGCCGCCAAGTTCACATATCGTGTTTGGATTCAAGTCAAGTGAGAACCAGTCTTTCCCGTAAAAGCCAAAATAAGGCTTCCTATGTTTGAACAGGTGCTGAAGTGGAGTCAATCACAAGTCCCTTCAAGTCCATCACTAATCCTTTAGTTTCAAGGCACGGCTCGGTCTCATGGCTCTAACTAACAGCCGATTTTTGTGCCAGCAGAGCCTCCATTGAGCAGCGAGGGCAGCAAACAGCAAGCTTAGCCCCAGAGGTAACATGAGAAATCTGCACGCGCATCCAACAATGTTAGCTCACCCTCAGCATGAGATAATGCTCGAGTAGCTGGTAAAATTAGTGTTGTGTTTGAGACCCTCACAAGAGCAGACGCAAGACCATACGCGAGACCATGCATAAGACCTGTCACAGGTAAAGGGGTGAGAAGTGTCAAAGGAATGCTTTTGTTTCACTTCATTTAAATAGCTTGCGACTTCAATTCAAACGGGAGGTTTGTGGGGTCTTGTGATGGTCTTGTGTTGGTCTTCTGATTGTCTTGTGGGGTCTTGTGGTGGTCTTTTGGGGTCTTGTGATGGTTTTTGGGGGGTCACTACAACACTGCTTAATTTCGACAAGAACCCTTCAGGGACTAAGGGACTTGTGACTTGAGTGGTGATGGACCCGACAACCCACCCTGCGTTGAAGTGCACCCTGATCACCGGCAAAGGCAAGAGGCTGACCGGAAGCTTTCCACCCAGGCCCGAACTTTTACGTGTATGGTGCACGCTCGAACACCGTAAATTCAGATTGAACTTGGTCGTACTTTCGTGGGCTTTTTTGTTCAAAACTTTATCAGAGATATGGTGAAAAGTTGTCGTCTCATATCGCGCTTAAATATTCACAAGTTGTGTTTGAGATATTGGGATAAAAGCCTAGGGTGTTTGTTCTCCACAAATCTGGATCAGGATCCCTGAAAAAACAGAGCCTTTCTCGGGTGTCCTACGCCAAATGAAAAGATCTGCTGTCAAAACACGCCCCGTCTTGGTCTCACTCGGAGCCAGCATCACTGAATTGAAATTCAACTAGTCTTTTTGCATGATTTGTACAGAGTTTCGAACGGAGCACAATTTCCAACCAAGAACCCTTTTGTTTGTCTGTTTGTTTTTTGTTTTGTTTGTTTTCTTTCTACGCACATGCATGAGGATCAATACAAAGCATTTTGTCTAGTATTAAGGAATCACTTTCATGTAATTTTACTCTAGCACTTTCTTCAATTCCTTTAACCTTGATTACTTAACTTCTTGAAATGTCCGTGACTTGATAGCCCCAAGGTCCCCTATATTGTGAAAACTAATCAGACTGTACAATAGGTGATGAAATTAGGGACCTGGCGAGTATACAGTCACGGACGTTATAGTCATGATTACACATACGTGTTCATTTCCTTGTATTTATGCATGTCACCAATTATAAGGTATAGATATGTTGAAATAGTGCAAAGAAAACAACAGGCATTTCTGTTGTTGGAAGCGTTTTTTATTACACTACAAAAAGGTTATTAAATTTTTCAAGACGTAAACCAGAGAGGTAGTGTTGTTCAAATCCATTATTACGTTTTTGTGGAAGGAACCAAACTTTAGTATTGAGTGTGTGAAGGATGTCCTGGGTGTGGCTAGCTGTGGCCACACCTTTCTTTGAGGGCTCCTCACACACACAGTACGGTGACATATACCTGTCCATAGTATGGAACCTGACCGTCCTCTGCGTGTACTGTGTATGCGTATTACGTAGGAGGGTTTTTTACGCTCCCGAGATATACAGGGTGTCCCAGAAAAATAAACCCTGAGGAAAGAGGTTAATGTGCCCAAACCATTAGATATGATTATAATGTATAAGGATCTCCGAAAAGTAGAAGCATTATTCTTTCTAATGATACCTTGATGGTATCCCTCCTGTCATGCATGACTGAACCGTTTGTCTTGAAAATGGGGCATCCGAACTCAGTTGTAACACTTTAGACAAACTAGCGAATGAACTTATCCTCTGTCATGCTTGTCCTGGATAAGATATCTGGGGCAAACCGATTATTTACACATTACGTAATTCACAGTTATGCACCGATACCTCTCGCGTGTCCACCTTCCCTTTCAATGCAGAGTTCACAACGGCGGTGCATGTCAGCCACAGCTCGTCTCACCAATGCAGGGTCATGTCGTAAGATGTCGACCTCCTGTTGAATGCGACCTCGTAAGTCACACATTTCTACCCAAACGGTGACCTCACGACTTGCGTTGGTTTCAAAGTTAATTAAAATTTGGTGGGTGCCCCTTCGGTGCGTATTCGACGTTGTTGTGGGTGTCAACTTCTCCGTTCATCCCAAATGCTGCCTTATCCCCGATTGTCAACCATTCAAGAAACCTTTCATTGGTCTGACAGCGTTCCAGGAGCCATTGAGCAAACTCCCGTCTCCTCTTGAGGTCTCCACGCGAAAGTTGGTGGCGGATGTGCATTTGGTATGGATGGAACTGCAGGTCTAACTGCGTTATGCGGTTAAACGAAGAATGGGACAGTCCAAGTCCATTCCTCCTGCAACTGGTTCCCCTTGGCTGTTCGACAAGCTGCTGTCGAACTGCAGCAATGTTTTCAGGAGTTCGCACTGTGCACCTCCTTCCCGAATGACCCTTATTCAAATTAAGGCTTGTCCCATGTTCTCAGTATTTGTGCACATTTTCCCAGATGGTCGACTTTGCCGGTGGATCCCTATCAGGGAAGGCTTCCCTAAATGCAGCTTGGGTGGCTTGAAAGCTCTTGTTTTCAAGAAATTTCGTAACCACAGACGCTCTTTGCTCTTTAAGTTACACCATGTTGCAGACTTGCTGTCCTGCATCGATCACTTTTCAACACTGCACTGCCCTACCTAAACCAGATTATTGCATAACTTGAAAGTGACAAAAGGCAATCATCTCTCATTAACATGACCTTTTGTTGTCACTTTAAACCAGGACAAGCATGACAGAGGACAACCTCATTCACTGGTTTATCCAAAGTGTTGCAACTGAGTTCGGATGCCCCATTTTCAAGACAATGGTGTTCAGTCATGCATGACAGGAAGGATACCATCAAGGTATCATCAGAAAGAATACTGCTTCTACTTTTCGGAGATCCTTATTCATTATAATCATATCTCATGGTTTGGGCATATTAACCCCTTTCCTCAGGGTTTGGGTTTTCTTGGACACCCTGTAGATGTCGATTGGTCGAATACTGAGCGCCCCAAACTCACACCTGTTTGGTATATCCCGTCAGAGTAACTATTTTCCTACAGCATGCGTAGCCTACCCAACCGGTATGGGCGTCTTCTACTACCGGTATTCTGTTCATTCCATTTCAAGTTTCACTTGATTTTCATCCCCAGCCTTTGAAGCTGTCGGCTCAACAGTGGGTCAGGTAGTGCCACTAGGGCATTGAACTACACAGTCTAAAAACTCCCAGGTCAGATTGACCCAGAATTGAGTCCCATTCGGCGTGACCCTTTTCTGGGTCAAAATATGACTCCTTTGGGGTCATATTTGACCCATTCTGGGTCATGCTGAATGGGACCCAATTCTTGGTCAATCTGATCCGGGAGTTTCAGAGTGCAGTACTTGCAACTATGGACGCATAAGTGACATTTATTCAAGTAAAGTGGGACCTTTTGATTATTTCATGATATCTCGAAATGGACATTAAGATATCAGTAAATCGTTTTTGAGATATCTTGAAATCCATTTTAAAATATCTTAAATTAATTTGGAGATATCTTGAAAATAAGTTCAAGATACCTTGAAATTGATTTTAAGATATCTTTGGAATCAATGTAAAGACATCTCAAAAACCTTAATCAAAGGCTTCAAGTGTCTCGAGTTTTTCAAGATATCTTGAAATAATTAGAGATATCTTTACCGCTTTAACTTTAATAAACGTATGCGCGCCATATGCAACTGAGCCAAGAACGTTAACTGAAGTAGTTATACCATATTTAATTTGAAAAATGAAGGCCAGCATCCGAGGACTGGCGGTGAGCCGCTGCCAGCAACAGAGACCAAGCTGAGTACTGGAGAGGATTCAAAAATTCTTCGCCAAATGAATCCCATCTCGCCGACACTGCCAACAAGCACTTCTTGACGCGGCGTGTTTTGGGACTAACATGTCTTACTATAACAACAGCTAATGTCTTGGACCTGTTTCATTTTATTTAAAGCGGTATCGAAAATATCCAAGCGAAGCCTGGTTTAAGTGATCATGAGGTTTTAATTCGCTAATGCCAGTGTGCGAATGTTTTTTTTAAATGCACAAAGTACTAATTATTTATACTATTAGTGTCTCTGTTACCCTGGGTTGTCAATCGCTTTTTGCACGCGTAAAGATATATTCACAAAAATTGCTTTTATAACCATGTAAGTGCCGGTAGTCGATGTTAATGTTTCATCTGAGGGGGTCTTGAAATTATTTAAAGAGATAAAGATTATGGTTTCAGGAAGCCTCACTCACGAGTTGCAGTGCAGTTTGTTTTAGCAGTGAATAATTGGGCAAAAGCAGCCAACACGGGTCATCAAGTTGAAATTACCATAATTTCCAAAAGCTTTTGATGTTCCTAAATGGTAAGCTTATAGATCCGAGCCTTGCTCTAATGGAATTCCAATTTTCTCACTTACCGGAGGCAAAGAGTAAAGTGAGTCAAGTTCCAGATAGGATATATATGAAGTTAACTAAGGGTCAGTAACGTGAGCCCGTTGCTGTTAAGTTTCTGCTATAAAAGATGACTACATTGCCGATGGGTTATAATCTGAGATATACGGAAGCCGGTTTGTGTGCGCCAAGGGACGGGATGCAAACTCTTTTTCTAAAGAGCGTTTGAATATTTTTGCCGCAATTATAAGGCGGCTGCCACATAATTTTCTCGTACGGACCTCAATTTCCAGGTTTCCAGTTCCCTTATGACTTCGTTATGGTTTCTTCAGTCCTCGCGGTATACACGATATGCAAGAGCTGGTCTAAACCCGTAAAACCAAAGACACCAATAGTGTAAGTAGACTTGTTTTTGTTGGGTCTCATCTTTTTACTCAGTATATTCAGCCAATTCAACTTGTACTTATTAGCGAAGCCTTAGAATGAAAATCATGTGGTTCGGAAGGCCGCCGGAAAATGATGATCAAGGTGCTACGCAGCCCTTCCATGATATTTCTAGTGACCGATTATGATGTCTAACATGGGATGTGATCGGCAACAAGACCCAGCACGGCGCCTAGTTTGAACATTGCTGAAGTGTGAGCGCATGGTGGCGCTGTTTTGCGAAGAACGCTGTGTTTTGGTATCGCCGGGAAGTCAAAACACGATTCTCTCATCATATTGCGTCAAAATTACCCGTGTGAGTAACATTTAATCTCGTTTTAACGCCTCCCGTGTAAGTTTTAATTGCAGAATACCCTGCCATATTAGGGAACTCCACTGCTGGCATGATTAATACTATGGATTGGTCTGTCATGTCTGTAAACATGGTAAACCGGCCGAGCGAGGCTAGGGGTCTAGGCCTATTATTTGTCGTAAAGAGGTCGTAAGAACCGTTTTGGTATAAATTTGGATTCCATCGGACTTGCAAAGCAAGGGAAAATCGATTTGAAGTGGGGATGTTTTGAGATATGCTTTTTGTACACGTGTAATGCAGAGCAAACTGTGATTAATTTAGTACACGAAAGTGAGTCTGGGTTTTAACTGAAAACCTCAAAATTCATATTTTGGTAAAATCTTCACTTCATATTTCAAAAATAATTTTGAAATTGGAAATAAAATGGAGCTACAGCATGCAAAAAAAAAATATGAATTGTATTTCCTATGTATGAGTTTCCAAATAAACAGCGCCCTCACTCATTTATGCATGTCCTACCATGCTATGGCAGGAAGCCACTTAATACTAGCCCGTGAAACCTGGTGCGCTACTTTTTTTCAGTAGCTGGGGTGACAAATGATTCGTGAAGAGGGGACAATGCAATACACCATTTAAGATATTTCAAAAACGCGAAACCATTACGTCGCTTCGATAGCTTAGTTGGTAGTGATCTGAACTACAGATCTATAGACCCTGGTTCGAATCCGACCCATTTATGCTATTCATTTTCCAATTTTATCATTGGGATTTCCTTTTTCAATTGATGCAGAAACAGAGTCCAAGCATGAACCCTCTAAGAGTCTTGAGAAAAATAGCAGACCAGGTTTCACGGGTTAATATCTAGTCATTTCCGCTATGGCATGGGCATAATCATGATGGAGGACTTAAACTAGGCCTAACGTAGTCCGAGTAGGCCTTCTAACTCTACGAATCGGCTCTTTTAACATTTGGACGTGGTTAGTAGAGTAGAGTAGAGTCTACCCTTGACAGGCCTTCCCTTCCATCAATCGGTTCTCTCAAAAATAGCTTGCGCAGTGTTGTAGGCTACCTTGACATGCCTGAATCAAAGTCCTCAGATATATCAGAATTCACCTCTAAAACGGTCCTTAAACCATGTAAACTATTTAAGGTCATGTCTCACACGTCTAATGCAGGCAATGTCATGACTGTACGATTCAGCAGGAATCGGAAATCCCAGTGATGATGGTATAAAGATTTACTCATATGGGAAGAAGAGAAATTTCCTGTTCAAACTGGAAACGTTCCTATTGGCCAAGCTCAAAGTCGCCATCTTTGTCACGTGGCAATTCAACAGCATGCTAATAATGGGGCCTGTAGCTAGAGACAACGCCATGACACCCCAGCTGAGCTAGCTATTTACAGTACACGTAAGCATGCAGTGTCTGCACATGCATGCCAATGACTATTTCCTGAGTGATGCAACATCCAGTGTACAACTCGGTGCGGTCATAGCTACGAGTTATTTTGAATGAAATCAATTAACTACACTACATGTACAGGTGTACATGTTTCCCTCACTCTGAAAGGGAGATTTTCCAGATTTAGTAAAATGGTAATGTTGCCATGCCGACTGTACATTTTCAAAAAGGTTTCCTTGCAAGTGGTAAATCAGCCATTGGAAAGCTACAGCATAATTACACATGTCAAATGTCAAATATAAAAGTAGTTACTTACAAAATACAATTGATCAGACCTGGGCTTGTTTACAAGGTGTCATGTAATGTCCATGTGTAGAACTCTTTTCAAAGGAAAAAAATGCACAAGCAACCAATTAATAAAATATTCACTCTGTTTGTCTCACAGAGTATAATGATGAAGTACCACCGTGGCCACATGGAGTGCCTTCCTGAATTGTAAAACTTGATCACCCTTCACCATGGCTCTCGTCTTCGGCATCGGTGCTGGCCTGTTCACCCTAGCCATCATATGGGGCTTCTCTCTACTGATGTCCATCATCTTGTCCAGGGCTTCCGGGGGTGCCAAGTAAGTAGCAGCTGTACCACAGTACTGCTTAGCAGGGAAATCTGTCGTAGAATATTGCTTTATATTGTCAGTCAGGTTGCGTACTCTTAGGGTCTCATTTAATTGTGTTAAGGGCACTGCTCTAACAGCCAGTTTTGTGCTGAGGCTGTCGCTGAATTTCTTGGCTATGGGTTGATACGCAGGAGTCTATGATTGTGGTTTCAGCCTCTGTCCATAGAGTTGAGTGTAATTTTAAGCCACAGCTAACATGAACCTACAACATGTGGGAAGTGGATTCACAAGCGATGCAGTGGCACGAAGGGTAGTCTTCAGGCCACCTGTGCCATGTTCTCTTGTAAGAGATGTTGGGGTGTTGGTCCATGGCCCGGAGGAGAGAGAAGTGGGTCTGAGATGGTTTGGGGAATGTTCCGTTGTTGTAAGCCCAATGTGCAGGGGTAATGATAATACATGTATGTAGCGCCGTGAGTGCTTGGTATCTGGTGGGTTTGTGCACTGTCTTGTTATCATTATTACTATTAGCAAATGTTGGTAAAATTGCAGCATCACAACGGCAGAAACTGACCTCTGGGCCAAAATTCACAGAGTCTGTGAAGCAGCAAATGTCACTCAGTAGTCAGTGAAGTGCTGTGCTTTGCCCGTACACACTTGTGTGCATATTACAAGCTGACTTCAAGTACTGACCCACCGACGGACCTGACGGATTGAATCCTGGCTGACTGTGCTCTAAGATGGTGCCCCGTTGTGAGGAAGATTTCTGTCCTTAGGATAAATTTTGATTGGTTGTGGAGGCACTCAAGCGTCCCCGTGACATCTTGGTCGCTGCAGTAGCGAAGTGTGATTTACTGAAGTTTTCAGATCTCCACAACAGCTGTGCGTGACTATAAAGGGAAGCAGGTACCCCGAGGCCTGCTGTACTTTGAAATCTGGACAGTTCTGAATCCTGCCATTTCATTGGTTGTGGTTAAAATTGCTGTAAAACTTGCCCATTTTTTTTTGGTTCACACAGGTATGGAGGCATTGCTTTGGTAGTGTTGGCTGGTTTGATTACAGTCATCCTAATCATCTACCCCAAAGAAGGAGTCAACCCTGAACCAGACACACGGGTAAATGGCAGAAAACCCACCAAAATATCAGCATACAACCGGGCTGGCATATGAGTGATGCTATGCCACACATGCTTGCTGCGAATTTGCAGAAATGGAAGCTGTTTCAGCCTCTCCAAAGTATTTAAAAATGTTGTCAAAATCAAATCACATCAAAAGTGCTTGGTATTTGCATCCGGGTAATTCCAGGGGTCCATTGTTGTGTGCCTGTTACATCTGACTGTTGTTATTTGACATGGAAATATCACCGGAACTGATTTGAAACTATTACTATTTTGTTTGGCAGGTAATTTGCATAAACTCATGACTCTTGGAAATAAGAAACTGTGTTCTGAATTTAGAAAAATCCTGTCACACGTGACAGGGACACACAAAAAAATGGACCCCCAATTTCTGGAATTACCCATCCAGCATGAACAAGCGGCCATGCACGTCACACTACTTGAAGCAGTTCACTTCCAAGATCATTGCCACTAACAATGAGAATTGTAGCACTGTTGACTTGACAAAAGTGAAAATGTAAAGTGAAGTGGGGCCGTGTTGATTATTCAAATATTCAGATATTGCATATCAAGTGTTCGAATAATTATCTTCAAAAAGGCGAAAATCTGTGCAGTAAATGGAATTATTTGATTACAAAATTACACTCTTAAAGGTGTTAGGAGAGCACCTACATTTATATACATGTCAGGTATCTGATGCATGTATCCAAAAGTAAGGCCCCTTTTCCTTGTACATTTTCCTTTTTACACATTTTGTCATGTGCAATCTACTCATGATTGTAGTTTAACACGAATTGAATTTTTTTTGGAAATGTTCTCACTGGTTACGAGGGGTATGATTTCCGTGTACCAGCAGTTTTGGTTGTAAATAAACGAAGTGGGAGGAACAAACCACATTGCGTGGGAAAACAAAGAAGCTGAGAATGAACTAAATGGGTGTTGCAAAAAGGCAGGGTTATTCGACAGCAAAGCACACATGCGAGTTGGCGTATGGCCGTGCTGACAGGGAACATACACTCGCATTGTTGTCCTTGAGTGACCTCAGATGTGCTTCAGTACGTGCTTTTGGATCATTGATTTGCTCATTATGTTATTACATAGTGCTTTTTTATGTGTGGAGAGTCAACAGTCTTCTTGGCCGTAGCAGTTTTTACTAGTGCTTGTACAAGTCCATGCGCTCAAGGCAAATTACTAAGAATAACTGCCGTTTTGCTTTGGAGAACGGTTCTGCTAGGATCGAAATTTTAGACCCTCTAAGTTCCTCATTTTGCATATTATTTTTAGGTGACCGTACCAAAAAGCGGTTTGCTGCAGTTCTTGTATTTTATGACACTTAAAAAAGCATGTATTTTGTTTATTTTGCATTTTCCAGATAACAGACCGAATGTTCTGGCCGAGAATCATCATTTTGACAGTCATCAGTATATTTGCCCTGCTCTGCCTTGTCTTCATGTTCATATTTCATTGGACGGAACCCATCTATGCCAAGCCCATCAAGAGCCGAAGATTCTGAGCCTGTCAACCTGACTCAGACTGGCAGTAAAGTGAGACTCAGCATCAAATCAACACCTCATGAATTCGTATAGAGACAGGTTTTTAGCTGCTACATACTTGCACAAGTTCTGTGAATGTTAACAGTGTCAGTGCACTGTCATGATGAGGCATAGACCTCTCGGAAGTGACACCAGTTACATGTATATCTTGAAAGCAGTTTCTGGGGTCAAGAGATGAGTATTGCTGAGGTGACGTCGTATTACCGATGGCAATTTACAGCTGCCTGCACTTGTTGTCATCCGTCATGGGTGTAGGGAGTATTTTGTACAGCTATGGAGCCCTGGATCATAAACCTTATAATCACGGCCGGCCCAATCTGGGCTTGAATGGATTCCCTCGAGCAGGACTTGAAATATCCTACCATCACGTCATTCACCTGTTCTAATCGGATGTGCTGCTGTTGAAAGCTACCCAAGAACATCAAAGCCCAATGCAGAGAACTGACACGTATGTGACAAGCAACAAGTGGCTTGGAAACAAAAGTGGACTTTGTGCACGTAGTGGCCATTTGAGATCCTGCTTCCTGAATCCTCTTGACTTATTGAGCCCTCAGTAATGGGAAGGTGCCTATTGTACTGTGACTCCAGGGTTTGCCTCACTTTGAACAATTGTTTTCATTTCAGCCACTACTCAACTACTTTTAACAGAACTTTGCTGTTCCTACAAACCTTTTTTAATGTATTCAAATTGCATTGTAACCATTCCTGCAGTATGAGCTACTGTTATGCATACATATAGTTTCAGCAATTGTGGAAACAGCCAAATTTCTGTTAGTGATGAGTAGGATCGTCAGCTTGGGGTAAGCACAGGAACTTTCATTTCTACATATCATGAGTTCAACTTCTGGCTGGGGGAACTCGGTGTGGTCTTGATATGCGTGTTTAGGATAGGAAAGTGACACTTCAGAGACAGAGTTCTAATGACCTTCCCCCACACTAAACACCAATGTTTACTTACAATGAAGAATTTTGTACAAGGAAAATTGCTTTCCAAAGTATTTTGTAAATTATGCCCCGCCCTGGCAAAAAAAGGTTCCAGTGTTCGAGATTCGGTGCTTGACGTACGTGTATTCAACATAAAAACATGTGCCCTGGGATGGGTAACTTGTAGCAGCATGATCCGTTTAATAACCCTCTCTCCAGCATTCTACACAAGTCAATCGATTTTGTGCAAGGATTTTTCAATCCGAATCATAGGTGGGCTGTAGTGATAAATTCACCTAAAATACTTACGAGATTACACCAAAAAAAGCAGCAGTTCAGGTCACCAGATTTGCATCTACATATATTCAGTTTATTATGTACAGAACATTGAAACAAGTGGGGTTTTCCAAAGCTAAAACCAGTTCCCCAAATCGTGGGTCCGTTTTTGAACCTGTTACTAATCTTTGCTCACTTTGTACATGTACATGTACACCCTAACTCTTTCAACAAAAATGCCTCCAAACAAACAAACTATCATGGCTATTGTAAACAAAAACCAATGAAAAATATATGAACACTGTACGTGTGTGTTCACTACCAAAAACTTCCATGCTAGTACAACACGTACATGCAACAAGTATCATACAAGTTAGCCAATTTACAAGGAATAAACTCTTTTAATCAAGGTGTTAGGTGATGACATGCTTGAATGATTGCTTCGTCAAAGACTCAACGCAACCATCCAATGCAGAAAAATACTCAAAACTTATGGAATAATGGAAGATTTACTCAATAAACAAAAAGCACCGCGTATTTGATATATACACCACAAGGTGAACCAAACTTCAAACCAGCCGCAAAATATCCACCTTGAAAATTATTTGACATGAACCTTGGTTTGCCTCTTGAATGCTATTCTAAATGCTTTTGAAGCGTCAGCGGGAAGCAGGCGTGTTGAACCCTTGGCAAAGTGACAACTTGCGAATGGCTTCTAACATAATTGACAACTATTAATGTCCTTGAATTGGTAAAAGTTACGTGAACTCTTGCAGTCAGCCAGTGAAGCTATTAAGCACACGTAGGATCCTAGATTGACAAAATATTGAAAATCGTTATACTGTACATATATACACCTTTAGATTAAGCCATAGATATTGTCTTTATGTACATGTACACAGTGATCTGGACGGATGGTTAAATACGTTGCTATGATCACATTTATATGAATCTTGTACTTGCTCAAAAAGCCAAAAGTTGCAAAACCCAAATGACTGACCGTCTAAAATTCGGACAATTAGGAGGGTAGTATCTAGATTGTGTAGGGTAACTCCTGATTCAAGAGGTGTCTTCTCCTGGTGGCTTTTTCTCATCCTGGACCTGTCCCGTTGTTATGGTTATGCTAGCATCCTCCTGAGTTGCCGAGTCCGCCGTCTGCTTGCCGCTCTTGTTGGACTGGCCAGACGTTGGGGCTTGCGGATCCCCCAGCTGGGAGGACTGACTGGACTGAGGGGGTAGGAGGTCCTGAGCTAGGGCAGGGGTAGGGTCAGCGGGGGCTTCTGCAGCAGAGGTGTCTTGTTCGGGTGCATCCTCTTTGGGCGTGGTCTCACCAATCTCAGTCTTCTCTGTGGGCTCTTTGGCGATGGGGTCTTGTTCCTTCTCTGGGCCTGGCTCAGTTTGGTCGGGCGAAGGCTCGGTCTGCTCTACCCCACCGGGGACTAATGGGGGTGAGGCGTCAGGGGGCGGGGCGTCATCTGCATCAGGGGCCTGGATGCTGGACGGTTCAACTGCTGCAACGGTATCCTGGGTTGTGTCTTTGTCGACAGGGGGCGGTGGAGTTTGGACGGATGGTTGCTCCTGGATGGGTGAGCGCGGTGTTTCCGTGACCGGCTGGGGTGATGATGTAGATTGCTGGGGGACTGGGGAAGATCTAGGTGATTGCTTTGAAACCTGTGAGGTACAAATAAAAGGGGTCACAAAAAAGGTTGGATAAGCAAGTTTGACGCCAAACAGAGGTTACGTATGTGACAACAGAAGTTAGTACCATCAGAGGCAGAAAAACTTTTGAGCAGATGAAAACTTCTTAATTACTATTACACACTGCAAACTGTCAGTACATCAGCTGGGTGAAATCCTTCCAGCTCCCGAGATGTCCGCTGCTTTGTGAATTGACTGTTCTCCCTTAGAGTGTCATCAGAACAGAGTCTGAACGTGAGAATCTACACGACATACAGGCACTTGTACATCTATGTACACCACGCATGCACAGTGAAAGGGAAAGCCAGCACCCCTCTTTCTGTGAAATTCGAAAACAACCAACATGGTTTGTGGGCATGGTCCCCACAAACTTTGTTCTAACGAAAGACAACTGTGTATCTAATTTAAGATTTATGCAACATGGAAAAATGTACGATAAGCCCATCACGGAATACAGTTACCTGCACAATGAAGGCAAACATTTATTACAAGCACCTACATGACAGTGTTGTAGACAAGACTTCTTCAGAGCAACACAAGACCAATACAATACCTCCAGTCAGAATTCAAGACGGTTAGAAGTTATTCACCTTAACTGTATTAACAAAAGCATTCCTTTGTCCTTGTTAACACTGTTGCTTGTGTCAGGCTGGTCTTGTGTCTGGTCTTATGATGGTCTTGTGACTGGTCTTTGTCTGGTCTTGTGTCTGGCCTTATGACTGGTTTTGTGACTGGTCTTGTGTCTGGTCTTGTGCATGGTCTTGTGTCTGATCTTATGCATGGTCTTGTGATGGTCTCGTTACTGGGCTTGTGATGGTCTTGTGCATGGTCTTGTGTCTGCTTTCGTGTCTGGTCTTGTGTCTGATCTTATGCATGGTCCTGTGATGGTCTCGTTACTGGGCTTGTGATGGTCTTGTGCATGGTCTTGTGATAGCCTCGACTACAACACTGCTACATGAAAATGAACCACTGTT
The DNA here is from genome assembly GCF_001949145.1 of Acanthaster planci. The sequence goes on along the minus strand of NW_019091506.1, from coordinate 658,457 downwards.
TGCGACAAGCAAAACCCTAAAAGTGGTTGTCACTTACACTGCAAGCATGGAAAGGGTAGAGGAAATCAAGTGGGAAGTTATTGAGTGACTTGAGTGGCACTGCTGACAACCTGCCGGAAGAAGCAGAAGGATGGAAACACACAGGGTGATAGACAGGCAGATAGATGGCAGGACAGATACTGTGAAAGGCATGGTGAAGGTGTGACATTAGAGGGAAGTGTTCCAACAATATGAATGCAAAATTACGTTTTCGTTTTCCAAGAATAAAATTGAAGGGAAGCTCTATACTTAAACACCAGATGGACCCAACATTTCAGAATTGATATCGATCCAGTTGAAAAATCTTACAATTTGTCACTCTGTGCGTAATTACAGTGTGGGAAGATGTATTCATATCAATTTTCAGTTGACAATCACTGTACAAAAATATAGTGAAGATGCAATGTAACATTTTTTTAAAGCCTCCTGTTGAAACAGGATTGTGAAGAGCAGACAAACAGACGAGGAAAATCAAAGCCCCCTTGGGGATGCAGCTTGAAGCTTGCGAACAGAAAGTCCCCAGCTGTGCTAGCACGTAACATAACTACACGACTTGTGTGTACAAACTGAAAGCAGCCAAAATATAAGAACGTGAAAGGGTATGGGCGGTTTGCACTCAATGTCATGGCTCCTGCTTACGCCATCTTGGTGGAATGAGCTGAACAGAGTTCTTAAATGAACAAAAAGGTAAAAAAAAAAGATGCGATGATCCCACAACCCACCCCAGCTACCAAAAAGGTCCAAATCAATCTAGTCTGCCACACTGCATGGGATATTGCACAGGTTGGGTTCATTCCGAGATGGAAATAACAAAGAGCATGCGAACGTGAAGATCCGAGACTCAACCACAAATACCTGCTGAGATGTGCATCCTCCAAACAACCCTGTGTGTTCTAAATGTAGAATTTGTACCTTGGGTATGAAGGGACTTTACCATATTAGCACCCTACCGTACCATTTAGCATACTGCAATTACGTTGAGTTGGAAAGATCAGAATGGCAAATGCACTGGAAGCCGCTGGCTAGAAGTGACATCCACGTGCCACAGGCAGGAGGGAAAACTTGAGTTTATTCCCCTTGTTAAACCTCAGAAAGCCTCAAGGTTAACCTTTAGTCACCTCATGTTAGAGTTTACACTCTTTCCCAATTAAGATGTGGTCTTTGTTGAGGTTACATCCATGAAGCTGTGCATCATGTAAACAGGTGCGAGTTTCCACTGCAAACAATGAGTTAATGCTCTGCTACCCCAGTTCAACACTGGCCAATTGTGAAACACATTCTGAGTGGGTACCTTGGGCGAGGCTGATCTTGATCCTGCGGCCGATCCGTCCGACCTCCTACGGCCACTGCCGGGTCTGGGCTTAGGGGAGCCGGTGCCTTCGGGGGCAGGGGAGCCACGGGGCGTGCCGCTAGGGGGTCTGGAGGTGACGGGCGTGGCAGGTGCCCCGGCTGTGGGAGTTGGCGTCCGTCTGGTGGACTTGGCAGCAGATCCTGTAAGTCATTGGATCATGGAATACCGGGTTAGAACCCTCCAAAACGAACATTCTTAACCACACACCTATGGGATGCTTACAAATCTAACAGGTGATTTGGGAGACTTTTGGAGGATTGACCTCCCATGACCTGCTAACTAGTACAGGCCTCTTACCACTCGACCACCAAGCTTGGCATGGTATGGCTGACTAGTTTAGAGTCAAGAAACCTGGTACCATGTAAAACATTTTGCATATTGGTTTTTTTCCACAAGCCCTTGGACAATACTGAGTACAAAGAGATCTATTAAAATAGACTTGGTGCAAGGTAAAAATAACCAAAATATAAATAAAAACGGACCATCACGATTCATCCAGTCTTGAGGCAAGTCACAAGCTATTCAAATTTGACAAAAACTATCCTTTTTTTTGTTCGGCCTGCTAATTGTGATAAGGCTTGTGGCTGGACTTACGAAATGCATCAGCAACTAATCGTTAATCGATTCGTCCACAGTTCCTTACTTAGAGAGAAGGGCATGTCTTAAATATTGATTTCGAGTTTCGGCCCGGAGAGAAAGATGTTTGTGCTTTCAATGGTCTCGCTCCACAAAGCCACTTCACTCACCCGGCCTCGATGTCTTTGTGGGGGTGGACCGACCCTCCTTGGCTGAGCCCGGCTTGGGTGACCCAACAGTTCGACCCTGTGACCCCTGAGCTTTGGCTGGCGTGGGATGCTGGGTGATGACCTCCTCTGTCTCCTTGTGGACTATTTTATGAGCAGCTAGCAGGTGCTTCCTCTGCTGCAGTTTGACTAGCGGGGAACAGTTACGAGCAGAGAATGTCATGAGTTCTAGTTGGAAAACTTCCTCCAGAGGCTTTTTGAGTGCTAACTTTGAATCCCAAGTAACATTTACCCTCAAATTTTGAATATACCACAGGTCAGGTTGGCGTAGTGTTTCTTTCCTTGCCTTCTACCTCTGGGGGCCTGGGTTCGAATCTGGCTCAGTCCACGTGTGGATTGGATTTCCATCCCTAACCTGAGTCTGTGGGTTTCTCCTAAACATTTATCCTAGGTTTTCCTCCCACCTCTGAAACTAAACATTTCTTCACTGTGTTCTTCCCTCATTATTATCCTGTAATTGGCACTAAATGTGCTGTTGGATGAACAAATTATAAACTGCTGCTGGCCACGCAATTGTAACCAGCATCAAGTCAGCAACTGCCAACCCTGAAAGGGTCCCATGCTCTGGTACCACGCTCAAACAATACAATCAATCTAGCTTACACAGGTACATAGAGCTCCCTCTGAATCATGTGATATACCATGAGTGTCTGTAGTCTGGAGAATTGATAGAAATCTGCTCAGATGTTTTGAACTAATTTGTGTCAGAATATAATTTCCACAGGACTTTATGATGAAACTGTGAGGTTGGAAATAGACTTTCTGATGGACCGTTCGTTCAGAAAATGTAAACACCGATTATCGTGCAGCGGGACCAAATGTTTGAGTGGCTAGTCTATTATAGTAGGCATGGCTTCTCATTTCTGAAGCCAAGAATGATTCAAGTCAGGACGGAGGCAGGGTTGCAAGTCTAACAGCATTACTGATGGCTTACCCTTCTCTCGGACGGTGATCTTCTGGACTTCAGGTAGCAGGAATGTGGAGACCAGCTCAGCAACGATCTCCTCTGATTCCAGTTCCGTTTTCCTGCAACAAGGAGAAAAAAATTACATGATCCTCACAAACCAATAGCAATGTTTTTGGTGATTTATTCTAAAGCCCTGTCTTCATCAGAACCAATCATCCTTAATCGCTTCTGGAATCGAAATGTAGTGGAGCACCTGGGAAATTATGAAAAGGTATAGCACAAATGAAAGGCCTTTCTAGAAAAGGTTTATAAACACGACGATCTCAAGACCAGAAACAAGACTACACACAAGTAACAGGCTGAATGCGAAAAATGACAGAATGCTTTTTTGGTCTTGTGTTGTGGGGTCTTGACCACAACACTTCTGTGAAGCAGTGATACAAGTGTACATAGATTGGTAGGTTCAAATTTTTGTTAATGAGGTAGGAATAAACCTCACGGGTGGCCAACATCGGACTGCTGTCCTCAACGTCGTATCCGAAATAAACAGCCTCTTGTCATGCTTGAGAGAAAAAAAATGCAATGTGACTGAAGCAGTTCAGGAACAGAGGAATGCAAATTTAAACAAGAGGTCAAACTTGAAATTGACCTTGAGGTTTAAAATGTTTTAGGGTTTTGTGGGATACTCCAAGTACAACTATAAGTTACCTCTTGTTGAATTCTAATTTCTTCCCTTACAATAACTGGTTCCACCCTTTGGAGGCCGCTGCGGGGGCCCGCACTTAGCCAAGACTTTATATCACTTCCACATTTTTCAAAGACTGGCACTTTTGCCGCCCCCTCAGACTAAATACACCAGCGATACCTGTCTTCCATGTCGTAAGCCACTTCGTTGATGCGCTGTGCCATCATCTGGATTTCCTCCCTGGCCTGCTTGTCTGCCGTGTTGTCCATGGACAACAGGATGATGTCTTCCAGGTACGTGTCCACTGAGTTCTGATGTACCTTGACAACCTGCCAGAGGGGGTAGGTACAGTCACTGTAATTGCTAACAACTTGTTCCTTACAGGTCGGTGCCTTTTTACAATTGGCAACGGTGAACTTCAAAACTGCACACTCTTTACTTAAATCTTGGCTTAACAATTATGGCGAACAAATGCCAAGGTTGAAGTGGACGTGGACGTAATGATTATTTAAGGTTATAGTATTCACTTACAGATTTTTTTCTCTAACCCAAACCTCATATCCTTTCCTAGGTGAAATGTGCCAATGTGTGACCTACATGTTAGAACTGACCTACATGATCAGAATTAATTGACAGCTTACTTCCGACATTCATTATCATGTGTGTCTTGTCACTGACACCCATCAACAAAAGCACCCTAACTTCACTTGTCATGTGTTCCTTTTTTACTTATGTTTCACAAGACGAATGGTTTTTGTGTGGAGAGGTGTTTATTTTTGTATTTCTTCCAGAGTCTCATCAGTGTTGTCAGAGAGCCTGTGAAAGAAATTTGCAATTCTGCTCAGGTGGGACTCGAACCCATGGCCTCCTACTTACTAGCGTAAGCATCTTAACCAATCGAGCACTGGGTTTGTGGGTGCCAGCTGACTGGTTTGAGTCAGACAGCCAGTGTGTGCCATAAGCAAACATTTTTATCAAGCAAAACATAAAGGGTAACTGACTAGGTGCTTACAAGCTAATTATAAAGATGAATAAAGAAAATGACTGGAGCAGGATTCTAACCTGTGACCTCTGCAGCGCTCTACCGGTGCTCAACAGACTGAGCTACCCAGCCCTACATTGGTTCTTCCTTTGTCGATATTATTGTTCTGAGGCACCAGTCAGAAGCCGTGAATATTTTGAACTGGTAAATCTTTGGCATGGAGGAGGCGTCCATCGTGCCTACCTGTTTGAAGATCTCGTCCTCCTCCCGCCTCCGTCTCTCCTCCACCTGTCTCCGCCCAGACTCCTCGGCCTCCCGGATGCGGCGCTGCCTCTCGGCCAGCATGGCGTAGGCGTGGATGCGCCGCTCCTCCTGCAGACGAATCAGCTCCTTGCTGAGGAAGTCCAGCATGTCCCCGGCTGACTCGCCTTCCAGCTGGGACATGGCCTCGTCCACGAAGGATTCCTGAAAGGTGGGTGGGATCGTTACCAATTAACATGGCTACTTCTGCTCCTATCCTATATAAAGTCTGCTTTTCCCTACCTTCCGCCTCGAGCAGAAGCACCCCACCATCAGTTGAAAAGAACCGTGTTGGTTGGGAGCGCTCATATTGTTGGTAGCAACGCGACTGCAGTGCTAGCATTTCCTCATCGTTCATGAACCGGCGATGAGCAGTTAGTGCCAAAGGAGTCTCTGTTGCTAAAAGAAAATAGCGCCCTCTCATGGTCCAGCTCGGGGCCCAAAGAGGAGTGGGACTCTATACTGGTCATGTCTGCATTTTTTTTTTTACACTTCTCAATTTTATGCAGTTTAATGCCAGGGTGGCACTGATCTGCGATATTTAATTCTGAACACAGTGTTGTACTCCAGTGCTGTGTTTATCACTAGCTTTCTCTTCCACGTGGCCAAATACTTCTTCATGTCGCTATTATTGAGCAGAACAATGACTGTGGAAAGTCTCTCGTTATGGTTAGCACTATGACTGAGGTACTTATAATGTACTTGTGAAGTAACTTCCAGTGGTGGTGAAATGTTTCTAAGATGTACATCGTGACACGACTGAGAAAAAACCCACACAAACGTCTGAGACAATCCCATGCTTTTATGCCAATTCAGTCTGAATGAAAAGATATTTGTTGGTAAAAGAAAGGCACAGTTTCAATGCAAAGTGGGTTAACAGAAAAACAATTGCTCGTGCATAACAGATATTGGTTACAATTCGTCTAAATTTGATTTATCAGTTGCAGAGAAAAATAAAATAATATGATCAGTCTTGAAACTTGCAGTTGGATCACTCTATAAATTTTGGGTCTAATTTTTCCCCTGTCCCTGCAACATCTGCCGCATGATTTTGCAAGTTGACAGCACATTCTTTTGTCTCCAAGAGTAATTAAGTTATGCAAATTACCTGCCCAACGAACCAAAATTGAAGCCACTTCCAATGATATATCCCTTGTTCAAGTACGCAGGTCAGGTGTAATAGGGACAGCCACATATACGACCCTGAATTTATAGAATAACCCAATTTATATGGTTCCATTGTATGCAAGCTTTTGTCTACAACTGAACCAAGTCAGGTGTCTAATCTTCTCATGAGCAGACCATACCATGCTATGCACGGAGCCAGCACAGCAGCGCTACTACACACTCCTACCTTGTGCTGGTGCAACCTGCGTTGTCGCTGCAGGTTGAGGGTGGACTGTTTCTCCTGTTTCTTCATCTGCTGCTCGGCTGACTGCAGGGCGTGGGTGCTGCGCAGTTCGTTGATCAGCTCCTGCCGCTTCTCCTTGCCCTCAAACATCTGATGGAAAACAGAACCTCACGTTAAGGTTACTACTGAAACAAGACGTGTCAATTGCATCGAGGGGGGTGCTAGTCACAACAGCTGAAATCAGTGCCTTTCTTCCTTGCCTTCAAAATATGACTTTCTTGAGTTTCCAAGTCCTAAGTGATCCCATTCCCACAACGGTTAGCCTTGGAGTGCCCTCGACAGTGCATGAGCAAAGTCATTAGAGTGCCACCACCGATGCATGCATACAGCCAATAAAGTGCCCTCGGGAGTACACCCACGGAGGCAATCGTGTAATCTTTACGGCACAAGCACAGAGCCAACCGAAAGTGCACTTGCAGAGCTATCACTAAAAGAAACCAGAACAGTACGTGAAGAACCAAAAAGGCACCCTACTGCAGTGCCTCCACGGAACCACAGAACCAACAGTTCCTGTAAAGCGCTAATGATATGCCCTCAGCAGTGCATGCACAGAGCTAATGAAGCCGCCTCAATGGTACCCACACAGAGCCAATAAAAGCAGTCTCAAAGTCCATGCAGAGCGATTCAAGTGACCTTAACAATGCCTACACAGGGCCAACAAAAACACACCTTCCACTGGCCCGCAGAGCCACTAAAGTGCCCTCAACAGTGCACGCACAGAGCCAATTAATTAAAACCAGCCCCCCAAACAGAGCGGGCAACCAGGCAAAAATCACACCCGGATCTCACCATGTTCTGTATGGCCCTGCCACGGATGACCTGCTGTAGGAAGATGATAGCCAGTTCCCTCTCCTCTTCCACCAGGTCAGGCACCTCGACAGAGGGCGTGGGCGGCCGGGGGATGGGCTTCTCGATCTTCTGCAGGAAGCGCAGAGGCTTGGGAGCCTCCTTACCCTTGGTCTTTATGTCCTTGATTCCTGTGCATCAGAAAGCCCAGTGTGCTATATTAGTTGAAAGACTGCTAACATCCTGACATGAAAATCACTAATCCCAGAATTTCCTTTTTTTAATAATCAGCTTTTCAAACATCAGGTAACGTGGGGTTAATTCTGACAACCTGATGAACAGGGCTGCTCCTCCGTGGATGTGGGCATCCATCACTCCATACAACCCTCTAAGGGTATAACATTCTTTAGCTTATCTTTATATCAAAAGGGGGATGTTCTGGCTGTGGCTTCAGTTTTTGTCATTTGCATGCTATGAAGAATAGCTGTAGCCACTGACAATAATACTTGGTTTTTTTTTCATCTTCTTTTTGGTCTTATGCGCGCATTAGCGCTAACTACTTTAACTCGTCACTTGTAGAAATTAACTTAATAGGCAAGTTGTGAAGCAACATCATTTTTCTCTTCAAACACTGAACCAAACACCACGGCTAGGAAACAAAGTTGTCATCTTTTTGAACTATTTAAAAGATGGATTTGTACCGGGGAGATGTTAATTAGTTTTGGAGTTTTTGCCTGCCTGACGTGTATTTTAACACACTGAGTTATTTTTATACACTGAGTACACAGCGTTAAAATACAGGTTGGGCAGGGCAAAAATCCAAAAATGAATGATCATTTTGAACTGTTTTAATTTGGATGAATGTATTCCAGTCTAGGAAATTTGCCTCTGGGGTTTATGTCCTTCAACAGTAAGGGCTCATGAGGAGTACACACTGCTCTGAGAGATTGTGGGAAAGAACTTTACAAATTTACTTGGATGGATTCGAATGGAAACTTTCAAATAAGTGACGCAAACCAGAGGCAATTGGATTTCTATTTGACCAATGTGTTACCAGGTACCAAGGGACAAACATCAAGGACCCTTTCCTGTTAATAAACAACCATAATTGTCATTACAATCTCAAATGCTCATACTGTTTCTCGTCACTTCTTGAAATCCTGGTGATAAACAAACACTGTGTGCATTATGAACACTGATGGGTTACAGATATGACTGGTTTTCACAAACGGACACACAAGCATGCTGTGGAAAAAAATTTTAGAGAAACAAGCTGACAGTGTTTTACGTGAGTTTACTCGATCCATTTGCAAGGTTTAGAAAAACTGGCACCGGAAATCTTTTAACTTGGGAAATTCAGAAAAGTTTCAGTCTCTGAAAATAAAAATGCGTAGAGTGTGTGGATGCGGTGCTTGCTATACAGTTTGTGGCGACGAAAATGGCACAGGTCTATAACTTCTTTGCAAGCGGAGCACAGTCAAGTACCATCATTTGACTGTTTGTGGTGTCAGCGACGAGCTACTGAAGCCTTACGGGGGGAATGACAGGTCCTCTTTACCTTTGTAGATTTCATCCAGCTCATTCTGTCGGCGCTGGGCTCGTTTGATGAAGCCCGTCTTGCCCTGCGACTTGGGTCTGGGAGCCACCACCCTGGGCTGGGTCACAAAGTCCGGCAAGGTGTGCTCCAGCTCCAACAACCCTGGAAAAATGAAGATCAAATCTTGAAGGTTTGCAGCCAACCGTTATCTTTCACACAGAAAGTAGCATAAACAGAAGATACCATCTCTCATGTAGAAAAAGACTTTCCATGTGCAAGCAAATTTGGGGACACCTTCTGAATTTGCTATCTGACAATTGTAAAGACGGATTAAAGCCCTGCAATTGCAGGCTAAATGGTAAACAGTGAGTGCAACGTTATAAGCCCCAAGCTGGACCAAGACAGGGAGCATTTTCCTACCAACGGAGGGTACTTTGGTTGGAACTGCTGGTTCACAAACGACTATGAAATGCTTGTGTTACAGTCGCATCACTACCAGCAAAATGAACACTGCACACCAACATGGCTCTTTTCACATGAGTTTTGTAGTGTTGCATTTTTGCCCTAAGAATTCATTTCAGTTTAATGCTGTGGGTCAGATAACCAACCTCTGTCCTCCTTCAACAATCATCTCGTAATAACGATGGTGCAAGTTTTTCAAAGTAGGCATATATTGGGACCTTTATTGCTAAGGGAGCACGTCCATGATACCACTGCAACCCTCTTTTGCATCACTCCTCTGCGACTCTCTGCACATTCCCACTCAATCAGGTGGACCCTTAGCCACCAGAGATTCGGCGCTCACCTTGGTAAGTGTCCAGGTATTTGCTCTTGACCACGTACTGCTCCGATCCCTTGTCCAGGAAGACGCCGTGCCGCGTCCGAGGACCATACACCTCCGACTCGTACTTGGCATATTCCTGGGTGATGTCTCGCCGCTCCAAGTTCCCTTCCACCTGGCTGCGTTTCAGGGTCAGCTTCCGGATCGCTGTTAACAATCATTCCACCCGAAAAAAAATAATTGAATTGTACAATATGTGACTTTCAAAGTAAAAAGCTAATAAAGACAAACCCATTCCTGGTGCTTACACTAAATAACTCCTTCAGTTGTGGTCGACAGTCTGTATTTACTAACAGGACTGAAGGTGTTTGATAACTTGAGAGTCAAATTTTGGGGCAATCATTCTTCTTTACAGTACTGATCGGCCAGCGCATGCAGTTAATCTATTCAAATCTGAAAACAAAGTTTTGAAAGTACAGTAAATGTTCTAATTGCCCAGCTATAGAAGAGGAATGGTTGCCAGGAACAGATTGAGTCTGCAAACCTGTAAACACTTACAAGCCATGTGTATATAAACGTTAGACCACAACTGCAAGTGAAATGTGGAGCTTTCCTAAACTTTGAACATCAACTGCATACACAATTACTCCAGCTGGTGTCCAACAGCAGTCCTCTTTTCTTATTCACAATTCTGCACAGAACTCAATTTGTGACAGAGAACCAGTTTTCAAGCACCACCCGTTTCCGGAATTTTTCGTTCACACTGGTAGCGCCTGCCTGACGTGTGTGAGCAGTTTCCTCTTCCGTCACCCAAATTTCTCTCTTCTCTGGTATGCAATCTCTGACATTCCTTGCATTTTTTTTGGAAACAATCTTCTTCAGCTTTGTGCCATCCGTCCCTGCTGTGGAAGACACTGGTGAAGCTGACCATCTTTCTGGCCTGGACTCACCCTTGATGTGTTCCTTGCGTATCCAGTTCACCTTCCTCTCCCGCTCTTTCTGTTTCTTGCTCCAGAGTTTGTCCAGCCGCTTGCTGTTCAGCTCCACGTGGTTCTCTTCTCTCTCCCGCAGGATTTTGGTCAGCAGTTCCAACCTCGCTTCCTGCAGCCTGGGGAAAAACAATGAGGGTCTCGATAGTCAGTGGCAGAGCTTACTTGAGTCCCATCAGAGCGTTAAGCTTGTGAATTTTTTTGGTCGAAAGCTCTTGGACAAACACTGAGTAAACAGTGATATGCGTTGGTTTAAGGCAGAAAACCTGTTATCAAAAATGAACATCTCCCCGATGCAAAGTACGTCTTCAAGTAAACAAATAAATGTCACGATAAAACAAGGCTTCATGAACTTTGCTTTTGCAGGACAAAGTAAAAAAAACAAGGAATGCTGTACTTTTCAATTTCCTGCTCCCTGAGAGCCCACTCCTTCCGCTCCATCTCGTCCATCATCCGCTTCCTCTTCTCCAGCTGTGAGACGTCATTGAGGGAGGGCAGGGTGGCCTCCCAGGCACGCTTGGCCCGGGCTCTCTCGATCATCTCCACCTCGGCCAGACCCGCAGGCAGACCGTGACCTGAAACAAACAGCAAAACAATTATCGGGGAGTTCAGAATACATCCATTGAGAAGTAACAGCAATGTGAAACCTCTCGGCAGACACTCGAATTCTGGAAGTTTCTTCAAACAGTCCAGTTCATTTCCACGACCGGCAGCTACAGTCCTGGTAAAAAGTTTGCATTCATTAAAAGTGTTTAATTTTTTAAGACTGCACCGATTTCACAAAATTTCCATTGGAAATACAAAGGAGCCTTCTGATAAAAGACATAACCACAGCTCTCGAAGCCCATTCTCAAAACGGCTCGAGTTTTCTAATTTTGTCATGATAAGGTCAAAAGTCACATTATAGACACACAAGCCATGTCTAAATTGGGCTGTCACACCTAGTTATTGCTGGTGCAGATATTTGCACCCACAGAAGACCTAGACCTAGCCTTTAATAGTTCAAGATATGTCTCAGGCGAGGCTTTGCATGAAAACACTTCCTCCTAATTCTCAGATCTTTTGAAAACTGAACTTGTCAGACATTGAAGACCCCCGAGCATACCGTATGACAGAGTGGCCAGCGTGAGCAGCTCCGGCTGGGAGCCCGGCCGCACCACGTACTCTGGCGTATAGGGGTCCGTCTGTGTCTCACTCTCCCGGTAATCTGTCTGCACGTCCACCGTTCTGGTTAGGGGTGTTGGGGACCGTTCCATCATGACTTGCTCCTGCTGGCCAAATGGATCTAGCCTGTACGAGAAAAGAATCGACCAAATAAACGATTGAATCCTGACTTTGTGCGGAGATGAGAGCGGTAACACTTCTTCCCCCTCAACCATTTCATGCCGGACGGTTTGTAAACATAATCTGGCTACCTGTATACACGAGCACAGCTGATGGGTTGAAATATCCAGCACACTATGACTCAAACGGCGGCTGACATCTGAACATGCTAATCTCCCATTTGTTTTGTAGACCCACTATGTTTGAGACGACTGTGGAGGCAGGCTATGCGTTTACTTGAACTTGACTGCTGTGCACGACCTTCTGTGTTTAGCAACTATTGCTGCATGGGTACCCCCCACCAACGTCATGTCCAAGCACTTTTTTCCTCAAGGCAGTAAAAAAGTGAACTTGAAGCTACTCTCTAATAGACAACATTTTTATGCTGTACAATAATTTGCTTTTTTACTTATTCCTTTTTTTTTTTTTTTCATGATTCGTGATCTGGTGCTTTTGTTTTTAACTAATTACTGTATCAATAGATTGAGAGTTTTGCTGGTCATCTTTTATTCTTCACTCATGTGGTTAATTTGTTTTTGTTTTTTTTACATCGTGTTTTTATTCTTTGGATTACTTAAACTTGCCTTTATGATTTTAATTACAAATTGTTATTAGATTTCTTTATACAAATTTTTATTTTCATATTCATTTATACTATTTTCTTTTTTGGGGGGAGTCTGTCACATCACTGATGTCAGTTTGTTCAAACTTTTATCTAGACCAGAACATCTTTTCTCTTCAATAGATTTTTCAAGTTTTGTCCTACGATATAAAATAAAGGGAGAGAAATCGATAATAAACTTAGCAATTACACCAGGGTGAATTTATCAGAAACTTCAGCCCCCTGAGCGGGTCAGCGATCAAAACTGTTCACCTTGCAGCAACATCTGCGGAATCTAAACTTACTTTGAGGTGTGCAGAACGACCTCGGGAGGCACCTGCTGCAAGAAAGGGATGATGGGACGACGGAAGAACTTGTACCGATCCTGACCCCCGACATCATGCTGGGCAAACTGGACGGGAGGGAGCTTGACATCAGGTGCGTAGTTAAATCTGCGGCAAGAACATCACAGGCTGTTAAGTTATGAACACAATACATGTACACGTGTAGGGAGTCGTGGTGGTTATGAAGGCTTGTAATTTGTAACCAGAGGGTCTGGGGTTGGAATCCAGTCGGTGATCATATGTTGCATCCGACTGTCTCTCTCAATCCAGGAGTGAAAATAGGTAGTGGTATTAACTGGGAAGCAACCTGCTGTGGACGGGCATACCATCCCTGGTGGAAAGAAGGGAACCATTTCACTTTAAGGTAATTTGTAGATAAAAACTGAGCCTGGTGAGTGAAATTGACTTGAAACAGATCTGCTTTGTGGCTTTTGGGGGGGGGGGAGGCGGGAGATATTTGAAGGGGCTCCCTGATGCCCATAGTTGCTGAATACAGAAACAACCTGCTTAGGCCAAACAAAAAATTAGTTGTGCTTCCTATTACACTGAAAAATAAATGAGAGTGGTCGGTTGGTTGGTTGGTTAAAATATTTCTTTTACTCTCGACTTTTTATAGCCAAAAAAATTAAGGTCCGATGATGATCTGTTTTTTTTAAGGGGGGCAAGAATATGTGTAACAGGTACTACAATGAGTCAGTGTCAGATTCATACTTTAAATGTGCATGTCAATATTACACATCAGCCCTGTGATTGAGTAGTAATATAAACACACAAGAGCCGTCCATCTCATGCAAAGCAAAAAAAAAAAGTTGAAACAATACAATGTACAGGACAATGTACACAAAATTAGGCTCGGGGCAAGGCATCATAAGTTTTTATATTTCATTGATTTGTCGAATAAAAGGATATAGGCTCAGCATGATTTTCTAGGCTGGGTCTGGTAACCGGAAACACAGCTATTTTTTTGTTTGGCCTCAGCCAAGCTTCTGGAAGTGATGTGACACTTACGTCTTGTATCGAACCAAGGCCTCTCTGGCTTGAGTGGAGTAGCCCCGCCACTGACGGGAGATGAACCTCGGAACGGGATCCGTTGTGTCCAGTCGCATTTGGAACCGTGGGTGGTGGCGCAGTGCACTGAACATGGTCTTGTACAGGGGAACTTTTTTCTGCCGAGAAAGAGTGACAAGTTCAGTTTCGAAAGTTTCCCCGCAAGACCGAAGGCTGTCTCTTTTCAACCAATTTATGTTATTCTGAATTTTTATTGGCTGACCATGGAAAATGTCTTCTGAACTTTTGCTTCAATAGATCTCTTGGGCTAGCCTTTGATTTCAAAGACATTCTTTTTCTAAAACCAAACTAAAACAATCAGATAACTTTAATAACTGGTTGTTGAGTGTTTCCAACTTCATAAATTGTCTTTGCCAGTGCAGTAATGGCTGGGCCTCCTTTATTCTCATACTGTTTGAGGACAGCCAATCACACTGAGTTCATGACAAATATGCACTAGGAGTTATACATGTAGAGTCGCTCAAGGCAATATCGGTGATGTAGTCAAGACCTCTTAAGACCATCACAAACCATACAAGGCCATCACAAGAATTCAACACAAGACCTCCAGTCCGAAATCAAGTCACAAGCAGGGTTCTAGCCGCAGTGGGCGGCGCCGGGCGGCACCACCCGGTACTGCAAATTTCCGCCCGGCACTCAGGGTTGAAATTGGCAGTGCCACCCAGCACGGATTTTCCAAAAAAATGAACTGAAATATTACTGAAAATTTAAATGTACCAATTGGATCGTATTTCAAGCATCAGAAAGCATTAAGAACTGCGCTCACTGTGCTTTGTAATCCAAAAATTTACCCGGCACTAAAATGGTCCTAGCTAGAACACTGGTCACAAGCTATTCAAATGAACTGCAACAAAAGCATTCCTTGGTCATTGTTCACACTGTTACTTGCATCTGGTCCTGAGATGGTCTTGACTACAACACTGGGCAAAATATTCATTACCTAAAATTAGGAGCACTGCTTTGGCAAAAACACCAATTTTAAGCAACAATTAACAGTCTAGGAAACACACAAATTTTTTTTTCCAACTTACAACCCTGTCCAAGCTCGTGTGGGCCTTGAACATATGCCGAGCATGGTCCCTCTCACTCGACAGTGTGTGCACATTGTCTGTAAAATACAAAACAAACTCATGTAAACTGACTGGATAGTCCTCGAAACTGTACTTTTGTGACTTTCCTCAAGGTATTTTGCAAGGTCATTCCACTGTTTGGCGCCATCTTGAGTCTTGCTCAAGTTTACTGTACTCCATCCAGAGTTAATTTGACTTTGAATGAAATCCATTCGTAGGATAATCGACTCAGGAGGGAATCAAAATTGCACTGAGCATCACTACCCCTTAACGGGGCTCAGACAACTCAACTGTTTGCCAACTCAATTCAGGACAACTTGGCCAATGAAACAACTCAACCGAAGGGACAAGTTGACTGTCTGTGCCTTAAATGGACAGACAACTCGACCATTCAAAAACTCGACTGACATAAGTTGGCTCATGAGTGTGCATGCACTTCACGGTCACGTCACCCACGTTTTTATTCCAAATTTTAAAAAAAGGGAAAGGATAAGGGGATAGATCTTCTGTCCCCCACCCCAGCAGACAAGCAACTGATCATCGGTATGATGCTACCAAGGCACCTGCGTACCCATGCGGACTATGCACAGCACTATCTTGCATGCTGCATTGCTTTCGCAGACACGCATTGTGCCGGTGGGGGTGGCTGACACGCTGTCCAGTGGTCCAGTGCATGCTGCATCATCAGGTTCCTATGCACACCATGCCTGGTGAGTCGAGTTGCAATGCAAATCTGCCCAAACACATGATCTCCAATCTGTGTTAAACACGCCAAACTCTGTCATATACAGGCCTCCAACGCTCAAGTTGTCTTAACGGACAAGTTGTCACACATACATGTACGCAACACAACGGCACACATACATGTACTTGTACGTATCATACTAAAATGGTACAATTTGGCACACGAGTTGGTCGGCGTATGAGCTAGCGCATACGAGTTGGCATGTGTACGAGTTGACCAGCATTCCATTACTAGCCCAGGCCAATCACTAATCAATGATTTTCAAGTTACAATGTAATATTTGAGATAACAAAATTCATCATTATCACGTGACCTGATAAAAATGATATCATCGTCGCCTGAACTAACGACATCAGCAGAACTAGGTACGTCGCTAGATTGTAGTTTGGTCCCCGACCTGCTAATGTCTTTTTGACAGTAGGCCTACGTGTCACTGCACTGACTACGTTTCATGTGTTTGTTGACACTGGACTGGTTGACCATTGATCATTGATACACGAAGGGTAAGGAACCCCTGCTGAATCAAACAAGAAGGGTAACGAACCCATTCTGAATCAAACAACATCCCCCATTAATGCTGGAATATAAAATGGCATCCCAAATGATCGATGGAATAGCGCAACGGGTTTTGACATATTAATGTTATTGTTACAGCCGAACTAGCATCACTTCTCAGGACCGTCTGCAGTGGTCTAGCTGACTTACTGTTTACTCCAGAAACTCACCGTAAAGATAATCGTGAGTCCTTGTCTGCTGCACCCTGGGTGCACGCATCGTCTGCCCCATCGACATTCTGGCAAATTGTTGATCTCTCTCCTAGTATTTTTTTACAACAGGTTTTCCTTATCGAAACAAATTTTAAAGCTCAAAATTGCTTCCATCTGGATTCCCAGACGGGTAAACCGCGTATCGTGTGTACTATGCATGTAATAATGATATGCTTATTCCACTGTAGTCATGACGACACAGCCTCGTACGAATAAATATTTAAAAGAAATTGCATGGAACATTGCATTGTGTTACAAATCACTCCAGTATAAAAATTAAAGTCAATATGTATCAAAAGCTGTGCTTTCAATTTTAGATGTAATTATTATTTTTTCTTATGATAATGTTTTTTTGTGCGTGATCGATAAAAACTATAAGAAACGTGTAGTTCGTACTGAAATGCGTGTGGAACGTACGGTGGGCGGATCCATCAATTGACGTAAGCCGGCAGACAAAAGTAGGGCCACAAGTTCTGTGACTCTTAATCTGTGTAGCTTGCTGTGCAAACGCCTGATGTTAGCTGTCCCGTACAGTTGGCGCTACGCAACTTGAAGGAGTCGGCTGGCGAACAATAACCACACCGGTGACCATTTTAGAAAATATGTGGCAAATTGTTTTTAAATGAAATTAGAAGAAATGTGGGATCAGTGTTATTACTTTGCTAAACAACTTGAAAATTAATGGTGCAGGTGGAGACAACTAGGCAGGTGGGCCTGGGTGGGCGCGCCCCGGCTCAGGCTGTGTACATGCAGACATCGCGAGCTGACCGCCGATTTTGGATGGAAAACTTGCCCTGTGATCCTCCACATGATGTGAGACATATCATCATCACTCTGCACCGGCAGGAATTTTAAAAGGGTTATGCGATCCTGGGTGATTTAGCAATTCCCTAAGTCTTCTGAACTTGAGTCCGGCAAAATCTTTTTGAGATTTATCTGGTCAACGACCACGGTCTCGCGTGAGTGGCACACAGGGCCCGGGATTTGTCGGGGGAGGGGGGGGCTCAGACCATGCTCAAAATGAGGAGGCTCTCTTAATTGGAATCCCCCGCCCCAGTTTCGCCACGGGGGACTAGGATACGGCACCGTTATATCTGAGCTATGTTAATTGTACACTGTTAGAAATTTTCCACTGTAGTTGATGGCATTGTTAACAGAAACCTTCGAGAACTTGATGATGTTAAGTGTGGAAGTAATTCATAGAACAAGTGATAGAAAGTGGACATTTCAGTGGCGCCGGAACGATTTTCAAAGGGGGCAATTTATTAGACCATCAGGCATCAGCTATTAATGGGCCAATCTATTAAGCCCCCAAACCATTACAGGCTCTGCAAAAAGGGGGGCCACCACCCCCCCGTCGAAAAAATTCCCCGCCCTCCATAAGTCCAACATGAACCGATATTGTCGCAAAATTCCCAGAGATTTGTTTGTTTCAATATATCAGCAACAAAAATAATTGAAGAGTTCACAAAAAGAACTGAGCATCAAATATACGCTCTATCTTCGTTCTCCAGAAATACAAAAAATGAAACGGTGGGGCCAATCAAGCCCCCGCCCTCTTCCCCCGCCTTGGTCCGGTGCCGACGGTAGGCCAAGCTACTCCTTCGGCTACTGAGCACATATGGCGACCGGATTTGGTCCATATAATTATAAATGTGCTCAGCATGGAAACTGGAAACAGGACGAGAAAAGGTTATTTCCGGCAAGGGGCAACTTGCACTGGCAAACTATACAAACCATCAAATTGGAAGGGGGTAAGTTCCGAGTCCGATCCGAGAAACCATGCAATCAGCGACTCATTTTTTCACACAGCTAATTAAAGTAATTTGGATATTTCTTTTTTTTTCATTTCCTTCTTTTTTTAAGTGTTGTTCATTTTTCGATCCATTTTTTCCAGGGGGTGGAGGTGGGGTGGGGAAGAAACTCCTTATCTGAGGAAAGTTACCCGAGATCTGATGAATTTATTATCTATCAGAAAATTGGGTTTTAGTATCCAGTCCCGTCGACAGCTCTGAGCTCGATTATTTCTGTTTGAACTCAGTTTTACAGTCAATGGTTATAACATCTGCTGGTCCGTAATGTTGTCCTTTAAAAACAGTCATAAACACGTTTTTTGTCGTTTCATGTCTGTAGTTATATTTTTGTTTCAGTTTAATCCTGCTAATATAAAGCGTTTTCCTATCAAATGAACTGCACAGGGGTGGATCCAGGACTTTCCAAGAGGGCGTGATCCCTGATTTCCAAAGGGGGAAAACGAAAGTAGCAATATTAAAACGCCCGCGAGCGCGTATAGCTCCGAAGCCAAGCTTACGGCTAGGGGTCTGGGGCCGCTGATTTTTGGAAGTTCTGGGCGATCTGCTGTGCAATTTCAGGCAGTGAATATGATGACACCTCTTTTTTTCTTCTAGCTCCTTCCCTCTTTTTCTTCTTTTTTGTTTTTCTACTTTATTTTTTTGGTGGAAGAAAAAGGAGCTTGCGCCCTGGATCTGTCCCCGGCCTTAATTAATGTCCTCCTCAAAATCCAAAGTTACACGAACTACGGAGACAGAGTACTAACTACGCGGTCGAATATTTTACGAAGCAAAACCGCAGTCTTGTTCCTGTCTCATCCTCACAAGTATAATGTTCACACGTGTGCTGGAATGTAACAGACTACAATTGAAAGTGTTGGTAATGTATTTAGCAACGCAGTTATTCAGTCAAAATGATGACGCACCGGATGCGGAAAAGGTGAATTCCCTTTTGATTAATGCTTGTGCGAGTTGTGGTTAGGAGGTTGATTCGAAAGACTAACGTGAGGGATCGGCGCTGAACCAGTCAAGTTTGTCAGTGTCAAGTGGGGTACATGTACATTTGATGTAAGTAAGTTTGATCCTACTTATTTGAGGACTAGGCCTATCTAGCATTTTGGATTTCGGTTTAATTTTCCAAGGCATAGGCCTACATATAGGTGCTCCATGGCCATCATGTCAGCGTTAACATATAACAAACATCTGACATGTCTGAACAGGGTGATCAACGTAATGTTTATGTGTGTCTTGGAAAAAGAGTTCATTTCAAGTGTTATGTAAACACTTGCGTAAATCTCCATCATCTGAAAAGGACTTCATTTCACATTTTACTTTTTCATTCACAGTATTCACACTGAAAGTCTTTAAAGAAGGGATATTCAGCGGCGTGGCTGTAAAGGGGGGGGGAGTTGCATGCCCCCATGAGATATCGTCTCTTTAAGTAATTAAACTGGTAGTGACTGGTAATGCAAATGTTTGAATGAGCCAGATCGTGGCCCGAATGAATTTGCCAAAAGCTTACAACGGAGAAAGAATATTGCAACAAATCAAATTCACAACATTTCAACTTGAAAGCTTGATCCAAACTGTTCAATATAAACCACAGAAGCAAAGGTCATGGGTTTACTGTAAGACCATGTACAATATCTCTTTCGAGAGTACATGTATATGTGGCTTTGATAAGAATCATCATATGGGAGGGACTTCCATCATACCGGATAATTGTAAGGCGCAGTTTATAAAAAAAATGTTTTGCATCCCCGCCCTTTGGAGGGCACCTCAACTATTCATGTTTTTTTCTTTTTGGAGAAGTTGGTGAAAAACAGCAAAAATGTCAACTGATCGATTTGAAAATGAAATACTTGCGAGCTATAACTTTTAAACTAATGTGGGAATCTGTTGGGGACCATGGGATCTCCAGATCAAACGTGTCTTTTAATGCCCGCAAATGGCTGTAGCCACAAATTGTACACTCATGGAAGTGGTGGCTATCTTGAAAGGGAAGAACAAAATCAAATGCCCCGCCTCCTCCCTATTTTTCAAAACCCGGATGCTAAACATGTATTTTTTTTTACTTGGCCCAATCTGTCTCAGCATATATGTATTTCTTGCAGTGTAAGTTGTGATTCAGTTGAGTACAAACCACTGATTATTTTTTCTTTTTGTTACACCAAGATACGTGTAGTCAACAAATAACAGTAGTTTAGTCGGAATGGATGCACGTAGTAGGGAGAAGCTGTGTTATCACTACGATGCTATTGCTGCAGAGCTGAACACGGAGGATGTCCTGCTCTACTTGAACGGGACAGTCCTCTCCACTTTCGAGTGTGACAAGATCTCAGCCTGCCGGATCAAGAAGGATCGAGCCAAGGCCTTACTGGACATCCTGGTGACCCGGGGCCCGCTGGCCTACCAGCACTTCCGCTACGCACTGAAGGAGTGCTACCCACACCTGGTAGCGAAACTGGACACAGAGTGCGCCGTCCCAGAGGAGGACAGCAGCCAGCACCCCAAGAAGATTGCCTTCAGGCGACGAGACTCGCTCATCCTGAACCTGAAAACTGACGACATCCTGGCCATCTTGGAGAAAGGCGGCACCCTCAGCAAGGAAGATTGCAATCAAGTCCGAGCGGGAATGACCAAGGAGGACAAGGCCAGAGTGCTGGTCAACATGATCCCGGAGCGCGGACCAGCAGCGTACAGGCAGTTCAAGCTGGCAGTCAAGGCGCACCAACCCAAGCTTGCAGATTTATTGGAGTGAGCCGATTATAGGAGGGCATGCTTCTAAGCTTGTGAAACCCCTCAATGCATTTTTCTTTGTGTTTGACATTTAGTATCAAATGCATTCATTGTCACAGGTCTAACTCTTGAAAATACATATCAAATTTTCAGTGTTAAGTTCCAGCTGGCAAGTTTTATACAGTACCAGTAGCCAAAGTTTTGGTGAAATGCACTCAATTGCAGCCAGTCACATTTTTATGCAGTCAGTGATAAAAGGAGTTTACAAGTTTGTAAACATTCATGATTTGGCACGAGTGGAAACTGGAGGCTGGAACTCCAAGTCTGTTAGCCTAGCTCAGCTACCCCTTCAGTCCATCAAAAACCCATCAGGAGGAAGGTTTTACCGTGAACTTTAGCATGGTTAGGACATCCTGTTGGCTGTTCTGGATACCAGATTTTGGTAAATAAATGCATGTGAAAGTTGGAAACTCCAGTGACTTGGGTGCCTATTCCTTAGTTCACAGGGGTTTGGCACTCTGTATTCTGATGTCATCTAAAGCCTTGAACAGGAGACTGTAGGGATGCTGCAGGACTGAGGAAGTTTCATTCTGGGCAATCCAGAAGACAACTTCCCAGTACAGATTCGTTGGTTAGGGGGAACAAGAACACTCTCAGACTTAGAAATTTTGCCAGTTGATCCTTCACTCTGTTTCAAAATAAATACATGCATAATTTTCTTATCCTGTTCTCATTTTGAATACAAGGATTCGTCCAAGGGTTTCGCAGCATTATACAAAATCATTACATTTTCAAAAAGCATTCAAAAAAATATATAACCATGCAAAGCACAGCACAAGCAAAAATGAAATTAGCATATGTCTACCAAACTCAATTTTAATATTATTATTTTTTTTTTTTAAATAAAACATCGAATTTCTACTTCTGTCCTGATGGCATATTTTGTGTGTGAATGAATTGGTAATCTGTCAAATTTGTTTTTACCAAAAAACTTTTAAGTTTCAAGAATGAAGTTTCTTATTCAAATATATACTTACTTTTACATTCTTGCATACATGTAGTTTTCATTTTACTTGAACATTCCTCTAAGTCATGTGTGAAACAGGGAGAACACAGATTCAAGCTTTTAAAATGACACTTAAACTAGAAATCAGCACTTAAAGTAAGAAATGTACTGAGGAGTTTGTATTTCTAGATTACGTACAAATCGCTATCAATGTCTTTGTTTTAAAGCTTTTGTAAATTACATGTACGTGGGTAAGAAGGTACATGTATTGAAATGGCTCCCAGAGATGTTGTGGGAGTAACCTTCATGTCAAAGGTTGTTGTAAACACAAGGAATATTGACTTGTGAAATTCAGAATGTACAGATAAGCTACAACTAAACATTTTTGAGGCTGTTTTTCATGTACAAGTACATGTACTTAAAAGTGCTTTTTAAAATTTGTTGTATCTGGCAGTGCCTGGCCATTATCTTACGAGTACAATGAGTTCCTCTGAGCAGCTCTTGTGTAAAGAGTGTACCATTGCAATGTACATGTACAAAGTGGCTGGTGCCTTTATTGTTCCAAGTGGCAAGGCAGTCGTTGACCTTTTTATGTCAAAAAGGAGTTTTCGGAGGAAACCCTCAAGCGTTTGGAGTACCGTTTTATTCTAGTGCCTTCATTGTTGGAAGTTCAGTCATTGAACTGATCTTGAAAGAGGTTGTGCTTTGGAGTTGTTCAGGAGATCCTTCCAAAGTATTTTGAGTAACAGTTTTATTCAACTTTAGAAAAAACCTACCTGTTCGGTTTTGCTGTGCGTTAACGAAGCTGTGCCTTGACTGTATGTGTTTATATTTTCGCCATTTTATTAATATAAATGCTACAAGTGTGTTCTAAAATGTAAACAGAATGGACTGTTTTAAATCTTAATTTGACACTGTGATGTATATTTAAAACCTTTAAAATTTGTAATGGGTGACAACCGTGACATACTCTCTTATTTTATTGTGGTATGGTATAGTGGTAGTAGTATTGAAATATTTGAACTGCCACAGGTGGCGCTTTCCATCCTTTTTCCAAGGATGTAGGTTGTAGGTCTTCTGGTTTATTTATTCATGACTATCTGTAACTTCTATTGAATGGTATATCAAAAGTATACATGAATTCTTCGAGAGGGTTGAGCACTTCTGGATCAGGGTATAATTTATTTTTCAACTGACCGTTTCACGTCAATATTTCCCAAATACTTGCCACTGAGAATACTATTTTGTATACTGCACATACCACACTATAGTATTCAGTGATACATGAATATCAGAATACATCTACATCTACCTGTTCTTGTTTGCAACACTATAGCGTTCAGGTACATGTATCTGTTCTTAGGTTACCATAAATGGTTATTCCCTGCCCCGTGACTCGTACATTGACAAGAGGTGGTGTCCATAGTGAAATTTGTTGATACTATTGTGATGGTCATGCGTGAGTGATTTCTTTTAACCGCGTTTGTCTGACGGTGGGTTTATACCATAAAAGAGGCTCGTTATTTATCAGTATAGATTAGTGTTCACTGTGCAGCCTCTGTGATAATAACTTTTAGAGCTAAATTTCCTATATAGGCCGTATCCGAAACACTTGACTGTGGCTAAAGTACGCCTGAGTCTTCGGTTGTGGCTGCAGCCATTTCCCCTGAGGTGTGTGTTATTTCAAGCCATGGCCAAGTACTTCGGACGCAGCCAGCCTTAGCAGGTCTATAAAATTAGGTCCTGGTTAAAGTTGACTTTTGAGCTGCCCTCTCTTGTCACTTTCAAGACAGAGCAATGTTTTTTCGTACAGCAGGGTATAATTTTCTGAAGATACTAAGCACCTGGATATTTTTAAGCACAGAAACAGTGAGCTGAGCTGAATCAAATTGCATGATACGTGACAAAATGCCATGCCGTGCTGTTTGCTACAGTGTAAGTTCCCAGCTTATGCTTTGTTCATACCTGGCGCGAAAGCGAACCACGCACCGCGAAATTCTGACGTCAGATTAAATATTCATGGTGTTAGTTCGCAAAATGTTCACACTTTTCAACGTTTTCTGAAGTACAAACTGGTCTTAACGTATATGAAATGTAATAAGGAACATTCCCTGTGGAACTTGTGTAAAATTTTCCTTGAAATTTTTTCTGACGTGCGCACAGACCAAGAAGAAATTTAACACTAAGTGGCACCATTAACTGGCTATCTGTTTCTTTGTATTTATATTATGGACTGTGGATTTAAAGTAAATCTATAGTCCTGTGTATTCTCCTATAATCTGGTTACAAACTTCTAACTGCAATGCAGTTTATATCCGTGTGTAAGTTTTCGTCACCTTTTAGTGCAGTCCTACTCTTAAACAAGATATATACAAGATATATTCCTAAGCCGTACAGCTGAACACTTGCATGTATACTAATTGGAAATTACACAGATATTCCTTGTTTGAAATTTCTAGCGAATATGATAAAATGCAGTGTGGTCATATTACCAATGCAGCTGCTGGCGTATGTTTGTGAACATGTACCTATCTAAAGCATTCCTTTAAGATTTACCCAGAGTGAAGAATATTGCCCGAGTATTTCGAGTCTATTACATGTATGTGCTAGTATGATGCTGCATGCCTGTTGAAAATAACATTTAGGTCAGGTTTACTAGTAGGCCCTAGCGCGTGTGTGCTTTATTTTCCCATTTCTAAATTTAGAACATGGATTGCAATGTTGACGCCTTTTTTTCTGGACTCGATACCGTAGCATATTTAAGCTCATTTTTCCTCAAAAAATGTGTGTTGGATAATAATAAAACGATCTACACAGATAAATTTGACCAATGAAGTAATTTCGTCGTACAGTTTTTTAATGTGTGTGGAATTGACTGTTTTCACGACCGCAGGTTGTTATGGAAACTGAGCATGTCACGTTAACTTTTATGCAGTGGTAAGAATAAAATGCAGAGACATAGAATGTTCCGTTCCACTCGGTTTCCCTTTGCCCCCCCCCCCGAATGTCAGATTTATTTTCCGAGTGCAAGGATAAGGATGATTTCATTCCTTGACGGTGCTACCTGCACAACCAAAAGTTATTTTAAGCGGACTCAGATTACAGATTATCCTGTAGTGAAGTGTTGTGCTGTGTGTTTCGACGAACCTCCATGACACCACCCACAAGCAATCGAACAATCAGAGGATGCGCGTTTACAATTCAGATGTAATTTGATACAGCACAGTAATAGATGTTAAGTGCGCAACTTACGCAATAAAGTGTGGCGTAAGTGGAGTTACGCCTTCGCGTAAAGTTTCGTGAAATCTGCTGCAGGTGAATAGGGGCGATGCGTCCAATCCAAGAGTTTGCAACGCGTTGACCAATCACCGCGAGCGAAATCGGTCGACTTAATGCGCGTTTGGAAGCGGGTCGACAGATTTTGAGCACTGTGATTGGTCAACGCCTTGCAAACTTTTGGAGGCGCACTGTTGTGAATCGACTGTTTATCGACAGTACTGTCGATCATGTGGCCTGAATTATTCGCCCCGGATGTGGCGCAGACGCGTCACTCTTCGCGCCAGTAGTCTTTGACTGTTGTATTTGGGTGCGTTTGATTAGCTCACACGGGGGCAACCATCACCTGGGGATGGCCGGTGTCCTGTGCCAAACAAGCGAGACGGTGGGGGGCGATGTTAAACACGAGACAACTTTTTAAAGCTAATCGAACCACGCAATATTTTCGACCCATCGCTATACGATCGCAGAGAATGAGCTAGCTACGCCCCTCTGAGCCCATACGAAATTTGTACGATGAGTTATAATTATATCAAGGTGCATTCCACTACGACAGGTCAGATATTAAAATAACTGACACCAAGACCCCCGTCTTTTAAATGGTTCCTCTTTTAGAATGGTTTTCACTCTTTTGGATTCCTTAATTATTTTTTATTCCTGTGGAGTGGTTCCCCCCTTTTTTGGAGTGGATTTATGACGGACTCACTCTTTTAGAGAGTGAGTTTTTCATCCTTTTGCCTTTAGGGAATGCAGATGTACATCTGTATCACGATTTCATATCAGGACTTTATGTTTGATCTCCCTTTTTAGTACTATTGTGCGGAAGCGTGTAAGGGCCACTTGCAATCGTTTTCAAGTTACTGTCTCGCCGCGGCGAGTTTTAAGCTCCTTGTCGCTACGGCAAGTTGGTACATTGAAACAAATTGGGGGCATCTAGCCCTTATACGCTTCCGTGCTAATGAATACATTTTCGTCGTTGTGAAGTTCGAAAAATTCTTTACAATCTACCTGATGATTTTTTTATCTCACCCTGGAAAAAGGGGTGGGTGATTCGATAGCCCCCCCCCCGTGTCAAAAAGTTAGGAAGGGGGGGGCTATATATCCCATCCCGTGGGATTTACGCCAATGTTCCCATGGTTGAATAGCTGACCCTCAACAATGTTGAGCCGCTGACCAAAATCTACAGAGAAAGTTTTGTCCTGATTCGTTTTGCTTGGAAAGCACATTATAATCATGGCGGCGACCCCGACGGATGCGCAAACGCAGGGAGTGTAGATGCAGCGGAGTATGCCAGTTGTATAAAACAAATACAAACCTTCAAAATGTACCTTTACACCCTTCAATTTTTGTCTCACTATTCCAAAGGATTTTTTGCTGCCTTTATGGTTTTTATGCTAATGATATTTCCATATTCATAGGCAAAACTGTGATGTCATCCTGCAGGAAAGGAATCTCAATGTTGCATCGGTTTGTGCACAATAACTGCTGAATTCTACTGGCCTCATTTTTTTCTTGGGTGATTCATTGTTGTTTAAGTACATAGCAATAAGCATATATGGAACTCTTTCTTAAAAATGTTTTTATTGAGTTGATTTGGGGTTAAAAATGTGAACAGAAAAACCCATGCACTGAACTTGTCTTCCCTGGATGGCGTAGCAGAGCAATAGCGCAGTCAGTTGTCCGGGAAAGTAATAGTAATTTTTAATGTTTTGAACATGGCGCTTTTTAACGCATTAACGCAAGGGTGTCAGGTAATTTTTATTCTTTGAAGAGTATAAAGTTGTAGAAAAATTGGGTAATATTTTGTATAATGATTCATGTTTGTGAGTGACATAGGCCTAATAACAATATGCTCCTTATCTAGAGCCTACACTCTGGCGAACTGGGAAGGGCATGGCGTATTTTGTTGAGCACTGGTCCCGTTGAACGAGAGAGCATGAAAGTTGACCCCTGACGGCGTGCTTCCGGGGGTCCTTGGGTAAGAAAAATGATGTGCAAAATATTAGAATTTGCGATTTTTCGTTCGTTTGCTTCTGTACACAATCACCTCAGGACCAGACAAGACTAATTTGTAGAAACGGATAAATCACCTGACCTGAAAGAAAACATCCTAGCAAAAACTGACGTAAAGACCAGCGCAATTCGGTTTTCTCGCACGCAGATGAACTGTTACGGAATAACATTTTATGGTCTTTTGTTTAAGAGCAGGTAACATAATTTAATCATTTTACGATTTATAAGGGAAATAAACTTAAGGCACCTTTCCTTAATTTTATTTCATTTTTTTTGGGGGGGGGATGCGTTTTACAAGAGTAGACTCCATTAACATCAAACTAGTTAAGTTGTGCGCGTTCGGCTGTCCAAATCGCCTGGAAGTGATTATTACGGCTAGGCCCTACGCAACAACAGTAGACACCAGTATTGACGCACAATTATTATGGAAAGGCGCCTTTAGGGTTGCGCTACACCAAATACGCGCCCATAGAAAACAGTGCAAAATCGGACCGAAATATAGCGCCGCCTGTTGGCTGTCGTGAAGAGGTTGGCCTACGTTTTTTTTACTGGCCACTGAGAAAAGCCCAAGAACTTCTCAGGTCCCATCAAAATGTAATACAATGTAAAGGACTTCCGGTCAAAAGGGCGTGGCTTTGAAGTCTGTACGCTCATACCTACCGGTGCATTGATCTCGTGCCACGGACCGGTATGTAGGTCGGATTTCATATTCACATCAAAAGAAATTACATATCTCACTGGGGAATCCCCGGACCCCTACATTATTGTAAAAACCCCTGGAATCACAAAATATTAATGAGCTCGTGCGCAGAAATACGACTTGGTGGAATGCACCCTTAGAGGAATTATCTCACCATTTATGAAAGATTATAATGTTTAAGCTAACCTTGAGTGGCCGCTGAAGAACTACATGCGTCCGGTCAACTCGACTGAATCTAGGAACCATTGACTGCAGACTGCGCTGACTTTTATTATACTGTATCTCGTTTTCAAGCAAGCTCATGAAGTGAAAACAAACGTGCATGAACAAGGAAACCTAGGATCGAACGATGGTGCCGGAAGTGAAAGGTCGATAATGAAATTCACCCTTTACCCACCTCCAGGTGTCCTTTCCAAAACAGTGCTTGAGGAACACAAAGGTAAAATTCTGACATGAGTGTTTCTTGGGTTAAAAAAAGAAGAAGAAAAAAAGATAGCAACAAGTGCATTAAAATTTGATCAAACAGTACGGTGCACACAATCGGTCTGTTGAAGGCTGTAACGAATAACAATTTTCACACACTGATTGTAATAATTTATGCCTTTTTTCACCGACTAATGAAGAAATTTCTGAACTCGTATGCTTTGCTAAAGAAACACAAATCAATGTATATTTCCACCGTTCAGAGGAATTTTGGGAACGTCTGATAAAGTAATATAACTGATGCGGAATTGTGGGTAAACTGCCATGGATAGTATGCTGAAGTTTTACCATGGGCAACTTAGTGTAAGTTACAAATAATTATAAATAAATGAAAAGGATTCATTCAGGCATGGTTGCATGAAACAGGCTTTTAAAAATGTTTCCCATTCTTGAATTCAATTGTGGATCCAAGGGAAGCCAGTCGGGTCGTGCCTGCCTTTTGAATGTGGGATTTTGAAATAATTTGAAAGGCATTCATTTCTAAAGCGTACAAAAGTCCCCCAAATTAAGTCTTACAACTCAACAGGCCGTAAAAGAAATTCCAATATATTTGCCCCCCCCCAAAAAAAAGATCCTGGATCCACCTTTGCATGAAGTGGAAAGAATGATTTCCTGAGGTAAAAGCAGGAATGTTTTTCTGCCGCAGGGCGAAGTGGAACATTTCGTCTATCGCCTCATGCCTGAAAATTATGACTGCTGCATTGCACGAATGACTGAGGCCTGCACGCAGCAACCTCCACGATATTGCACTTAGAACATCGACCACGACCACAAACTGTTAAGCTGCCAGAAAATGTGGTTTGCTGACGAAACTGCCTCGCCATTTTTATGAAAACAAAAATAAATCAGGTCAATGTTTGTCTTTTCTGGGCCACCACAGTATTGGCACGTTTATCGTGCGCACGTACGTGCACGTCGCAGTGGTCCCGCGAAAAGCTAGAACACAGTCTGCGGCCGGCCGTACGTGGATGCGTGCGTGACCATATTCAACTCTCTGCATATGGCGTGAGCTGGCAATGTACTGTACATGCGGACAATGCTGCCTGGCCAGTCCGCGGCATCGGCAAATAATCCCGTGCTATCATCCACTTCAGTCTGCACGCAGACACTACTCCGTAACTACTGAGAAGAAGGAGAAGGCCTAGCAGGCATTTTTTCACGTTTTAGACAGATTCTAATGGATAGTCTCTGTGGTCTTGACCACGGTGAGGCCTTAACCCGTTAAGTGTATCATGTTTATTGCATCGACGAACATTTATCCATTATGTAGGCCAAGGCAACGTACGTGATACTGATAGTGGATACAGACCTGCCTCTGCAAAGATCGAGCTGTAAAGCCCCTACTTTCTTTTCTTTTCTGCGTTGTTTTTCCTTCCTGACCAGGAAGTTTATTGATTTGTGAAGGTATAAGGTGTGTCTTTGCAGGTAAATTGCTGTTCTGCGAGCTTTTTTTTCGGCCATGTGCAAATATTACAATAAATCCCCAGGCTTGCCATTACACTACACACGAAGCAGTTTTCATGGATCATTCCATTTGGCGGAAGATAGGGGTGTCACCTATTGCAAGACCGTTCGTCGGTCTTCGTTTTTCGCCCTGCTATGGTTGTACCAGTTTTTGTATTGTTCGCTGGAAAAACTCTATTGTGGTAATTAAGTTAAAGCCTTAGACCTCTATTCTGCTTTATTTTGACTAAATATTCATTTGAAAAGTATATTATTAAAAGAATAAATGCAGGGATCCTTTTAAGCAGTATTTCACTTTTTTTTACACCTTAGCCAATGCAGTAGGCATGCTTAGTTAAATTTTGCACCTGATGATGGCCATACCTATTTTGCAAAGTGGAATATTCCACTTTGCCTTTTGCTTAGAAAATGGCTGCCACAGCTCAGCAAAGGTTATTGTGTATTGGATTTTGTGATTTTTTGGCATGTTTGGGAGAAATGTATTACAACAGTCTTTTTAATTCATTGTACATTCAGTAGGCCTATTACTTAGTATGGGTTAGATATTGTGTAGATGAAAATCCAGCATAAGGCACATCTACAAAAGTAGGCCTACAAGAAACTGCTTGCATTTTTCATTTTTTTGTAACGAAGCATATTTTGTTGTCATTGGTTTCACTTCTTTAAATTGGATGTATGTTGGTATTGAACTGAGAGAATAGCTTAATTCACCTGTCATGACTTAGCGACAATGTACGGTTGAGTGGTTGAAGCATGTGGTTTAACCATGGACATGACACTTTTGAAGACAGTAGGGTCTGGGTTCTAGACCCATTGTTACCCCAGAACTGTGGGGTTCATCGTCCACCATGCCTGAAGTGGCGGACAAACCCCACAGTTCTGAGGGTAAACCCATTGTGGACATTCTTTAATTTCTGTTTAAGTTTTTTCCAACCCCAGAAAGTTGATAGGTTATAAATCCTTTCAAGCTTTACATTAACTAACATGTACCTGCATGTTATGGTGGTTGTAGGATTTTATTTTCAAGGGAAATAATTTCTGGAATTGCAGTACATACATACATTTACATGTAGGTCTGAATTCCATCTTATATATACATGTATGAATTTGCAAAGACAATGTAAGCATGGATCCTGATGAAGAGTTGCCATGGTAAAATGATTAAACCTCCCAGACATGTAGAGTACATGATGTTCAGCTGCTGTGCTGGTACCAGATGAAGATTTTTTTGTGGTAACATTTCAAAGTCACCAAGGACACACATTGAGCATGTTCACTTGCCGCGCTGGCATAGCAGGGAAAGTATGTGTGAACCAGTCAAATATCTGTGGACAGAAACTTGCAAAGTTGCATGCATGATGTAGTGGCTAGTATTCATTAGTGACAAGATATCAGGGAAGTTGTCTTGGAAACAGAAACCAGACCAATCTGTTATGCAGGTGCACTAGATTAAGGCAAGCTGTACCATCGGTAATGCCAGCCCTAATGCTCGTGATCTGTGGAAAGTGGTAAATTTCCGGAATGTCGTTTGAGCATTGTGATGGGAGTTTCTCGAGCTAGGCAAGCCACAGGTAATGCAGTGGCTGTACGGTGGCTGTGTAGCTAAAGAAACCCTAACACAGCATGAAGATTTTATACCGTGTACATGTGCATATATGGTAGTTTAGTTTTTGTACAGTAAGCCATGCCAATCTATACAGGGTGTCTTTTAAAAAAAGAGAATGTGAGGTTAATTTGTTCGTTTCTTGAATGTGACTAATTATTTGGTAAATGGTAACCAGCATCTGTTTCATTATGATGCCCTCTTTCATATGACACCAAAAATCCACATTTCTGTCACAGATGACTGAGCATGACGTGGTTTAATGGACCAAGTCAGAAATTTGGCTCTGCACCAAATACAGTAGCTGTTCTGGTGTTGAATGCATACTGTTCAGAGATAGCTTTTTTGTGAGAATCACGAAATGTTTGCTGGAATCTCCAAAATGCATATAAACCATATAAAGCAATAAGAACAAGAGGCAGAACTCTGCATTGAAAGAAATTGGGGGAAATGTTGAAGGGCACTGGGATTAGATTGTGGCAAGCAGAAGCCCCAGCTGTGGTTGTCTGTGAATTAATAATTTTGGCAGTGTACTTAATGCTTCACGCTGTGCAAACCTGTGATGCAACTGGTGCAAAGACATTTCTGACACGGTCCATTAAACCACTTTGCGCTCACTCATGTGTGATAGAAATGTGGATTTCTCGGTGTCACATGAAGAAGACAACGTACTCTAACAGATTATATTGACCAGTTTCAAAAATAATTAGTCACATTCGAGAAACAGATTAATCAATCTCGGTGTCCCTTTTTTTAGGCCACCCTGTATAAGGTCTTGGACTTTTTATGTCTGATGCCAGATGCCAGATGCCAGCTCCTATAGCTCATTCTAGATGCACATTGTTCAGCAAGCATGTGAACACTGGTTTTGATCTGCATGACAATGAACAATTTTTTTCCCCCTTTTTTTCCCTGTTCAATCTCTTCTTTATATTTTCTGACACCATAAGATTTACTTTCCATAGACATGTTTCTCTTCATATTTTGTAGATTCATATCTCTAGAGGATTTTTAAAAGGAAATAAAGTCCAATATCCATCTGTTGGCCTTTACAGACTGGTCTTGTTCCTGTTTCCAGTGGTATAGATTGGTGTAATAGAAGACAACAGTAGCCAGTCCAAAATGCCGTATTCACAGTACATGTGTAGGCAAATGCATTTATAATGCCGAACCTTTCACATTTGGAAATAGTGCTATGGTTGATTCACTGTATTGTTTCTTAAACTTATTTCGTCATCATTTGAAAATTTTATATCAAACCTTTTGAGCCTATGCGACCCATTGAAAGCTACTGAAACTCTTGGTTTTTGGTTTTACTTTGGGAATTTTACACTCTAAGCACTCTGCTCTGTGACTGACTGTGAGATAAGTGTTTGACACGGATCTGGTTCGTGATCAGCAATCCGATTTGATTCACTAACACCGGAACCTGTCTAATGGACAGCCAGAACCGGCTTTGGGAGTCACTGATCGAGATCCGGAGACGTGTGAAACTTTTGTAAACATTGTAAAGAATACAAATTTTCAGGCTTTTTTGTGTGTTTTCATTTTTGGCAGATCTATCCGTGTTGAGCTGGAGGAACCTACATTCGCACCATCATTCTGTTGTTCAACAAGTTAACGTTCATTTTTTCCAGGTAGCTTGTGGATTTCATACATCTTGTTTTTTGAGGGGGAGGTAAAATTGATGGAATTTTGAAGTACACATCAGTGTTGTTTTTGAGTCCATCAAAAGTCCCTTCACAAGGTCAGTCACAAATCCCCTAGCAAGGCCAGTCACAAGTCCCTTCGTGAGACCAGTCATAAGTAACACGGTGAACAATGACAAAGGAATGCTTTTGTCACAGCTCATTTGAATAGCTTGTGAATTGGCTTAACCACTTGCTGCCGGGTGCTTTTAACCACTTACTGCTGGGTGACTTTCTCAGGATTTTCAGTTTTCAAAATTCTTCAAAAAATCATCAGTTCAATAAATGGACGTTTACACCCACACAAATTACTGTCTGATGACCACTCCAGTCTGAAAGACAAAATCTATTGACGCCCGAGTATCTCAGCCAGGCTTGCATCCTTGTAAAAAGAGCCCAGATTGTGCGGTGTTATGTAACTTTCTTTTGTTCACGAACCTGGCACAGTGCGCTGCTGACCTCTTTTCAATAGGGGACAGATTAGCGTGCAGCAGTGCTGTGTGACTCATCGTTGCAGTGGTGGAGCGCTTTTGTCCCCAGTGGTAATCCGCTCGCTCTAAATGCCCCAAACCGTGGTATGTATACTGTTTCAAAACAAGGCTGGATTATCTCTACGATTGAGAGTGAAAAATGTCGGTAATGCCCAGCAGCCTGGTCTTTTGTTACAAGGCCCAGTTCCCTTTGTCCAATTTTGGAGACCCCGCCCACGTGTTTAAACACATGGTGCTCGAAATGGGAGTCCCCGAAACCGAAGTCCCCAGTGGCAAGTGGTTAAAATGCAGTGCACACATAAGGGAGATTTTCCAGATTTTCAGTTTTAAAAATTCTCCAAAAATTCATCATTTCATTTAATGGATGTTTACACCCACACGAATGACTGTTTGATGGCTACTCTAAGCTGACAGGCAACCTTCATTGACTCAGTATTTCAGCCAGGGTTGCCGCCCTGTAAAGAGAGCCCAGAATTGTGAGCTGTTGCATAATTTCCATTGTCCCCGAGTGAGTGCAAGTGGCGTCTTTTCAAACGCGGCTGGATTAGCATGCAGTGGTGCTGTGTCGCTCATCAATGGGGCCCTGGAACACTTTTGTCCGTGGTCTCATCCGCAGGCGTACTATGCCCTAAACAGTGGTATACTGTTTAAAAACAGTGACAGATTACCTTCGAAAAATGCCAGCCGAAAAATGATGGCAATTTCCATCAGCAGGTGTTATGTTCTGAGTACGGTCTTTTGTTACATTGACCAGCTCTTTTGTCCAATTTTGGACACCCAGGCTCTGCGTATAAACCCATGGTGCTCGAAACGGGGTTCCCTGGCAGCAAGTGGTTAAGACATGAATGACTTTTGATGCACTTGTGATGGTTTTACAAGGACTTGCAGGGACTTGTGATGGACTCGAATACAACGCTGGCACATATGCAAAGGAACCAATCTCGTGCATGCTGCGCGTGATTTCTCCACAGCGAGAACTTTCCAAGTTGCATCTGTGGCCTGCCAGATGCGATACAGGGGAAATTGGTCACAGGTAGCTTCTGTCGCACAGCTGCTTATTTCGTTATGGGCTCCTGCGATGGTGGTACGAATTTCTGATTTTTCAGTGTTGGAGGGCATGCTCAAGGCCTCACTGATGTATTAGGAATGAGAAAAAATTCCTATTGTGTAATTTAGGGTTCCTTATTTTGTGGGGTTCAATCAGTTTTCAGATTTGTTTGTTGATTTTGAATTGTTTTTTGTTTTCAAATATGCGTCACCTGATGATGTCATTTTACAATGAATGATCCACCCCTCTGCCATCCATAAGAAATAACGGAATGCTAGTTTAGCCATGGTTCATAATTATTTTCGTGGTTTTCTTTTATTTTCAATTCTCTAATTTGTTACTTTTGCATTGAAATTTTTGGTTTTGGCAGGTCTCTTTAGGTTTGATGCCAAGAATAGTGTTCTGCAGTGTCAGTCTAGTTCCCGTACTTACCAAAGCTGTTGCCATGACTGCTGTGAACATGTGAGGTAAGTGTACATATTTATGTCTGTAATAACTTCAGCAGTAGACATTTACACACACAAATGTACCAGTAGCTTGGGGAAAAAACCTGTTTGGTGTGATGTACACTCTAACGTGACTGTAATGATTCTGTCTTTCTTCCAACATGGCATTGGTTGCTGAAAGCAGAAATTCCAGTAGTGATAAGCCATGAGCCTTGGATTGTGTGCCACCCAACTGGCTATGGCTGTCAGTAACAGCTATGCCTACAGGGAGTAGCTGTAGCCGCAGTTGTTTTTTCCAGCTCTTTGGACATTGCTTAGTGCAGCGCCACTAGTGTGGAAGCCTGTTATAGATAATACAAACAAGGAATGATTGTTGATGAATTGGTAGAAATAATTTCACAAGGGGACATGTATGTGGAATATTCCACTGCACAAATGTGAAACACTTGTGTTATGGAGTGCCTGAATAAATGACTGCCTAAAAATGCCTTGGATCCTACTTGAGAAATTTCTCTTGACTGTGGAACCGTGGAATACATGGGTAGTAACGTTGGTGTAGTGGCTCATTCCTTGCCTTACACCTTTGCGACCCGGGTTCGAATCCCACCTACATGTAGGTCAGCATGTGGGTTGAGTTTTCAGTCTCTGTCTGACTCTGTAGCTTTTCCCAGAAATACTCATTCAGGGTTTTCCTCCGACCTCTAAAACTGAACATTTCTTCACTGTCTTTTTAATTATCACTTCGTCCTGTAATTGGTGCAAAATGCACTGCTCGATGAACAGAAATAAGTAATAAAATAAATGTAGGAACTTCCTTTTAAAGTTGATTGGAACTTTGAATAAGTCAATGCAGGCTTGCCATGCAGAAGGGCCCATTACACATTGGCGGTGAAGAAATTTCACAGGATACAAAATGTAGAATACCAGGATTTACCAGGAGACCGCTTTCACTGAAAATAGACAAATTGCTGGGATGAGCGATAACTGCTGCATTTAGAAACCCAGGCGACTTTGCAAAGAAACCACGCTGAGACAGTGCATTCTGGCCAATCCGCAGTCTTGGAAGATACCATGTGACATCACAGACTGGAAGACTGTCAGAACAAGAGCGGGTGTTACGTTGTCAGACCTTCAAGTTTTCCAGTGGGCCACCATTGTTTTTGTGCAAGGTCATTCGCATAATAGATTCACATACTGAACAGTATCCACCCTGTGTAAAGTATGCAGTACATCACTGGGCATGCATCCTCTTATGCTTGTCTAATTACCAGTGGCGAAACCACACAGGAGCGGGGGGGGTGGCATGTGTCCCCTTTCCCAGTGCCCCCCCACTAAAACACTGATAAATAGATATTGAATAAGTCTAACAAAAACATGCCCCCAAAACCCACACCACTGAAAGCTGGTGCCTCCCATAAGATGCTGGCGCCTCCCACCAGTAAAATCCTAGCGACATGTATGCCATCACTACCTGTAAGTAGCTCCAACATGTACAAAGAGGAATTCAGTGACAAGCAATCAACTACCCACCAATCAGACGACAAGGATTTATTCAGCCATGGCACTGTACCGGTACGACATTGCTAAGCATTTTCAGACATTATCAGTGCCTTGTACTAAGAGTACGTACATTATCTACAAGGAGAAGAGGTCCTTGGGTGGAAATATTTGTTTACTCTCTTTTTTTGTGTGTTTCTGAGCTGTGCCTGAACAATATGTTTGTCTACCCGTACACTTCCTGTCCTAGCAAAGCGTTACTTCTTGTAATAGGATGCTGGTGCTCTTGTACAGTGTATGCCTTTTTCATTAACCCTAACCTTCCTCAACCACACAGAAT
>NW_019091506.1:603987-620912 GCF_001949145.1 Acanthaster planci | reverse complement strand
TGGGCACTGTAGCTCACAAGCCTCAAGAAACCTATATAGAGAGGAGACAGTGAGAAGCAGTTACAGTTTTTAGAGGTGCAAGGAAAACTCCAGGGGAATATTCAGGGTAAAAACCCATGGAATCAGGTAGGGACTGAGCCTGGAATCGAACCCGGACCCCAGAGGTGGAAGATTGCATACAAGTATTATGAAAATATTCAAGTCAAATCTATTGCTGAATGGTGTAAATGGGTCATTCTGGAAATTAGGTGTCCCTTTTTTCATGTCCCTGTCACATGTGGCATGTGATTTTTTTAAGTTCAGAACACATTTCCTAATTTCCAAGAGTGATGAATTAATGTAAAGTACCTGTCGGACAAGTAAAAATAGTTTGGAATCAATTTCGTCGATATTTCCATGTCAAATAACAAAGGTCAGATGTAACATTGACACGAAAATGTCACACTTTTGGACCCCTAATTTCTTGAATTACCCACATAAAACGGACATGTACACGTACACATTTACCTGTATATTCACCAGTACCTTGGAAGGATACTGAGCTACTTAGAGTTTCATTGATTGCATTTTACTAATATGGTATCAATACACGTACATGTACACTGTGTGTACTGGTCTGTTGTAGCTCTATAGAAAACAATCTTAAACTTAAGTCTCAGTACTTGCACCCAGGGCAGTATGGTCCACAACACACTCTGATGTTTATATGTACATGTGTGAGACAAATAAGAACTGTCATAACACATGTTTATTCATGTGGTGATCTTTACTTTCAAAGGTTTTTGATGAACAACTTTGTAACCCTACTTTCTGAAATGACCCCCCCATAGAAAAATCAACATTGCTGCACAACAAAGAGCGATTAAATTACAGTTGGCTGCTGCAAACCGAATCGGAGTGTATTGATGAAATGATGTGATGGGGTCACTTAATGTGGTTGTATTGATACTAGCATTCATCCTCCATGCTCCTTGTGCAGATACTTGGCCTTGTGCCTGACCTACTGGCCTTGGTGCCATGTATAATTCTGCTTTAATCAAGGCCAGTGTGACCTCACCCTAAAAATTACCAAATTCAAGGGCCGCATAGTTGTTTTATCTCCGACTCGGAGTTATTCATTTAACGTTTAGTGAATTCAAGAAACGTGTTATGGCCAATTCCTACAGTATCTTGGTCTTATTCTTCCCTCAGGCATGAAGTTATTTCTTCTCCAACTTATCAACAATTCATAGCATTGCCAACTTTACAAGTTGGATCCAATTTTACAAGGATCCAATTTTACAAGTAAACAAATTGCCTAAAACTTTTGGAATTGCAAGTTACGAAAGGTGCAACACATTTGTGTTTCCATTCGTCATAAGCAATGTAGACAGATTACAAGGTTTCAAACGACATCATGAAAGTATTCCTTCTTTCTTTCATTGGTACCATGTACCGTACCTCAGTAACAGAAAGGTAGTGTTACGGCAAATGTACGGTTTTCAGTACACAGTTTTAAAAAGCTGTTACTAGCTAGTATATCATTGAATTCCACAACACAAACAATACAAGAAACAAGATGGCTTGATACGCTGATAAGAGTGTTGACTGATGTACATTCCTAATACATTTATAGTCTGCTGTGTTAGTTGCCTTACCCCTGTAAAATAATGTATTGCATAGCATGCACACTTTGACCCCCCACGACTATGACTCACACACGATATTAAGTGCAGAATTTTTTATTCTTAATTATTGTGATGCAAAGCAAAGTGGCAGAGCTGTTCGAGGAATCATTCCACATCAGGCAGGAGAAGTAAGCGATAAATTCATTTTTGTTTCATTAACACAGGCACAGATTGTTTTTTGGAAGTCTGGGGCCCTGCCATGCTTCTACAGCCATGAGTCATCCCTTGCAAGGATTTCCATCGTGAGAGCTTGGACAAAACAGATCTACAATGGAGGCAGATTCTACCTGTGAGAGGACACCGGAAGACTTTGCCAAAACCCCAGGTGACAGTGTCTGTGCAACAACCTATGTATCAAACAGTTGCTTAGACGGCACTGAGGCAGATGAAGAAGAGGATCAGCCTGCTGACATTGGCAACGATGGTAGAGCCACAGTGTCAGGCAGTAGTGGGTCGAATTCTGAAGCCATGTGCACTATTGATTGCAATCAACGAGCCATGCAGGTCTCAGCATTAGATTCTCTCGTTGATTCATCATGCAGTGAAGCCACAAACGAGGCTGATACTGCCTCAGCCCGGGAACCAAGTGAAGATATCATTTTTACCTCAGATGAAACTGAGAACAGTGTGGAAACCCATGCTTCATCCAAGTGCCTCCTCAAAGATGACATCAGCATTGCCTTGACAGATGTGTCAGTCTTGGAGCCTCACAAGCAGTCAGGAAAAGGAGGAAATCGAGCAATGGTCCTTTCCCAAAAGATAGAGGGTTCCCAAGCTAAAGGAGAGTGCCAAACCTCTGAAGGTACATTGTCAGGAAGAGAGTTACCCACTTCAGAAGGTTCCCAAACAACAGAGAATCTTAGAACTTCACGAGATAACCAAGCTGTGGAATGCTCCCAAGCTGCAGAAGGTACAGAAGCCATCACAAACTCCCCAGCTATGGATTGTGCCCATGCTACTGAAGGGAGTCAATTTACCAGAGACCAAAACTCTAAAGTAGGTTCTCAAGAATCAAAAGATTCACAAGCTACACAGGATGCCTGCGGTTTAGATGTCACAAAGAAATTTCAAGCTCACAGGAGCTCTCAGGCTACAGGTGGTTCCCAAGCTGTGGAGAGTTCTGAAGCTACAGAAGGTTCCCAAGCTGTAGAAGACATCCATGCAGGAGAATTTTCACAAGATGCAGAAGGATTTCAAGCTGGAAGAGGATCCCATCTCGCAGAAAATTCTCAAGCTACATGTATAAAATGCCCCAATAATACAGAAGACCTTCAGGCTTCAGTTGATCCATCATTGCATTCACTTTACTGTGTTTCAACAGAAAAGGGGCACACACCTTTCATTGTTGATATGACCACAACGCCAGCCACCGAAATGCCCATTGACACTCCAGATTGCCTGAAAGGAATCCCACATGACTCAATAACAGACGTGAATGCATCGGCCGAGCTTGTGGATGAAGAAGACGACCTTTATTCTGAGATCATTGCAACAACTACCAAAGTAAAAATTCTGAAGAAGTATTATGGGGATGTGACAAGACCTGGTATATGCCATCGGCCACATCCTAAGAGATACTACGGGTCCTTTGAGTGCGAGGAGTGCCTCCGTTCATTCTCCTATTTACCATCTTTGTTGTTCCATAGGAATAGACATGGCAAGAGGTGCCATGTGTACAGCTGTTCCAAGTGTACCTACAAATCCGTCCTCCCAGGTGCCTTCACGCGGCATGAGCTCCTGTGTCACTCAGACCAGCTCTTCCGATGCCATGTCTGCGATATCACATTTCTGCAGAAAAGCACACTGCGCAGACATAAGTCAGCCAGTCATGGTCTCCAACATGCTGCTGTGCCAGGCCAGGGGCATCCAGTTAATTATGCGTGTAATCTTTGTAAAGGCGTGTTCTCCAGTCAGGTTGCAGTGAAGAACCACTTGCAGCTTCAGCATGAGATTGCTGCATGCCCTGGCTTAATCAACAGCCACTCAGCCACCCAAGCAGATGATCCTGTGTCTAGATACTACCACGAAGTTCCCTGTTGCCCCGCCAAATCCAGCCAGCTTTTCCAGGCGATAGATGAAATACGGTGCAAGAAATGCAAGCTTGTGTTTCCTAAGCAGGGTATGGCTTTCGTTCAGCATCGCCAAGCAAGTGATGCATTGGCTAAGACACACTGTAAGTGGTGTAAGTACAAAGGTACTTCTCCTTGCCAGCTTGCACGCCACAAAAGAGTGGTCCATTTCTGGTGCTTGCTCTGTGATTGCCGGCTTGCAAACAAAGAGCTGTTAAAACTACACACTAAGCTTGTTCATTATGGATTTAAGAAAAGGGAAGGCTTTGCCAAAGGAGCCATGTCACCAAAGGGATCAAAGGATCAGCGTCATGCATCATGCCAGCATGAACATCAGTGTCTGAAATGCCTGAGAACATTTTCCTCAAGCAAGCATTTTAAGCGGCACATGAAAGAACTCCATGAGGAAGATGGGAATTCACAAGTTGCAGCAGATGCAGAAGTTGTACATCACTGGTACTGTACTACATGCAATGTAATATTTCCAACCAAGAGACTGCTCGAGCTGCACGTCAAGCTCAATCACCGGCCAATGAAGAGGGCAGAAGCCAGCCCACTCCAGCGGCTTGGTCTATCCAAGAAAGATCAGGAATGGCGCTGTCTACTCTGCAACACCTTGCACCCGACACTCCAGGACTGTGACAAGCACCTGATTATGCATCACCCTGATGAATATGAATACTGCTGCCGAGAGGAGA
This sequence comes from Acanthaster planci, assembly GCF_001949145.1. The sequence goes on along the minus strand of NW_019091506.1, from coordinate 616,478 downwards.
TTGCTGAACCCACCCTACCTCTCCCTTCATCCACATTGTCAGAATTAGGTCCCCCATACACTTGCAACATGTGTGACTGCAAGGTGACGTCTGTGGAAGCCCTGCACAAGCACAAGGAACAGTTTCACAAGCTGGCATACAGCATATCGATCAGTGACGAACTATATGCCAAGAAACGAATGCATAAATGCAGGTATGGGTGTGGCTTTACAGATAGAATGTACAGAAATGTCACTCAGCATCAGCTTGGCTGCAAGTTAAGGCCAGTACGCAAGTGCAAAGATACAAGCCAATCACCTACAGTGTTAGATCCAAGCTCAGGAAAGGTGATGTCTGATGGCACTGCCATCTCTTGCATTGAAGAGACCCCCAAGCAGCTGTCAACAGAACATGAAGCAGACAACACTTGTGTCAAAGAGTTGACTGGTTTTGAAGGAGCTCCTCAACTGGTTTGTATCAACCAGGATGTGAATATGGCAGCCTGTTCTGACAACATTGCCACTCCAGGTGTTGCAGAGAGGCAGGAAGAGATAGTCATTCCTGTATCAACCAATCAACACCCTGCCTTTTCTGCACCAGTGTCATCTGTAGAGTCTGGACTGAATAAACCTAGGTGGTCAGCAACTTCGGGGTCTGACTCTACCTCAGGTGCCAGCCAGAAGGTCACCCAGTTTAATGTCATACGTCCACTGAGTAGGACTGAGCATCCACAGAGTGTCAAACTGCCTGTTTATGGCAAGCATGATCCAATCAGCAGCAGCAGTGACAATGAAAGTGATTGCAGCTGGCTAGACAAGAGCAGCAGTTCAGAGGAGTTAGAGGAGGCATCTCCAAGTGCAGACTCAGCTGCTGAGGTAGAGGCCATATCAAGCGAAGAGGAAGATGAACAGGCAGGGTCTGTCCGGGAACCATCAGTGTTGTCCTCTCAGAGTCAGGCTGCAGGACTTGTAGGGCAGGGTGTCCAAGGCAAAGCTGCTGGAATTCCCTCAAATCCATGTCCACCATTGCTACAGCCAAATGTGCTCATGAGGTTCTTCCAGGCTATTGACATGTCCGATCTCTATCGCCTCGCACTTCAGATGATCACTGGTTCCCCTCAACCACATACCTTACCTGCTTCAGACCCAGCTATGGTAAGTTCGAAGACAGCAAAGTTCAAGTACAAGATTCCCCTCGGCTTCAGTCACCCAGAATTCAAAGAGATGCCACTCTTTCCATCCTCGAAAGAAGTAAAGCGACTGGACTACCTGCAGACACTGCCATCCTCACTTATTTCTAAACACTACAAAGGCGTGCTAGCTAAGCCTTACCGCTCACACCTGTCCTCACTAGTTGACTCTGCAGTCCTCAACCATTTGAGTGAGAATACCATTAAAGTTGTGGAGCGCTATGTGAGGAAGCAACGGGTTGATGATCGTAAAGACATCACCTTGAACTTGTCACAGTACATTGTCTCTCAATATTTCAAGAATCAGCAGAAGAAAATTTCTGTCACCCAGCCCAACTCTTCCAATCTTACTTCGGAGAACAGTCCTGGCGCAGGGCCTAGTGGGGCTCAAACAAAATCCCCTACAATTCGCCTGATGATCACAAAAACAACACGTAATCCAGCCATAGCTCCAGTCCTCACTGTCAAAAGTGTTGCCATACAACCGTCTGTTTCTAATGCTGGCTCTTCTCCAGTGGAAACAAATCTTGTGCTTAACCGTACACTTCCTTTAACCAAGGAAATGTTGAACAGAGGATCTCCCACCTCTGTTGATGGTAATACCAATATTCCAGTTACAGCAACAGATACAAATGTGTCAGGTGTAGGCCAGACTAAGTCTGATGACACTGCAGTGAGTGAGAAAAGTAGCCTGTTGTCTGAAGGAAAAAAAGATGAATTGACTCCGGGTTCTAAGGTCAAAAAGAGCGCAGCAGCACATGAAATCACTACAAATAAACCAGCCCTTTACAATGTGCCTGTAAGGAGATCAACAAGATTACTCAAGGGCACAGGAAATGAACAGTCTTCATCAATAGCTGCCAATGGTCTCATTGACTCGGAAAAGTCTGACATTTCACAAAATCAAGAAGCCCAACCAAAGGGAAAGAAAGCAGATTCAGTGATGGATGATGAAGCAAACCGTTACACGTCAGAAGAAACAGATGCTGATCAAAGTGACCCAAAACAGGGCAAAAAACCATCAAGTGAAGGTCAGTGTAAAAACAGCTTTTCGCAACTGACGAATGATAAGTCAGATGATATAAACCCCAAGTCAAGGCCTAGGTCTCCAGAATCACGGCCACAATTAGGTTTTACAGGCATCACAGACATGTCAAGGGAGAGGCCATCGGCTGAGAGTCAACCTCAGGAGGCCCCCACCAGTACAGTACTGCATAACGTACACAATACCATGCTCCAGATGGCACCAGATGTAAGGTTCCCTCTGGTTCCGTATGGTAACAAATTGCTTGCTGACAGAATTCTCAGTGATACCATTGAGAGAGATGGCATCCTACAGACCAGGATGGCAGGACACCCTCTCCATGGTGGCAATGGTGGCACCATGCCAAGACCCATCATCTCAAACACAGGCTGTGTCACTGGGCTTGGGATTGTTCTTAATGGCAAGATGCACGTCATGCAGACAGAACCTGCCATCAAAGAGATGAGCAGTCCTTGTGGGCAGTCCATGTTACTTCGTAATCTGTTACTGAAAGGTGTTAAGGATGAAGACTGCAAACAGAGTCTGGCAAGCACAGAGTTAGGTCCTTTGGATGATCCTCTTCTGCAACAAGATACTGACTCAGCTGCAAGCCATGTACCTCGTGGGTATGGTCATTTGGCCAAAAGTGGCGTCTGCAGTTCGGCCATCAGCTCTCTACTAAACAAGATGCATTTGACCCCGAGAGACACTTCAACCAATCCACAGGTCCCTGCTACTGACCCGGGAAATTCTGTCCGGCACAAGTGGAAGAAGGTATTAAGTAAGCACGATGCCTTGGCAGTGGTGACTAAGAAAAAATCTTCAAGGTTTGCGCCATATAAGAAAATACTTCAAAAGATTCTGCTGCGGAAAGATGGTAGGACTTCGATAGCGACCATAGATGAGCTGCAGACTAGTGACTCTGATGGATTGCATAAAGAGAAAGCTATCTTAGACTCTGAAGAGAAGAGTCAGGTAGAACATGTCTGTACACTTAGCAAATCTGCCAGTGCAGGCAGCAGTCCTCATGGCCATCTGAGATGCACACATCAGACTAAGAAACACAGTGATCACACTTACAGCTTTAGTAAAATCAGTGGTAAGAATGACAGGGATACAAAATTTAGTACTTCCTTGGGAACAACAAAACGACAGGCTACCCCAGAACCTGCTGACATACCACAGAAGAAAATGCGGGGATCAGAGAGTTACTGTTGCACTGAGGAAACTCTGCCCAGTGGATCTCTCAGTGCTCATCCTGTACCTGGTGAACAGGATGTACTGGCTGAGTCAAGTGGCGTTATTTTGTCAAACCAGAGCATACCTCAGTCCATAGCAAATACTGCACCTACAGATGTTCAGTTAAAGTCCATGAAAGAAGCACAGAAAGTAGTGAAATCAACTCAGGAGATGGTTGTACAAGGCCCTGCTTCACGAGATTCTAAGAATGGCAAATTCAACTCAGAAGCCACAGATGGAGGCAAGGGATCTGTGGACATGCCCACTCCAGATGCCACAGAAGAAACAAAAATAACAAGGAGGTCACTGCGTCTGCAGGAAGCAGAAAAGAAGATGGAACTTGAGATGTATTACAAACCAAAATTCAGTGATAAAAACTGGAGGCAGGAATTTCTTCAACGACTCAGTAAAACACCAGTGATGTCAAAAGGAGCCCAGAAAGGAAGCATTGGAAGTAACAAGACCAAGAGGGGCAGACTCCTATTCCAACGCACGCATCATTACATGGGTGGCAACTTTCAAAGGAACAGTCCCCGAATAAAAGCCATGCACCGGGTGGACTATGCGTGCTGCTGGAAACTTCATGATGGCATGAAACAAAATCAAACTACCAGGGCAGAGGTTGTGCGAAGCAGTTCTCGAATTCAAGCCATGCCGAAGGTGGACTATTCTTACTGCTGGACAATGCAAGATGGGATAAAAGGAAACAAAGCCCCTGATAAAAGAAATGGGTCCAGGCAAGACTCAATCCCCAGGGCAGAGAGCATACCTGAGAGAAGCAGCTCTGAAATCCAGGCTATACCCAATGTGGACTGTATTTCCTTCAGAACAGCGCAAGATGGAATAAAAGGAAATCAAGTCTGTTATGCTGGAAACAACCCTTTCCCTGGACGGAGGGATGGGAGCATACCTCAAGGAAGCAGTTCCCAAGTCCAGTCCATGCCCAAGGTGGATTCTACTTGCTGCAGGAAAACTGAAAACGAAGTGAAAGGAAATAGAGTCCCTTGTGTAGGAAGCCAAAAGGATCTAGCACCTGACGAAGGCATGTCCAGTGAAGATGAGAAACTAATGAGAGACAAAGATCAGAAGGGCAATTCTGAAAGCCATCCTCAAAGTGAAGGTCAGTCTTACACCACATTCCCAAAGCCACTTCAAGAACAGATAGCAGCTATGGGCCGCTGCTTTGTCAGATTAAGTCCTGTCAGTGTTGACAAGGACCGCTGCCATAACAAACAAACGCCAGTCAGTCTTGACAAGAGCTGCATGGACCGATGCTCTGTTAGACTCACTCCAATCAACCTTGACAAGGACCATTGCAATGTTAGACAAATGCCAGTCATTGTTGAGAAATGTGTAGATCGCTGCTTTGTCAGACTTGCTCCAATCAACCTTGACAAGAACTACCAGGACCTCTGCTCTTTAGAGGACATTAATAAGAGCCACAAGGACCTCTGTTCCTCAGATAACATTAGTATGGACGTAGATCCTTGCACTTTGGAAGACGTTGACAAGAACCACAAGAACATCTGTTCTTCAAAAGGCATTGATGAGAATTGTAAGCACCTCTGCTCCACGGAGGATATTGATAAGGACAAGGATCCTTGCTCATTGGAAGACATTGACAAGAACTACAAGGACTTCTGCTCTTCAGAAGGCATTGATAAGAACCATAAAGACCTCTGCTCCTCAGAAGACATTGATAAGGATAAGGATCTTTGCTCATTAAAAGACATTGACAAGAGCCAAAAGGACATCTGCTCTTCGGAAAATATTGACAAGAACCACTTTTACTCTTCAAAAGACTCCCAAGAAAACATTGATAAAAACGAGGCTCCTTGCTCTTCAGAAGACAATGACAAAACCCACAAGGACTTCTCCTCTGCAGAAGACATTGACGAGAACCGCAAGAATCTCTGCCCCTTAGAAGATGTTGATGAGAACCACAAGGATATCTGCTCCCAAGAAAACATTGATAAGGACGAGGCTCCTTGCTCTTCAGAAGACAATGACAAAACCCACAAGGACTTCTCCTCTTCAGAAGACATTGACGACAACCGCAAGAATCTCTGCCCCTTAGAAGACGCTGATGAGAACCACAAGGATCTCTGCTCCCAAGAAAACATTGATAAGGACGAGGCTCCTTGCTTTTCAGAAGACAATGACAAAACCCACAAGGACTTCTCCTCTTCAGAAGACATTGACGAGAACCGCAAGAACCTCTACCCCTTAGAAGACGTTGATGAGAACCACAAGGATCTCTGCTCCTCAGAAGACATTGATAAAAACAATGTGGACTTCTGCTCTTCAAAAGATGACAACAATAAGGACCTCTGCATGACGGAAGACATTGACGAAAACTCCATCTGCCCTTCAGGAGACAGTGACAGTTAACGTTAGGATCCCTGCTCTTCAGGAGACATAAAGGACCTCTACTCTTAAGAGGTCATTGACAAGAACAAGGACCTGTGTGCTTCAGAATACATTGACAAGAACTACAAAGGCTTCTGCACTTCAAAAGACAACCCCAAAGGAGAGGGACAGGTGGCACAAGTACATACCTGAACCATCTTGAGGTGTCATACAAGCACAAGTTAGAAAGCAGAATTCCAGTGGTGATCTTTAATCATTTTGTCAGCTCATCAAAGGATAGTTTGAAGCCCACACGTGGAGCCTTAGAGAGAAGTGGTTCTGCCAAGTTGATGTTGAACATTCTTTTGGAGGTTTTGATATGTGATACTTCCTTTCAGTAAGTTTTGGGTTTGCAAATTAATTGTGGAGAGCCGGCCATATAGACTATGCTTCTCCTGGCTCACATGTGTTCCACACAGAGCATTCAAGAGATACAGAACAGTAAATGTGTTTTGACTGGAGCCTTTGGCGTTTATTTAGTCATAACAGAAAGAAGCTGTCAGAGGCATCAAGTTGCCAGTGTTGTAATTGAGAGCATCTCAAGACCCCACAGGACCATTACAAGAGCAACACAAGACTCCTAGTCTGAATTCAAAAGGAACAACAAAAGCATCAGTGTGAAATTATTCATCCATTCACTTTGTACTTGCGATTGGTCGTGTGACAGGTCTTGGGACTGGTCTTGTGTCTGGTCTTGAGATGGTGTCAACTGCAACACTGTAAGTTGCGAAAATGCACTGTACAGATTTATGTATACCTGTAGATTCACAGATTCTTTGTGAGAGCTACTGATGTGCTCTTTTGTTTTTATTATTGAAAATGGTTAAAAAAAATGAATTACTAAACGGAATCAAGTTGGTTTGAGATATACATTATAATGATTTTGTATAATTTTTTGAATAATAAAGAACAGTTAATTTTTCCATCAAAGCAGCAATTGCAAATTTAACATTTTATTTTGCGATCCACAAATGCAAATGATAAATTATCAACCGTATTCTACTAGTCCACCAGGGATGGACCAATATTGTTCAGATGCTCATAGAGGGGTAAAATTAGCACATGATATTTTTGGTGGTGTTCTATTCTGTCGTGCTCTCTCAACTGTGCAAGTCAGGCGTCGTTTCTGTCAATAGTTTTTGTAAATTATTACTCTGTGTCTACAGAAAAATAATGTAACTAGCTACTGTAATTGAAATATTAGTGGAGAAACGCAGAAGTTATTGGAAACATTTCATACTTCAGCAGATGCCACTAAGCCCTTCTGTTGGACGTCTTGTAGTGGAGTAAGAACGTGGCGACTTTCAAAAGTTTTGAGAGTACAAAGTGGCGTGAATGAAAGGAAAAGTAGATTGTAGTGTGATTGTAAGATTGTTGTCTCTGAGCATGGTCACAAGCTATTCAAATGAACCGTGACAGTAGCATTCCGTTGGCAGTGTTCACCCTGGGAATTGTGACTGGTCTTGTGAGAGAACTTGTGAGGGAAAAAGGCATACACCATACCTGCCAACATTGACAAGTCAGAAATCGGACCATCCATTGTAGGAGCCCATAGCAAGCTGGGTGACGGAAGCTATTTTACAGGAACATGTACATAATACATGCATTAAGTACATGTCTGTGTAAAAATGGCCATTGTAGTATAGCAGATAGCACCAGGGCTTTTTATGGAAATCAGAAGGTTCTACGTTCTGATTTTAGGCCTTTGACAATTTGAAAAATAAGAACAGTTCCAATTAAATTGTAAGAGTTGGCGAGTATGCTACATGTATGAACTTTTGAAAGTCGCACTTTGTTTAAGCATGCTGGAATGGGGCCAGCAGGAAAGTATACAGGTCTTTTGTGAAACGATCTTACCATGGCCTACAAAATGTTTACTCTCATGGCATTCCACTCTGCTCTGCTTGAAATCTTCTGTTGATTTCAACTGCTAAGTTGTTTCCTAATGGTTCTAGGGCAAGTTCAAAGTGATTGTTAATAACAGCTACACTTTATTTTCAATATCAACTTTTTTTTGTTCATGGGACAGTTGTCCTCAGTCTATTGAGTTAAAGTGGCATTTATGTCGGAATGCATACATTGTTTGAGTTTCAAGTGGACTGCGCTCTTTGAGCAAGCTTCGTAGTTTTAGTAGCTGTTATATCTGCACTAACAGGTTGACAGGAGTATGGAGGAGCCTCATTCTGGAAGGTTTGTAAATTCACTGTTCTCACAAGGTCTTAGAATGCACTGAGTGGTTGATGGTCAAAACCTGATTAGGGAAGGACATGATTACAGTACATGGGTAATTCCAGAAATTAGGGGTCCATTTTTTTCTTGTCCCTGTCACATCTGACATGATTTTGCTCAGAACACATTTCCAAATTTCCAAGAGTGATGAATTAATGCAACTTACCTGCCAAACAAATAGTAATAGTTTAAAATCAATTCTGGTGATATTTCCATGTGAAACAACAAAGATCAGATGTAATAGGGACACCAAAATGTCACTCTTGGACCCCTAATTTCTGGAATTACAAGCAAGCAATGACTGCTAATCAAGAAGGCTGCATTTCCAAGGCAAGGCTGAATTTTGTGGGTGGTATCTAGCGCTTTGTACGTGTTAGTCTTGGCCTTATTAGGTTGTTGCAAGTTTGTGGGTACATACATGCTAACAGCCTATTTTTTTGGTGGGGGGAACAATGCATCCCTAATCTTTTGGGATTTCTGCCCGTGACCCATGTGCTCTGCAGTGCAGATGTTTGGACCTTTTATTAAGCACCATGACCAGTCTACAGTATTTACCACGTATGTTTTAGAACATGTAGTTTGTGTTTGTTTTCAGGTTTTTTGAACAGCCAATCAAATTTTTGCAATTGAAATGTTTTATTATTGTCTTTGTTCCATATGCGGCAATGTTTAAGCAAAGCTCCCCTTAATATGGAAATACCCATGCAATATTTTGCAGGCTGCTAGAACAAGCCTTGTGATTGGTCAGATTGCACAAGATTTGTGACCTAATAGGCTGTCCAAATAGGGCAATATTGATGACTGACAAGTTCAACTGTGAAGCAGCAGTTGCAGACCTGGTGAAGGGTGAGCCAAGTTAAACAGACCAGCGTCTCCTGAATGCTGCTGCATTGTGAGAGGCCATCCAAACTCAACTGAATCTTGAAACGTATGTACAAATCTGTGACGAACAAAAATGGTATTTGAATCACCTCCTATTGTATGATGTTTTGTATTTACTGTTCAATGCAGCATTTGTTTTTGGAACTTTAATGCATGCCATTGTTAGGTTTTTTAGTTTTCCTAGTAAAGAATTCTAAATTCAATTTCCTGCCAAGGATTTCTTCCTGCTTCGTAGGCCAGTTGAATGGCCAAGTGGTTAGCGTCTGTGGTTTCCAATCTTAGGGTTGGAGGTTCGAATCCAGCTGTTGGCTGTATGTTGAGGCCCTTGGCGCAAGCCACTTCATCCCTGCTTGCCTCTCGCCACCCAGGAGCATAAATGGGTACCAGCATTAGCTGGTGAAGCAACCTGCGATGGACTGGCATCTCGTCCAGGAGAGAATAGAAATATTCGCAGTCGTTTCATGCCAAGGAAACCTGACGAACTAAACTGGCTCAGACCAGACTTGCTAGAATGTTTTTCTCAGTTATCTAATACATGTACCTAATTTTATAGCTAACACGTACATGCATGTTAATTAGGACAACACCTTTGTGTTTAATTTTGAAGACAGTATTCAGCTACATGTAAATTTAATGTCATTATTAATTGAGACCTTTGAGAGTGTTTTTCACATTTTACTATATTGTGAGAGGATACAGTGACATTAATGGGATACAATTCAGTTATTCCAAACAGGAAGATAAAATAGAATTCATGTTGATTGTAGTTAACCTCACTGTAAACTCGCATGCAAGAAACTTGTGTAGGACTCGCCGATGATGGACTTGTCACACAAGTCACATCCTTGGTGGTGACGATGAGAAACAAGGTAGTTTGTGGCTGTTTCCACATCAATTGGCTATGGCTAGTAGATGTAGTTACACAAGGGTCTATGAACAGTGTCTTCAGCCACAAGCCAGTGGCTTTCATAGGCTATGTGCTGTTTTGCAGCCGTAGGCAGAACTTTCAGGCCTGTCCAAGACACTCTCTTGTTACCTGGTGAGCCTTAACATTGGGTTTACATTCCCCTCATTCCAGTAGCCTGTCTGAGGGTCTGGGTAACAGGTGAATCTTTCTTTGAGTTCACTCGAGAGGAAACTCACTGTCCTGGATTGACAACAGCAAATGGCCAGGGCCCAATTTCACACAGCTGTTAGCCACAAATTAGCTAAGCACCAAAAGCATGTGTTGAGTTTAGCAAAATCCAGGTTGCCAGTCATAGATGCTGTATGCTTGATGTGACTGGTTCCCTGCTGAAATATGCTTAGAATCTCTGTATCTTGCTCATTCTGTATAGCAAGGTGTAAATTATTTATTGCATGATATGTGTAAAAGTCAATCTTACGCACAACCAGTGTTCTTGCTTGCATCAAAGACTGTCACTGGCAAGTGCCGAGTTGATAAGACTACTGCTTTTATGGATTCTTTGGTCATTTGATGTATTTTTTCCCCGCTTCCTCAACTTGTTACGTGCATTTAAATAAAAAGCAAACTTTGATATTCCAACTTCAACACACTGCCTGCAGGCTTTCTCAGTTGGGTTTTCCTTTCGGTTCATCGCATGCTGGCTGTATGTACATGTATGTTAACTTGTTGCACTGTCTTTTCAACCAGAGTGTCAAGTCTTGTTCTTTTTTTCATTCTTAAATATTTTCTTTTAGGGAAAATGGTTTAACTCGTAAGGGTCTGACCTAATATCCCAGACACTCACTTTTTATCACACTCTCAGAGACAGAAAAACAAGATAAAATGCTAGTACTTCCTTTGAAGTGCTTTTTTAACTAGAATACTCAATTTTAAGCTCCCTTGCAGTTAAAAAAACAAAGAATGCTGGGGTTTTCATTTTGGTAATTTTGATGAAAATGAAACTTGAGAAGTTGACAGTGCTGGAAATCGGTTTGTTAGCTGTGAACTAAGCTGGTTCTCGCTCATAAAAAGATCGTCTTGTAGTCCACATTGTTTTTATATCACAGTTACTATCCCAATTCGACCATGCGTTTATTTTACTGTGGCTTTTATTTTCTGAACTACCGACAAGTGAAATGGTCATCACCCCTACCTTGCCCTGTTGTATTCTAAGCAGTAAAACATCAAAAAAATAAAAACCAAACCTGCTTGAACCAACTCCATAAAGACGTTTAACGCATTTCCAAGCTTCAAATAAACGTTCAGTCTTTCCTGTTAAGTGACTGTAAAGAATATTGTAAAGTGTGATTACAAATCCAGAATAAATCACCACACAATAACCTCACATCATTTATGAACGTTATCTCCGCAGACCTCCACAGAAATTTTAATATTTCAACACTTTCAACAAACAAGAAAGAATTGTGAAAGGAATCACCATACCACATTCGAAACCAACTCCAACTTTTCAACAAAGAAACTTTGCTGCACAAAAAATGCTTGTACAGCATGCATATTCCTGAGGGAGCAAACCCAAACAACCAGTTCTTGCGTGAAGCAGATCTGTGAGGCAAGTCGTCGTGCAGTCATACGTTTTGTGGCAAGAAGAATGCACCAAAATGGCACATGGAAACCAACTCGTGAGGTGCAACTTTGCCAATTAATAACCTTTTTAAGCTCTGCCTTTACGTCCTCAAAAAAAACTTTTAGCATATTAAAATCAAACACCCAGTGTTAATTAATTTGATTTCAATTGTGAAATTCATCAGCAGGAAAACAAAACAATGGAAAATCACAATGAACTTGGTTTTAATCCGAACGTTTCAACAGTAACTAAAACTGACAACAACATCAGGGTTACTATTTCAAATTTCTTTAGTTTACGTCAAAAATCTGTTTTTTGGGGAAGGCTAAACCAAAAAGTGAAGAGTCTTGCAAGTACTCCCAGTTTGACCCAACAATCTTGAGGAAGCCAGTATTTTTTAAAAGAACCAATTTTTTTTCTCCAATGAACCCAAATCTACGAAATTTCAGATGGCAGGAATGACGGCCGGTAACTCCAGATATAATTGACCAAACAAACATAAAACTAAAGAATATCCACAGAGTCAGTAGCACAAGACTCTACTTGATATCACACAACAAGGCTACGCCCCTGAGGGTCCAGTGGTCAGGATTCTGGGTCGTCTTCAGCCATATCGGTGTGATGTACGTCAGGTCTGTACGCTTGGGTTTCTTGTAGACGGGGCACTGATACAGTCGAGAGTCCTTGGGTGCTGTGGAGTTGATGGCAAACATGTGGACCACCGGCAGGTTGACAAACAGCACCTTGGGGGTGGGGTCCACCAGTTTGCAGCCCTTGCGATCCCAGCTGGCACCGTCAAGGTACAGGCCGTGGATGTAGACCCCCTCCTGTAAATCAGATGTCAAAGCAATCCCGTTTATTTCTGATTTAGTAGTGTGTGGTGGCAAGGACCCAGGTGAACCGTGTGTATGTAAAGTATAACAAGTTTACAAAAGTAGGAAGGCCAACCTCCCACCATGGTTTAGACTTGGATGCCCCAGGGGGTGGGGTGGGGTGGGGTGGGATGGGG
>NW_019091506.1:567013-603112 GCF_001949145.1 Acanthaster planci | reverse complement strand
CTCCGAACAAAAGACCAGGCTGCTGGGCATTACCAACATTTTTCACTCTCAAAAGTGGAGATAATCCAGCCTTGTTTTGAAACAGTATACCACGGTTTCAGGCGTTTAGAGCAAGCGGATTACCAATGGGGACAAAAGTGCTCCACCGCAGCGATGAGCCACACAGCACCGCTGCATGCAAATCTGGCCCCTATTGAAAAGATGTCAGCAGCACACTGAGCCAGGTTCGTGAACAAAAGAAAGATATATAACATCGCACAATCTGGGCTCTTTTTACAAGGCTGCAGGCCTGGCTGAAATACTCAGGTGTCAATAGATTTTTGTCTGTCAGGCTAGAGCGGACACCAGACAGTCCTTCACGTGTTTGTAAGTGTCCAGTAAATGAAGATAGGAATTTTTACAGAATGTTGAAAACAGAAAAAAAAGATAAACATCCCGGCCCAGCATCATCATCTTTGATAACTGCCCCAGCAGGAAGTGGTTAAAGGCCTGCTTGTTACCACACAAATTACCACAGGAATGACAGGAATAGAATTTAGATAGTTTATGGCTTACTCCAGCTTGGCATCAACACGGAATGCGAAGCTTCATCAGTACCTTATGCCAGCACCATAAAGTTGATGCTTGTAATTATATGCCTATAGTTGTAGAGAGCCTGCAGAACACTGGTGGCTAGGGGCCTACACAACATTAACCCAGCCCTGGGAGAAATTTACAAAACATCCAGACATGCCAGAGGGGTAGCAATGATGACACCAATAAAATGCTGGGCATTTAATGGCCGGGCTTTCAACAAGGCATCATCGATTTCTCTCCCCAACGGTATGACTATGTTAATTCTGGCAGATTTGATTTACCACAAAAGTGGTAAAATGTAGGACACCCTGAATCTTTAGGACCTCTGTGCACGCATATTGGATTTTGATTTGATTTACTCTCTTTTTCACAATACAAACAGACGCAGATACAGACAGCGGTGGAACACAGACGGCTAGACTGTTGAGAGAAAGAGAAAAACCAGTCACTGGGAAAAGCAGGGATAATGCAAAAAAACGTTACAAAACTTTTTCCATTGAGGCCCTAAACTTTAATCACAGCTGCGATTGGTTGGAATGCCATGGGGGAGGCTCAATTGATCAGAGCATAGTGCCTCACACCGACACACCCACCTCACTCATGATGATGGTTCCCTCGATGGCCAGCTTGAGATCGGTCAGTGTGGAGCGGACCAGGCTGATGATGCGCTGCATACGGTCAATCTCCTGACGCAGGAAGATGTTCATGGAGGACAGGGCGCCCATCTTGACCAGACGCGCTCGCACCTGCAAGTCGCAATGGCAGTGAGCTGACGGTCAGTTGATGGCAAAGCATTTCAGAATTCATTTCCACTTGTTTTCGGGAGCATTACTTGAGAAGAATGATCATGACAGGTGGGAAATTTCAATTAACGGAAATGGCAATATTTCAGGTGAAGCGGGAATATTAACTGAAATTATCCAGTGAAGGAAAGTCAAAAGTGTTGAACAGGATAAGAAATGCTGACAGCTTTCCTAAGCTAACATACACATGCCCTCTTCTCCGCCTTGAGCAGAAGCACCCCCTCATTGGTTGAAAAGAGCCATGTTGGTGGGCAGTGTTCATTTAGTAGTCATGCAACCAAAATGCATGCCTTTCAAAGTCGCTTGGGAAACGGCCAATTACAGTTCCCACCAAAGGAGCGTCCAATGCAAGGCGAACCGCTCTCTCTCTTGGTACCGCTCAGGCCTCATTATGGAATCTGCTCCACATTTCACAGGCCCACATCTCACAAATTGACGAGTCTGGGCAGCTGATGTTAGGAACACAGGGAGATGGTAGCGATCCTAATGATACATTCAAATATTCAGCCCCAATTAATTTAACTGACTTTAATTGAGACCTGGCCTTTTAAGGGTTAAAGAGACTTTATTGCGGCACTCCATCCATTTCAGCATGACACTGAGGCCGTGTCCGAAACAGGCTTCCAGAGCTACGGCTAGGTGTATTGTCTGCACATCTCCACTCATTTTCAATGGAGCAAAGACCTAGACCTAGCTCCAGACAAGAGATTCGGACGCAGCCTTCGGCAGGTATACCTCATGCGGCACGTAGTCCGGGGGCAATTTACTCAGCATATCTTCGGCCATCCTGAAGACGGTGGCCTCTCTGGTCTCACCCCCGCCTCCCCCGACGTCCTTGGGCTGGATGTTCAGGATGGTGTTGAGCACCTCGATGCCAGTGTTGCTCTGATACCTGCGAGATCGCGAATGGATTTGGCCAAACAATACACAATGAGCCTGGTAGCAGGAGACTCGGCTGCCTCCCCAAGAAAATCTTGGCTTTGTTTGACAGTGACGCACCTGTCCATGGAAAATAGGCGCAGCCAGCTAGTGAGTTCTTTGCAGCTACCGAGTGTGCTAATATTGTGCTTCCTATACTTGGTAGTTTGTGGAGAGATCTACCAGGGATGTGCACTTATCCGCAGCAGTGACTCAAAATCCACAGAAGCCGTGTATGAGGAAATGAGCCTTGTGCATTGATACCTTTCTGTACAACTGTCATCTTTTTTTATACAATTTAGGTAGACATCGAATCATTTCTTCTTATTATTCAGCAACCACTTCGTGCAAACATGGAGCTGCGTGTCAAAATAAGTTTTGCAACTCGGGGGTTCGTAAAAGGCAAACACATTACAACATTGACAAAACTCCTCGAAAGAGCTGTTTAGAGAGCATTGCGACATGAATGTCTCGATTGTTGGAACCAAAATGGTGTATTATGCATCAGTGTGCATGGACAATAGCTGCAAGCTGTACTGCACACCTAATGAACAGCCATTTTGGTTCCGATGTCTGAAGTTGGCCATACTCTCTCTATACAAAGCTCTGCTCATAGTGATTGCTTCATGACTTCAGATTCAAATTTATGATGACCATAAACACGCCTTAATCAGGCTACTTTAGCAGAGACGAGGGCATGGAAGCAGCAAAGTAACTAAGCTCATTACGCTAGTTACTAAATCCAGGTTCCTAGTTCATAACACGGGTAAATAACTATTACCACGCAAGCACGATGAGTGACTTACGTGATGTCTGCATTGGGGTGCAGTCCAAAGACCTCCGGCGTGTCAGTCAGTGGCAGCTTGTCAATGAACTCGTGGTACTCCTGCACCGTCTTACACTTGGGGATGGTGTAGCCGGTGTAGAACTTAAAGGTGTCGGCAAACATGTGCTCTCCAAACCACACCTATTGTGACAATGACAGTGCTGTTACAACCTACTGCATAAAGGTTAAAGAGATGTCAGTTATGAAGCTGACTCTTGCGAGTTCTAGAGGCTGTGCATGGTAGCCACCTTTCTGGTATAGCACTTTTGTTGAGGAATGGATGGCACATAGTCATGGTGTGAAAAATGAGGCTCAGTCATTGGTTGTCATTCAGCCAATTCTCGTACTTCCAGTCTTGAATTCCAAGCGCATTCCAAGGAACTTCCACACAGGCTGTACATACCTTAGCAAATGTATTGAGAAGACGTTTGTCGTAGTCATCAGTGACCCTTCCTCCGTACTGCACCTCCCCAAGCATGTAGCGGACTGTGTTCCATGAGACTCCCTGAACAAAACGGAGAGAAGGGATTTCATACTCGCCCAAATGATCTGGGCCAAATTTCATGACACCACTTACCGCAAGCGAAAAATCGCTGCTCACCGTAGCAGAAAATTCTGTGCATACGACGAACGAGGTTTTTTGGCTTGTGTGCATGTGTACATCCCCTGTAAATAAGGATTCTGTGCTTGAACGGTCAGCGCAGAATTTTTCTGCTAGTGGGGTTAGCGCAGAATGGAAATTGTACGCATGGAACTCTGTGGTAAGCACTGCCATGATATTTGACCTTGGCCCCTTTGTCAAGGTGTATGAGCCCCGAGCTTGCCAGAGAGATGGCACAATTTTCCTAATAACGGAGGCTTGTTTGGTGGTAACTGTGAAACACAAGTGGTGCAGTCGCATCGCAAGCCTGAATTGAACACTCCCACCAACATGGCTCTATCAGGTGATAAGGCGGTGCTTCGGCTCAAGGTGGATACAGGACGAGGGGAATTAATCACATCCAATGAGCCCCGAGCCGGACCAAGAGAGGGCGCAGCTTTTCCATCAATGGAGACTCCTTCAGTGGGAACTGCCCTTGGCTGCTTCACGAGACAGTCGCATTAATGCCACTGACAAAATGAACAATCACCACCAACATGACTCTTTTCAATGATGGGTGGGTGCTTCTGCACCAAGGCAGATTGACTTCTTTACACATAACATACACATATACCTGCCCCTACTTGAAGCACCCCCTCACCGGCAAAGACAAGACAGGTTGGTTGAAATTGTGTCATTTGGACGCCCAGCGCAAATTGGTCGTGCGTGACCAGTATGTCCTGCACCACATGTGCATCAACCTCTGCAACCTCACAGCAAGGTCCCATCAAAGGACTGTCAATGCAAGGCAAAAGCATGCCATCACTTGTATCTGAGCAGTGTCGAATGCATTGCTTTCAACGAAGACATTGTTCAAATTCCCTCTTTCTTCAGTATAAATATCTCGTAAAATCTTAAATTTTGAAATGTGTACACATTCCAAGGGCAAAGGAAATGTACTTCAGTGGCTCCTTCCAAGCCAGGCCATTTCATCCTTTCCGGTCTGGAGAAACAGGCAACGTAATTTTGAAAGACTAAACACCAACCAAATACTTCAACAAAATTACAAGTCACATTTCAACACAGTGTTCACGAAGGGACAGCATGTCAAATTTGACTTTTCAGGGTGGGATTTCATTTTTTTTATCAGATCATTTGCTTAAAAATACTGCTTTCAACCATTCATACTTGCATCCTTGGGCAAAACGTCATTAATATATCTTCGTTACATTGACAAAGTGAGAGGCCAACATTTCAATAACTGCTCTATGCATTTTCGCAAAGGGATGCAAACACGACAGGGTGGACAACTTCAGCTCTCAAAGAATCGTACTGTCCTGATTAATTTCAGAACATTGTTGAAGAGCTTTGCTTCTCTTAGTTTTAACGGAATAGGTACTTCTCTTGTGATGATCTCATGCCTGCCCCTTCCTGAAAATGATGGTGAACTGTTCTCCCTACCTTCTTTGGATCCATGTCATCTAGATGGTTCTGGATGAACTGCACACTGGCTGTTTGATCAGCTGAGTTGAACTCATAAGGAATGTTCCAGCCCAGAGGACCAAACTTACGACGCTCCTGTTAGCAGGAAAATTGCTACAATTTTTTTTTTGTACTCTGTACTGAATTTGAATTACAAAAGCCACACACAATGCATGAAACTAGTTTCCAAAAAGATTTACCGTGATCAACGTTCACCTTCCATGATAATTCCTCTTTGAAACAGGTCTTGGAATTTAAACTGCCAGGGGTTATGGTTAAACATAGATCCCTAAATCTCCAAAATGCTCCTGATTGCCCTGATATTGAAGGCAACCACTTCTGCCTGTTCTTGGTATTGCTAAAGAACATTTTTGGATCATGTTTAATGCGAGATCTGACACTAAATGGACACTTCAACGGTAACTTCAAGTCTGAGATAACAGACAAGTTGAAGTAGGATCTTTCTGTGAATTTATGCCAACTGGCCTATCGCTGTTTGCGAGTCAGCCCCCCTCAAGACAACCTGGAACAGGTGAACAGGTGTGTCGAGTGTGTGACACGTGCCAGTAGCGTATGCATGTAACAGTGTATTGCACACACGTTCTCACAGCGTTTGCTGTATGAATGTACGGCATGGATCCACAGTCGTCTCAGATTTCTGACATCTTTCTCGCGGTGTACATGATACAATGGATTGCAGGTGCATGCATATGCCTGAAGATGAATCACACGATGAGGAGGAGTTACGACCAAGCATGTTTGCACGCAGCGCATCTTCTTGACCAGGTTTGCGTACCGTGATTCAGTGAGCACCAGAGTTGCTGACTCGAGTCATGTGACTTGGACTCGAGTCGGACTCGAGTCGCTATTTTTGTGACTTGACTTGTAAATACCAGCTTTGACTTGTGACACGACTTGAACTTGCAAAAAATGATTTGCTGCCACCTCTAGTGAGCACGCCGGATGTGCACATAAGCCGATGGATTACGCGTGTCCAGAATTCATGTTGTTTGTCCGAGGTTTGAACTATCACATGACATTCAACAGACATGGTGATTGGATAATGCTTAGCAAACGATGATAAAAGTCAATTGCTTTTAAAGCCCCTAACTTCCTTGGGCGGCAACTTGGGTAGTAGGGACTTGCGCAGAGCCATATTTCAGCACTGTAAAAGACGTTGCTTTTCAAGGCCAATGCCTCTACTTTCACCGTTAACTTCTGGCAAAGAAACTCCAGTGAACTGACACCAAGTTTTTGAGTGACTGTGGGACCGAGTTACCTGCACGGTGGTGTGGAGGAAAGCCACGGCATACAGCATGGGCTTCCACTGTGGCTGATTGGTGATGTCTAGCTGGTCCTGGGTGATGGCGGCAAAGGTGCGCATCAGTC
This sequence comes from Acanthaster planci, assembly GCF_001949145.1. The sequence goes on along the minus strand of NW_019091506.1, from coordinate 596,538 downwards.
CCGCCTTGACGCCCTGAGGGGGCTCATTGGTGAACTTGATGGAGGACTATGAGTGACAACAGAAAGGCAGAGAGTCACTAGCTGTCTAAGTAACATATGCATCAAACGGATCCACCTTCACCATGGCTTTATACTGCAGCACTCTTCTCGGTTCTGCTTGGAGAACTATTTCGATACGCCTTAATTGCTGTTAAGCCAACACAAATTGCTTAATCTGTTGAGTTGTACACCTGCATTGCCTTGTACAGCGGGAATAAAAGATAGATGCCTGTGACCAGGGGAAGGTGTGTGTTAGGGGAATGTCCACAAATTTGGAACACTATTCCTATTCAAACACAATTTTATGGAAAGCAATGCATTGTCTTTGGAAATTCACTATTTTCGTAATTGGGGATGCAAAATTCCTGAGTATGATGTGTAAAAGCCACAGTCCAAGGTTGTTTCCCTTTGGAAACATGCATTGTTCCCACTGGGAATGGCGATCAGATGGCAGCATCCCACAGGGAATGGTTTCCCAAAAAAGAAGTAACGTTCTAAGAATGTTCTTTATCATTCCATCCTTTAAAATGCTTCTTTACCGAGAGAAACATATCTGTTTGTGTTAGCACACTGCTTGCTTAAGCCGCCAAAAGCACACACATAAATTTTCATCTAAAAATACTCAAACCACAGGGCCTTTATGTGGATGGTATGTTTAACCGTCGATCGATACTGAGTACTGAGATCACTACTGACCGGGAAGTGTGAGTTTGTTGTTTTGATGAGTGTGTAGGGGGTAGGTGCGTTGTTACCTGCAGGAGGCTGATGGGGAACCGGGGGTGTTCCTCTGTGGTGATCCACACTCGGAAAGTCTCGTGCACCGGCTCATGGGTGGTCACTGTCTCTAGAAGCTCATCCATGAAGTCTAAGCCCAGATGGCAGTTCTGCAGTAGCACCCAACCTCCCTAAAATGGACACAGGTTGCTCAGTTAAAGTACATCGATCTCTAATAAAACCCGAAACACCTTTATTTCACTCTGCGAGGCTTCTACTGGGAAATCAACGGGTCTCCGACGGCACAGGAACGGTTTGCATTCAGTTCCCATCAGAGTAGACTAGCTTTTAACCACAGGCCTGACAGCTGTACTGAATTTTTCCCACACAATAACAAGAGTTGATAACGTTTTTCTGGTACAAGTTTTTTACTATAACAAGTGTTCCAAGAGTAGGTGGACTTGCTTGAATTGATGAAATGTAATATGTATTACTACATGGTCAGAGGAGATGAAATTAAACTTTGCACCTCCTATGAGGGGGACTCAAGGAGCAGTGGGGCTAGAAAGACAGGTGATGGGAACTGGTAGCTGGGCAGAGGTTGGCATCACAGCAAGAGACAGAGTGGTGTGGAGGAGGCAAGCTGAAGGCACAATTCTCCTAGCTAACCTCCTGATTGACCGTTAAAGTAAAATTTGATAGAGTCTCCCCAATGACAGCAACTTCATGGAAATCAATGCAGGCAAGTTTTCAAAATGTGCTGAAGGAGTTTGACCTGTAGGGATGTATGGGCCGAAGCGATGAAAACCCTTTGTCCCATGGGTCGTTGCTTCCTGTAAATGACAGCATATGCTTCTGGGAGTCAACCTGTGAAACTTACCCCAGCCATGGACTGTGCCACTAGTCTCCTAGCATGAACCTCCTGCCCCTGACCCATCGAGATAGCCCTGCATTCTGACAAAAGATAAGAACGAATCACATCATGCCATTACCTCTGTAATGCAGCACCTATTGCTTGAGGCAACTGTCTGACCCACTCAAACAGTTGGCTTCCCAGTTCCCGATTTCTCTTTGCCTATTGGAAGTACTGTCGACACAAAAGGGGGCACTGTTTGAAGTTGGTACAGGTGGCAGTCAACGGCATGGAGTTTAAAATCTTTTCGGTTCATGAACGCACAGCACGGCGGTTCCTGAGCAGCAGAAGGACCTACCGACTTTGAGTTTCTTGGCCAGTCCCTCTATCTGGTTGGTGGGGTCGCTGCCCATGGACAGGAAGCAGATGAGGGGCGTCCTCACATCGCCTTCCTCCCAGGTCTTCTCTAGGTCCAGGATGACGGGGTCGGCGTAGCGGGCGCCCATGGAGTGCGCGATGTATTTGCGGGCCTGAGGGATGACACGGTCTGTACACCAACTCCTGAACACGACCAAACGCAAAAACAACCGAGAATCGAGTTGAAACAGAGCCAAGAGATGGCTGTTCTTTGAACTCTGTGAGGGATTTGTCTCCAATTATCTGTAGCAGCTCCATCTCTTGTCATTCTTCTCCTATCCTTCATTCTTTCATTTGAGAATTTTAAACGCTTTCATTTCTACTTTCGGTATATCTTAGTCCGGTGGATTGTTTTGTTTTGTCTTGGTCCATTGTTTTTACAATCTGTAAACTCTATTGTTAGTTTTGTTGTCTAGTTTTTGTCTTCAAGGGCATTTCTAGAGTTGCTTTTTGAAAATGTCTCCATATTTTCCCCCCTGTTCATTACTGTCTTGTTATTTGATCAAAGGTCCTTTGCGCGTCGACCCTCTGTGTAATTTAATGCATGTCAGGATGAAATGGAAAATTAGCCTTAAAAATGCTCTACATTGTTCTCATCTGCTCATTTGCAACTTCGCTTCTTGAGCATTAAGACGGATGTCATTCTAGCTTCTAGAGGTTTGGAGACTAGAGGTTTTTATTTACCTGACGAGAAGTAATTTCTTGAATGTTTCCAGTGTGTTGTAGCCATCGGGGATCACCTCTTCCTCAGGGGCATCCTTGTCAAACCAGGCCTTCCATGCCTTCTCATTACGCTGAATCTATACCACACAGAAGATTTCTGTCTTGTTATAAAATTGCAACTCCCTGCCTGTTGTTCTGTGCTCAGATTTATAATGCAGTCAAGAGAGTCAATTTCTTGAGTTAGCACAAAAAATGCGAGTCAATGGCATTTGAGTGTAGGCCCACCATTTCTGACATTCACAAATCCATTCACCTGTTGAGGTACACGAATCAGGTTGTTTGCCCAGTCAAAGAGGCTATGGGTACTTCGTGACCCCACATTATCACTTGATTGCATTTTGCAACGGCCGATCCCATCCATTCGAAAATATCACCTCATGGATGACTAATTCATTCCAAACGGGAAAAGAGATTTCATGCTTTTACATAGTAGTGACAATCCTCAGGTGGGACCTCACTGCACTTGTGCGCAGGCTCATGCATGTTTGATGTGCACTATGCTGCGCAGGTGCAGACACACTCTGTCAGAGTCTCCGATCTTCGTATATGCATCCGGTAGAAAAAAACTACCCAACAGCTTAGGTGAGGGATATGCTTCTGGTCACGACAGACAGACAGACAGACTAGAAGACACTCTCATGCCACAGGCACTGTTCACCTCAAACCCTCCTAAAAGTTACAGATTTAAGGCCCTTGGGGAATACTCCAAACCAGACGCACGTAAACAAATGTGCGCATGTGCAGTTTTACCCTAAGGGATGATCACTGTGTGATGTAAAAAAAGGTCTCTCTCTTATCTACACACACACAAGCCACAGAGGGTCCTTTTACTTTGACCAGGAATCTCAAGACTGGCAATTCCACCATTCCTTAGCACCACAGAAGTTGAACTTGAATGCACAATACAATATCCTTAGCCCAATACGTGGACATGTTAGAACTGCTCCTGGCAAGTTTCGCCCACTGAAATGAATACAGGTTGTCGCACTTGTACTGGAAACTATTCCCACACTGCAAGAGGTTCTGATATCCTACCTGGTTGAGAACTTCCTGAAACTGTTGGAGTTTGCTGAGTTGGACCAGATTCAACCAGGTCATGTCCGTGATCCATTTGAATGGCTTGGGCTGCACAGCCTTAAGGTCCAATGCGGCTCCACCTAGTTTACAAGGTAAGAAGAATTTATGCCATTGGCAAATCACTCAAGAAGCTATCATGCACAATGTTCATTGACTTGAGAAGGTATCACATTGTATCTTCTCCAACTTTTCTGCTAACTGTTAAGCAGCCTCATGAAATTGGGCTTGAGGATGTAATTGGGCTCTGTCAAGTTGGCAGGAATTTTGACAATTTGTAAAAATCCCAACACACTTCGCACAACAGCTAGCGAATGTTGAAATGGAAGCCAGAAATCCTGCAACTGTGTTATAACTTACGAGATGATCTGAGATAGGTATGAGCTGTCCTCAGACCCACTGTCCTGATTTATAAGCAATGTCTGAATTAACTGGCTATATGGCTTGGCATGACACACACACATCAGTGGCAAGTGGATGTAGCCACTAGACCAGTGACTTCCATTAGTGCACACATTAACTCCAGCCGCAGTCACAACAAAAGACCGTGCCTGTCCTCACCGCGTCTTACCTTTGATGAGCGTCTGGAACTCACTGTGGCTGACGATGCCCAGCTGCTGGTCAATCTTGAGGGCCAGCAGCAAGGTGAAGAGGAACTTGTGGTTCTCGTACAACCCGCGGCAGGAATACTTGAAGATCTCGTAGGTCAGGTATTCAATGATGTTGGAGATGCGCTTGGCCGGTATGGGCGACTTCTCGGATCTGCATGATTAAGCCCAGAAATGACATCCACATGTTGGACAGATCGACTTGCCTGCACCGGCTAAAAATGCAACAGAAGCACATCCAAGTACTCTCCCTAATCCCTAATGTGAAGAAATAGAAAAGCATGGCTCCCCTCTCCACAAAGATCAGGAGTGAAAACAACAGTGGAGGGACTTGAAAGAGTCTACCAGCCTACCCAGAATATGTAAATTAAGTAAATGAGGAACAGCCAATCAGCTAGCACCAGGATACTCAAAGGAATGTCATCGGTGGGTTTCAAGAGCGCCATCTGCCGCATGTGTGCGCAGCCAATAGCGATTGCCAACATTCTGATCCAACAACTTCACATGACTTGGTTTCCAACATGGAAAAGCAGATCAAAGAAATGACTCATCAAATGAAAAGTTGTGGCTTTGTCCCTACGATAAAAATGAGTGCTGTCTTGAACAGGTGGCACTTAGTAGACCATTCTGGGCTTTTCAGACTGTTAGATACAGTGCATGGAATATAAACACAACCAGTTAAACTACTGGTAGACTCTAAACTAAACCTTCTTTAATAGTTTGGCTCTTGTCAAACTTGTATTAAAATGCATCATCAACGAGCCATCCATTTCTATTTGATTATTAGCTCTGAAGGATTAATACCCAATAGAAATTTATGTCCAAAACCATTCCCCTGAGACCAGAAAACGAGTCTGCTGGTGCAAGGACGAACTGACACCATAAACGATCCTAAGGGGCTCAAAACAGACGAACCACTAACGAGGTTAGCATTTAGGATCTTCGCCAACATACTCTGTCGAAAAAAGGAGTCCTACCTTGCCATGGACAGATCAAAGACGCCCAAGAATTGCTTGAGGGAGGTCTGGTACATGATGTTCACCATGCTCATCTCGGTGATCAAGAAGTAAAGGATGCTGCCTCTTGAGGCGACTACCAAAAACAATGGCCAGATGTCCAAATCTTAATCACCAAGACAACTGATCATTTTACTGATGTTGCAAACCCTCTAACTGGGATTTATGCTTCTCCCCTCCTCATAGAGCAGGATAAACTTACTCCAAAATACCCAAACCTAAGAATTGACAGTACACACATGCTGTATTCCTTAGCTTGTGCTGCGGGCCATGCATGAGCAAGCACTGAAGTGAGCTGCAACATTTCTTTTTGCGACTGAACCAAACATCTACACATTCAATCCTTTGTAACGTCAGTATACCATTGCATTATAACATAGCTTAATGTTTTCCAGTATTGTATGTACATGTAAGTCCACTCAAGTAATTTCACAAGACCAATGATAAGCAACAGGGTGAACAGTGAGGAATGCTTTCTTCACGGTCCGTGAGAAAAGATTTTGACTCAAGACTGGATGAGCTGTGATGGGTTTTTGACGGACTTGCAGGGACTTGTGATGGGCTCAACAACAACACATGCTATCAGCTATCCACTCCACGTGCTATCAGCTATCCACTCCACGTGCTATCAGCTATCCACTCCATGTGCAACCAGCTATCCACTCCAGTCCGGCACACTCTCCCGAGGACGGCCAGAGCACACTGGCCGAAACGTCAAGTTTATACTCACCGGTTCTTTTAAGAACCACACCTCATCCAAAAGAGATTGATTCCATGGCGTACCCGCAAACCCATTTCTCACGTGCTACTTCTCAGTGTGTTTGGTTTTGATCAGTAAATTTAAGTATTGTATACCAAGAGAAAGTCTCTCCAGTGAAGTTCAGATTTTGGTTTTGGAGGGCACCAACCTGGTCTAAACTCCTCCCGAGCTTCGTTGATCTTAATCTCAGTGTCGGCGGCTACCAGCAGCTTGTCGGTCACTTCCTCCGAGGTCTCCTTGGTGGTGGCTAAGACAGAGATCAGAGATTCGTCTTCCACCAGAGAACCCTGGATAATGCAATCATTGGCACGTGGAATTCACTGCACATAGGAAATTAATCCACTCTTCAGAAATAGAAGAATTTCCCTTCAGAAACAAAATTTTCCAGAGACCTGTGAACAGGTGTAAAATTTTTAATGATTCCACAAGTTTTACATGAATTTGAAAAAGGAAATGAAATCAGTCCAAAAAGCCCTTTCATCTGATCCACAGCCTGAGTTTGTGTTGTTTTCCTGGCCCGTGAGCATTGGCCCTGCACTACCCCACAGTCACTGATAGAGGGAATTCATACAAGGTCCTGAAGACAGTCCCGCCCATTTGCTCAATGTCCCCCGAAAATCTCGGAACTTTATTCCGCCCACACCCTGCTCATTATGTGCTCTATGGTCCAACCACGCTAAGCGTTGTGTGCGCATCCTGGGTATGCGTGCAGCAGCACTGCTGGCCATTGTTACATATGCGTGATATATGCATATTAGCATGCATATTCATGTTCTACTCATTAACCCTTGACTTTCAGCATCCACAGGAGCAACTATTCTGAGCATTCTTTTGTGAGGTCTTGAGTTGGGTTGTATGCAATGCATGTACGCAGGGAGAAATGATACATGACGGCCAGATTCTGGACAACCTTTTACCAAGCAGAACTCCAAGAAAATGGATCCTGATAGGCTGACAATTACAGCCAATTTCTAGTTGGCATGTTCATATTATGGGGTTTTTCTGCAAGGGGAAGGGGTTGGCATTTTAACCCTTAGAGGAGGAAAAGCAGGGTTCCGATTCCATCTCCTAAAACAATTTCTCTGCTGTCATTGCAACTGGTTTTGTTTATTCAGGGCTGCGAGTGGCAACTTAAAATTAAAGCTGAAAACAGCTAGCAAAAAGCTGAAATGTAAGAAGTCCCCACACGTTTGTACACAGCAGGTGCACAAAAAAGCTGAAATTCAGGGTCAACATCAAAACAAAAAACTGAAATCAGCTACAAAGCTGAATTTTCACACCTTTGTTACTGCATTGAGCCTTCAGGAGGTTGCACATACTATCTTTGTGGGGTGATCTTGTTGTTTTTAAGAGGAGCAGTGCCCTGAGGACAATAATTGGGCATTTACTCCTGTCTGCTGGGCCACAGCCTGCTGTGTGTGGACTCACCTGCGTACTGGTCAGTCTGAAGAGCAAGTTATCCTCCAGTTCCTTCATCTTCCGTTTGTTGGCCGTCACGTCCTCCATCAGCTTAGTCCGCTCTGCTTCCAACTCCTGTATCAAACACAGGAGAGACTCTTCTGTCAAACAGACAGCCCGTTTGTATACACATAGATGGCACGGAAGCTTTGAAGGGTAAACTTTGTCCACAAAAGATTCGGTTTATTATGAGGTGTAAAATAAACTGTCCCTGAAACCTGGGGCCAATTTCATAGAGCTGCTTGAGCACAAAATTTGCTTGAGTGTGAAAAAACCTTGCTTGCTTAACAAATCAGGTTAGCAGCCAAAACTCCACGTGATGTATATTGTTTTGGAATGGTACTCACCTGTCCTTTGGTTAGCATGACAATCACATTTTGATTTTGAGCTGGTAACCTTTTTTTTTGTAAGCAAGGTTTTTTGCGTTTTTTTTTTTGTGCTTCAGCAAATTTTGTGTTTAAGCAGCTCTATGAAATTGGCCCCTGGATACAATGCTGAAAAAGTTCCCTGTGAATGTAAAATAAAGACATGTTCTGAATGATCATCTCTAGAAAAATGCTAAACAGGATTGGATAAAGGTCTTCAATATGGGGCAGCGCGGACATCCGGGAGTTTCACAAAAATACGGGTAGCAACCACGTACAGATCAAACAAAAGACTGTATAACCCGATCCTCGGACTGACTGATGCGTGCGTACGTCGCCAAGGTCGCTGTTTTCACCGGCGCAGTACCAGTCATTTTGCAAGAACCCCGGATGTCCATGCTGCCCCAGTAAATAATCAAGTTTATCTTGAGTGTATTATAAACCTTCCACTTTAATGGTATTTCCTAAAGAATATTCCTATTCTAAAATTGAGGAATTAGAGGTGTTGGGTTAAATTGCACAACTGAAGATCCACGATAAAATGAACCTGTTTCTCTGTCAGAATGACACGGCCCAGGAGCTGGTCTTCAAGTCCTTTCAAGGTGACGGTGAAATCGATGATGGAGGTGCGGGCGGACACCTACAAACAAACAAAGACAACAAAGACCCTTGCTGTGTGAAAAGACAGCACTGACTACGACAACAGATTGGGGGAAACTGTACACAATGAGTCAAGAGGACACAACAGAAAAGAGAATGGCTATGAACAAAGATTGGACGGCCAGGAAAATCACCAAAATCACTAACGGTATATGGTGTCAAAAAACGAAAAGGCTTTAGCGCAGGAACAGCCAAGGGCTGGAACACGCATAAAAGGCAAAGGGCGGGGGAAGGGGAAAAGAATTTAAAATGTGGGAAAGGAGGGGGAAACCAAAAAACCCCGAAAACCAGCCCAGAGGATGAAAATCACCACAGAATTGGATCTTTCGGTGAGTGTACAATTTACAACTGACCTCTGGTGTGTACGTTGGGTTGGCTAGCTTGGTGGTCATGTAGAGAGTGAATCCCTTCATTACATCTACTTCCTTGTCTCCTACTTTCACCTGCAAGAAGGTCAAAGTAGCAAGAAAACCCTCAAAGAAATGTTCCCTTTGCAATAAAAAGGGATTTTTAATTTCACCGCAGGTGTTGAAGATTTTCAAGACACACTATGAGGATTAACTTTGTCCACTTTCATGTTACACTATAGTCTTTGTCAAATGGAGCCAATCATTCAGGATTTAAGTGAAGCTACGATGAATTTTTCTTAGATACAATTTTTTTGCAACTTTGTACTCTTTTTGTATGAAAATTATTTTACGCCTTTGATTTTTTGGTTAGATGCATTGAAAAGTTCACTTTTTAAACACTTAAAAATATCCATGCTTTCCTGGACAACTAAGGGCGCTGTTGCTGTTTTGTGTTGCTGTCATCCTGGAGAATACACATTTCAGTGCATAGGTTTTTCTGTTAAAATTGGGATCCTGAATTTACTTACTGAAAATATTTCTGAGAAAGGGATCTTGGCTTATTGCTATGCACACAAGCAAGTATTAATCAGCAAAGAGGAGAAAAAATGGTCATGCAAGATCTCCAAAAATGCAGGACTCTTTTGTGTACAAACAGTGTAACATTCAGGCATTCTTCCTGGGATGACATCACAGTTTTGCACATGAATATGGAAATATCATTAGCATAAAAACTTCAAGGGCAGTAAAATACCCTTTGAAATAGCGAAACAAAAGTTGGAAATAAGGTGAACTGAGACACAAAAGTGCATTCTGAAGGCCTGTGTTAACACAAATCGATTGCAGCTTCCTTTAATTAAGGGAAAAGGGGGAAACTGATGCAATATTTTATTGATATTTAATCACACCCTCCCAGGTCTCCTTCCCACCGGAACACCAGCTTATTTTTTCTTCACCTTGTAGGTGGAACCCGATTTGATGAAGTTCTTCTCCAGCACATTGTCCAAGGCCGGGTCTAGCTCCTCGCCGATGTCCTCCAGGAGCAGCGGCCGACCCAGGGACAGACCGTCTTCAAGATGAGTCCGGAAGTACTTGTGGTTGAGTGAGGTCACCTGAAATGAGATAAAAAGAAGATTGTCAACCAAAATAATTGCAACACTTGAATTGTCCTGATTCCAAGTTCTATTAGTTTCAGCGGTTTGCATCCTACGATAGGAAGGCAAGCCGCTTGAAGGTATGACCACAGTTGAAGGGTTTGAATACCAAAACATCAATTGAATTAACAAACAATACACAGGCAGACATATGGTAAAGCACCTCTATATCTCTGGTAAAATACTACAGAGCTTGTCCGTTGGGGCATCTGCTGTTCCAGCATTCTTGAGGGAATGCAAATCCTATGGACTCACTGACACATGAGAGCGGTGGCAGATTTACATGCCACAATAATAATTTGATCTCCTCTTGGACTGTTTGCAATGAGAGTGGACAAACCGCATGTTAGGGTGATAAATCATTCTATTTAGAAGTCTGAGCGATTTTCCAAAAATACTGCACTGAGAAAGCTCATTCCAGCTCATCAGAGGTTCTGTTAGGTGTGACATCATAGGCTGACTGGTATGGTGGGGCCCTTCCTTGTACCTCCTGCCTTTGTTTTTTTCCTGTACATATTTTGCACAACTGTTGCGTATTGATGGCATCCAACGCTGCCGAGACAATAGGGGAGCGTTTCATAATTGTTGAAGGCGGTCTTTACTGCGGTACCGCTGTTTTTTTAGCGGCACCGCACTAGTTACCCGAAAGGGCTTAATGCTGGTACCGCAAAAATACAGCGGTACCGCAGTAAATACCGCCTTCTGTAATTATGAAACGTTCCCTCACAGACTTGTGAAAAGATGAAAATTTTGTGGGGAGTTGGCCATGATGTACCTGTAATCCGTTCTCCTTCTCTCTATTCTTAATCCAGGCCTTGCCTTGTCCCTGCGGGTCAATCAGCAGCGGGTAGCGTGTGGCTTTGGTCACGATGATGCCGTTCTGCACCGACAGGTCGTCATTAGGCAGACCCTGTAGATTCCACTCTCCTATCTGTTGGCAAGAAATACAAGGAACTGGTTAGCGGCAGTGCACCTGGTGAAGAGTGTTTACAGCTTCTGCTTCCAATGGAAATGGACTTCAACTGACATCAAGAGAGGGTTGAGTGCCATCTAGCCACAATGCTCGGTGGTTGGCGCACTTATGCAGAGGGTCAGATTAGACGCAGGGAGATACTCTGTACCCGTCTCATGCGAAAAGTGTCATCCCCTTTTGTTCTGACAAAGGTGTTTAATGCCTGAATTGGCTAATGTTTGATGTTTACTTTACCCTTGCGTACAATGCTGAGATTTAATACCGGATTGATTTTAATGTTGCAAGGGGCAACAGTTTTAAAGTGTAGGTCTTGTCTCTTTGTCAACACTAAAGGGCAATATTCAACACTCGGGCTGCAAGGCAGCCAGACATTAAAGCTCAGAACCAAGCCTGCACGTATTTTGAAATGCAATAGAGTTGGAATGTATTTACAGACACACAACCTGCCACAAGTGTGCTACAGAAACTGCTCACGTGTAGGTAGGATTTGTCTGCAACCGAGCAAAGGAGGGGAAGGACTTACAGTTCCAGTAACAAATGATCAAGTAGGTCCAAAGGTCACAGAACTGCCGAGCCAAAATACGCCTTAGCAAATTTGCGTAGAGCAAAAAATCACAGCTGAGAATCCAGCTCAAGAAATGCACTTTGTAGGACATTTTGTTTGACTTTGGATTGCAACCTTTTTCAGTCCTGCAAATACTTTTCCGTGATAAGAGAATTTCTGTGATAGATGACAGAGAGGAAGAAGAACTCTTGAGGCATAATTTAATAGACTGGGGCACTCACTGTGGCGTTGTCCACCAGCATGCTGGTGATGTTGAGGTTCTGGGTGAAGGGGATCTTTCTGGAGGTCAGCTGGTTCATCCAGTCCTCGTTCATGTTGAGGCGGAAGACCTGGTTGAAGGGACCGGAGTAGGACAGGAAGCCCGTGGCCAGCAGAACATCACCGACGAGCCTGGAAACAACAAAACAAAATCAGTGCCGCTGCTTTGGCAGGGGTTGACTCCACTGTACGTCAAAACTTTGTGCGAAGACCCACTAACTGGCTTAGTTTGTAGGCAAAAGGCTTGAAACAAATGAAGATCAGGTCGTACGAGAGTGCTACATGTAGTTTCACTCCTCACATACTCAAAAGAATGATATAAAAAATGAACGAGGGTACAGCGATAAGAAGTAGCAGTTTGCCTAGTGCTTCTAAGGATGGACCAAGGCAATTTTTGAACAAGACAATATCTGCAGCTGAGCCAATCCTGAGTGATTAACGACAATGAATGAACAAAAACATTACAGGTACACTCAGCAGAAACTGAGTTCACTTTAAATCAAACTCCACTTTAGCTGGATTCATGCTTTGAGCTGTAGTCCGCACCCCCTAATCCTGAAAGTTGATCTCTACGCATTTCAAACTTTGTTCTGCCGAAAGTTAGCCACGGCAGGAGCACACTGCTTAACGGTAGGCATCAGCCTCCTGACCTGTTGATCTGAGCTTTGAATTCTTTGCTCTGCTCGGTCCATCGGACCTTCTCTCCTCCCAGTCCGTTGATCAAGGCAGACGCTGCCAGCATCTTCTTCTTGCAACTCTCAGCATCATCCAGCAGGTCCTGAATTTCAAAGAAAACAGAGCTGGGTCAGGCTTACGTACAAACATTTCACGCCCTTTGTGGAATATTGCACATTCATGAAATGATTAGAGATTTTCGTTCATTTCTCAAATAAAGAAAAGTTTTGTTCACAAACCAAATATTTCACATCTTTAGAGTGCAGCATGGTGGAGGTTGAGCAACTTGGGTACAGCAATGGCGGGGAATGGGAGGAGTTCTGAGGTACTGTCCCCATGAAGGTCACCCAAACAAAGATTTTCATCCTAACTGCTCATTTCATTGATGCTACGCTACATCTAGTTAGCCTTTAAGCCAAGAGCTTTTTCAATACTAAAATAATATTGCAAATGTTGTTTGCTCAATACTTTCTGAGAGCCAAGAAACTACTGTTGAGTTTCAAAGCTTCCTGTGCCAACAATCAGTTCAGCTTTTTGCTGACAAGTCTTGACCACCTGACCATCAAACTTGCCAGGTTCCGTTAGATGAATCACACAGTTTGAACCGCTGGCAAGTGGGGAAAATATGCCAAGTCCAGTGGTATTTGCCTTGTGCATGGAACGGTTGATGGCATGCATTTAGCACAGGAAAGAAACTGGTTTCATTTTCATTTGCTGCAGGGCACACAGAGTGAGCACGACCAATTCTCTTTTGAAATCTACAGTCTTTGGGTGACATCCACCGTGCTCCAGGTTGCAATTTGTCTCACCGGTCTATCCGGTCAATGCTGGTGGGGCCAGGGAGGGGAGTTACTTCTTGTCAAAGAGGGACTGGCTGCCCACCTGTTTTTCTTTCATGGCGGCATCAAACTTGGCCTGCACCTCGTCAAGCTCTCGTTGCTTCTCGTCCAGCACGGCCTGGGCCTTGGCCAGCTCGCTATTGGCCACATTCAGACGGGCTTCTTGCACGGCCAAATTGGCCTACAAACACAAACCCCATCGTTTTTGTAAGATGTGCAATCCACAATGACAATGGCTACGTAGGTCAGCAATGTACTTCAAATTGTTAGCGTGAAAAAGGCATCAAGCAACAAGTAACAGTGATGGTGAATAGAAAATCTGTATCCGGTAAACTGCAATTTAAGTCAAGCTGAAAATGTAGCACAACGGAAAAAGACAGACAATCGCGAATTCTACCAAACGCATGACAGTATGGTGTACTGTCATTGCTCTGTACGTTAATCAGTGCCATGAAGAAGATATCTTGGGGTTGAAATCAGTGGTAGAGTCGAGTCCATCCTTTCACAAGACATATAATACACAATATGTGGCAAAGGGGCCCCCTTTTGGAATTCCTTTCAGATTTTCAGGGGGAATACAATGGGAACAATAGCCTTAGGGAATACGGCTTACATATCAAGTTAGGGGGGGTGGGGTCCCTCTTTGTCACAAGTCGTGTAGGGTATCTCACTAGGCCCGCTACAGGTGACTTGGATTAAGAATGGATGACTCAGGATGGACGTAAATTGACTTGACTACACCACTGATTGAAATGGTTGCATGGTCATTAGCAATACCCTCTTGCAACAGCATCATACCTTGAGCGGCAACACTTCCTTGTTGATGCTGTAGAAGACTGCCATGGCCACGGTCCAGGACAGAAGACCAGCCACGTCACCGCAGACCTTCTTGGCCGAGGCTAGGGTGTAGTCCTCCATCTCCAGGTAAGGGGCCAGCAGCTCCACTGTCTCCTCAGTGATGGTGTCCTTGGGGAAAGTCTGGAGGTAGGTCAGAAACCCACCTCCGCTCATCACCTAGGAGTATTGCAAAGGGAGAGCGTATCGTTTTCAGGTTTCAGGTTCAGTTTATTTTTCACTGGTTAGAATGTTAGAGCAATTTGGACATCAGTTACTAACAAGACACCCCTGTTTTGTCAATGGTAAATAGATTTTGTTACTAAAAAAATGACATCTGTCGCCTCATCAAGTGTTATCCAAATTACACTGATCCCTTTCTTACAATTTGGACGAATTTGGAAGGAAAAAACAAATGACTCAACCCAATTCCCACACGCAAACACAAAAATGTCACGATGCACTCCATGCATGAGCACATGATGCATGCTTATGACATTGCTTTTGACTCAGTTGGTTCTGGAATGTTTCAGGGCATTCTAAAATTATTCAGCACGAGTCAAGCGTGTCCAATAAATAAAGTGAATTCGGGGAGCGTGATTTGAAATGGTCAAGGTCCTGGTCCAGAAAAATAAAGCCCATTCAGTTTACCCCCACAATATGCTGCACTGAAGGACTCCCTGGATCACTGATAAAAACTAGCTCCCCTTCGATACCTTGAGGGACTCGCCCCAGGACGGTTTGGGCGACGGCCTCTCCGGATCCAAGGTCAGGCCATCCAGCCGCTTCTGGAAGAGCAGCAGCACGCAGTCCATGATGCGCATGATGAGGTGCGGGGGCTTGGCCAGCTTGCGGACGGTGGAGATGTGGGCCGGCTTGATGGTGTTGAGGGCGGCCTCCGCCTCCTCCAGGGCTGGCTTGGCCGCAGCCAGCTTGGTCTCGGCCACAGCCTTGTCAGCTTCGATCTCGTCCACGATGTGCTGGGCTTTGTCCTTGACCTTCTGCACGCTGCTCTTGACCTTCTCGGCGGCCTGGGCGGACACCGTCACCTCGGCCAACACCTACAAGATATATTGTTGCACAGCGGTAACCAGCATTTGAAGAGTAAGGTGCGTTCAGTCAACATGTTGTTCTGGAACTTAGGTCATGTCCAATTGCCTCAGTAAAAGCTGTAAATTGCAGGTGCATCTATGTGAGATGCATGAAGCCACTAGTCCAATGGTGCTATTTTCAGATCAGCCTTTCATCACATTTAGTTTAATGTTATCTACCTTGAAGGATGCAATGCTAAGATCACTCTCTAGGCTATTACCAGTTGATTGATCTAGTTTAGGTAGCTCTTCCACTCAGCGGCGTAGTGAGCGGGGGGGTGTTGCATGAATTATTGACGTACATCGACCAGTCGGCAAATTGACCCTGGCACACCCCCCTCAAAGAAAATGCCTTCGCTACGCCGCTGCTTCCACTGGATTACTGACTGACTTAACCCTTTGCTGTCAACAACAATATAATTTAATGTGTGTATGTAATTCAATGGTACATGGCAGAATGAAGCCTAAAAAAGTCTTTAAGACTGCTAAGCAAGATTGCCTGCCATTTGCCAAGCAGAACACACATCTGCTAAGCAAGAATTTCTATCATGCAGCATATACATATGCTAATTAAGCAAGATTGCCTGATGTCACAAGAGGGCGTATTTTTGTGTAAATGATTATTCATTAACATCAGGATCTGCCTGCATAGCACAGTCAGGCGAATATGTTTAATAATTGGATTGACTTTTGGGGTGTGGTGCTCCCAATAAGGTTGTAGCAGGAAAGTTTTGAAAAAAATGTGGGCTTTCATTTTACATAACACATGAAGGGCTTTATGGGCAGTTCCAGTGGGGGACTGAATCAGAAAATTTCTGGTCAATTCATGCCAGAGATTAAGGGAGCTCAGATCGGTGGTGCTATTGATAGCACAAAAAAGTATTTGGAGAGTGTTAGCCCAAGTGGGTCTTGGTGGGGAAAGATTTTCCCCTGAACATTGGCGATAGCCGAAAGAATTCTGATCAGTGATAGCTGTTACGAAAGTTTAATTTAATAACCTAGTTGATCAGCCAGGACTTGCTTCCAGTCATATTCAGCCAAGGGAGTCAGGCTTTTAAGACAGTTCTTGTCTTGAAAACTGGCTCCTTTTAGTGGAGTTACAGTTTACTTTGATCAGCAACCTACTAAACTGAACTGAGATTGCATCGTCCACCGTCAGAGAGACGCCCAGTTGACTGAGTAAAAACCTCCACAAGGGAAACGCTCAAGAGAGTTTGTCCAAGGCGCAATCAGTGACACTGGCAGTAGCATTTGTAATGTGATCTATCTTTATTGTGGCCACATACAGGTCAAAAAGGTTGGAACTGTAGGTGATCACCTTATAACTTTGAAGACATCGGTGTATGGTTCGGTCGTCGTGTATATATCGTGAATAAATGTTTTTCTGGGAAAATTGAAATATGTTCAAAGATTTCATCAGTGAGGTGTTCCAGAAACACCAAACCTAAATTGTTAGAACCCGGCTTGTGACACCTGGCAAGCAACACGTACATGCTAAGCACGATTTCCTACAAAGTAGCACACATATCCGCTTAGCGAGATTTCCCACCAAACAGCACATACACCTGCTCAGCAAGATTTCCTCCCAAGCAGCCCTAGCAATTCACTGAGTTCCGTTGTTTTTAATGGCCTTACCTTGTCAGCCTTGACAGAGGCCACAGCCAGGTCCTTCTCCTTGACCACTAGGTCTTTGGACAGCTGGGAAACTGACTCGCTGGCCTCAATCAGCTTGTCCAGGCCGGTGTTCATCCGGCGTGCCAGCTCCGAGATCAGGTCATACTTCTCCTGGTAGATGGTCTTGTAGCCGTCGATGAAGGACAGATAGGACTTGGGGGTCACATGGGTTTGACGGCGGTACCTATCAAGTGCAATACGGAGGTAAAGGCAATGAGGTTCAAACTATTTTGACAGAATCTCTGGGTCCAGTAGCCAAAAATGGCACTTCACGTGGCAACGTCCCATGTCTGAAAAACATCTGAAACCGTCGATTCCGAACCATTCCATTTTGATAAAATTTGGGTATTGTTGGCAAACTTTAATTGCAAACACCTGGCGTTTTCACTTCAGATTTCTGACAAGCAATGCAAATTGCCTGCATTTTTCTTATTGAAAGCCATTTCTGTACAACTCTGAAAACACTTGACACACACTGCAATCTAAAATCAGATGGTCATCCTTATCTTCTCTAGGACCCAGTCCCTTTGATGTCAGCCAAGTGTGCATGGGAAAGATTCCAGAGCAAACACTACAAGAACGGAAATTGAAAAAACAGGGGGTTTAAACCTCTGGAAATAGTCGGTGCAAGTTTCGGCCACTCCATCGTGGAACTCTCCCATGGTGTGCACAAGCTGTTGCTTGGTCTCGGGGGGACATATAATCTCAAACTTGGACAGGAAGTGGTTGGACACGGCCACCAGGGCGTCCTTGGGCCAGCGGGTGAACCAGTCCATGGTGCAGCCTGATATCAAGCCCGGAAACTTCAAGGAACGGTTGCGAAACTTCTCTCCGACCTGAACATAATAGAACAAAGCAACGCATTCACTTGAGATATCGGTGAGGACTCGGACTCAAACTGGACAAACTCAGGTTTAGATTCAGTAGACTTGACTTCGACATTGATACAGGTGGAGTGCATTTCAAGTAAATGTTCTCTGATTTTATCTGTTCAAATTATGGATGCATCCAAATCGAACCCAGTGTCATTTGTCTTCAGAGCTCGACTATAACAAGCTAAAAAGGGCTTTTTTTCTGTTCATGCCAAGATGCGAATTCTGAATATAGATTGCATCATTCGGAGAAAACAGAAAACAAGGGGAACCCTCGCCCTGTGTTCATAGTGGATAAACCATTGCTGACATTCGATTTGGATGCTTCCATATTTATTTGAACAGATAAAATCAGGGAAAACATGTTTTCCTTAGACGTGCTCTTTAAGCTGGGAGTGGAAATTCTTTTTACATTTTTTTGTTCCCAGGGTATTCATTTCTATTCCAAAAATGTGAAAATGATTTCTCACAGTGGGGGAACATTTTCCAGCTATGAAGTCCTACCTAAAGACTGTTATACAGCCGAGCGAACTTACAGGAGAGAAGCAGAGGACAACATGGAGATTGTTGCGAGCTCTGGAGATGAAGTACTCGTAGAGATTGTCGTTGGTTGGGGGTCTGCGGGGAAACTCCTTCTTCATGACCGATATCAACTCTTGGGTGATCTCGTCTAGCTCGTCGCGAGCAAAGAGATTAGACACCTACGAAAGGACACGGAGGCCTTTATACCTGACACTGAGGCATGGCATAGATAAATCCACCAATGTATCACTGAGCATTAATGATGGTCTCCTTTAATGGCAGAAAGCACCGTGCTTGATTTAACCAACTGTTTCAGAAAAGTGGCTGCACACGAATCAAAAGTCTTATTTGCCCATTACTTATGGAGCCCATTGCAAACGGCCAGTGATAGCGTTACTGTGGTCACTAGAGATGTCTATTGCATGACTAATGATCAACTGTTTAGAAAGATACTTGTGAAACTGAGTAGATGAGGAACTCAGTAATATGTTTTTCAAAATCACTCTTGATCAGCTCTCACAGTGATGATGTTACCAAATATCCATTGTTAGTCAAATCCTTAGTGTAATTCTCTTAACTTGAGTTTGGTATGATCGGATTTACCAGAACAGTGATTTATCGCATTTCTCTAGAGCTCACTTGGGACTTAGGAGATTCGCCAGAAAGGTGATCTAGGCTAGTCACTGACATACCTCTCCCGACGACAGTACATTATTGAGATACTCCAAGAAAGCTTCATCTTTGATCTCGTTGTCGGTGAAGATGAACGTGATCCCCTGGCCTTGGCTGCCTGCCACGCGATACAGGTACTTCAAATCGTCCATCAGGTTACCGGCATTGTAAGACCTGCAACCAAAGAAGCAGGTAGTTACAGCAATCGTTTAATGTCCTTTGGACACAGAAAGTATGTTATGGCCAGGCTTTTTCACAGTGGTTGCAGGGTCTGTTCCCAATATGGGCGATTCACAAATAGTGAGCCTCCAAGAGTTTGCAACGTGTTGGCCAATCAAGACGCGCGGAATCTGTCCACCCAACGCACGTTTGAAAACAAGCACTATTGTGGATCTCCTATATTACAACAGAGCCAAACTTTTGTGGAGCTGCTAAGCTAGGAAATTAGCCAGGCAAGGGAAAATAGTCATTTAGCAAAAAAAGAGGATACCAATCAAATGACAAACATCATGTAACATATACTGCTCGGGATGGATACAAGCTGTTGTGTTTTGCTTTAGCACGTCAATTAGTCAAGCAGTATTTTCTATATTGCAGCTTCATGCATTTGTTCTCGAGAAGTATTTGTGAAGGAACACCTCCAAAGATCTCCGTTCCATCGACCTCATGCCACACGTTTAAACATGCAAGGACTTCCTGAGTTGTGGTCACGGTACGGACGATGTTTGAACAAGTTCTGGCCAGTTCTGCATGTATAACAGGGGGCATCTATACTTGTCCCCATGCCTCAGGGATTGTCAGAGATCTCTCTCATAGGACGCCATCTTCGTAGAAATATCAAAACTTTGTTATTCAATGCCAACAATTGCGTATGTGCGCAGTTTGTGCAAATGTTCTATACAGGCGTGCGTGATGACCCAAATATATTCAAATACGGCACAGCCGCTGCATGTCACAATAATTTGAAGTCTCAGCCAACTTCCTCTACCAGTGCCTCTTGTTCTGATTACTGTTTATAAAGGAGAACTGTTTCTTCGTATTGTATTATCTATCATCTGTGCAGCGATGGTATTTAACTGACTGTTCTTGAAAAGAGATTTCTATCCTCAGGTGCTCCCAGCCACGTATTTGCCGGGTAACTCGCCCCCAAGTAAATGGAAGAGTCGACCATTTTGAACCTCTCCGGGTACATGTAAATGTGCATGCCTATCACGATGACCACGCTGAACAGAGCTCTTACTTCTACCCTAAAGCAGGGACCTGTGGTGAGTGCCGATATTTCATTTATCCAATAATGGTACCCCAAGCTTCCGTGTCCGATAAACCCACTGAGTGTACACACACACGCAGAGGCTCAAAGTGCTAGTCCATCATATCCACGGAAGATGAGTGCATGCGTGCGCCCTCGAGCAGCCGTGGACCACGGCCAAGTGTTGAAGCAAAATATCGCTCAGTGCCATTGTCTCGGTGTTTCAAAAATGTGATGACGATGTTGGAAGAAGGTTCCACAAATAATGAGCAACCGGCCACCCAGGGTCAGTATTAATAAGGTCCAAATTTATGAAGGGTCGTCGCTGTAGTGTCTTGTCATGTTGAAAGTCGGTTGTTTCGGCCGAAAACAATGCCAGCCCGGCACCAGTTCATAATGGAACAATACTATTAGCGAGTGGTTAACCACATGGACATAAAAGACAATTTGCTTGTGGTTCAACAATTTACACACAACAAAGTTTAACAGATAATGACATGTGATTTTGGTATGTTTTAGAAAATATCAAGCTTTTTTTCGACAAAATCAACCAGCCTCCACAAAAAGAATCTGACTTCATCAAACGTAACAATCACACATTTCCATTAACAATTCAAAAGTGAAATTTTGAAGAAAGCGTGCTTACCATTGTTATGAAAACAGGAATCAGTAACTTCAACTGCGTGATTATGCTGTGATCAAAATGTTAGATTTGATAACAAAAGTTAGAAAAAAAGGTTATTTTAACATTAAAAAAAACAATACAATTCATTTTGGGAATGCAACAAGGAAACAAATTTCAGAAACAAACAGCCTTACACGTATGTACCGATGACATCACACTTTGTTCACATGCATACCTTTCCTAGGAAGCTTTAAAATTGTTTTCATGTGAAGACAGGATGTGACAGCATGAGTACACGGGCCTGTCAGGGTCATAAGTGTGACACCATTTCAGTTTAAACCACGCCCATTCAAGACGCTCCAGGAACCACTGGTCCTGAACTTAGACACCTAACTTGAGCTTGTAGTCAGTGGTAGGTGCACATGTACATGCATGATGAAGTCACATATGAACCAGATTAACCCTAACAGTTCCAAATCCTCCAATGTCAATATGATTTTACATACACCCAGGGGGTTAAGGGTTAAGGAACTGACATATTTGAACAAAAGAAATACAAGCAGATGAGACAACTCTGCATGAAAATTGCCAACAGGAAACCATCAACGTCACCTTGCATGAATTTCCAATTTCACTTTGAAAGACAAGAAAAAGTCAAGTCCTAACCCCAGAGATTTTAGGCTGGAATAACTTCAAAGGAAATATTTTGTAAGCTATACGCAGAACACTGTGTAACACTGGCATGCGAGCATTCTGGGAGAAAACAAACAACACTAAAATAATGACCCATTTCTTTGTGAAAACAGCTCATTAAATCCAAACGCTCTGAAAACATCAGTCGAGAAACAATCAGAACCAGTAAATATGCACTTGGCTTTGAATGGCTCCTCTTTTCAACTCAAAGGGAGACAAATAAACCAGAAAACTATGACGAAAATAAAAACAACTTACGCAAAAAAAGAACTACGACGGGTTTCAAGGGCGAGTATGCTTATATGACATACCTGGTGAGTGTAATCTGGAAGATTTTGTACCCGGCAATGAACGAGGCCAGTCTGGTGAGGCTCTGCTTGCCAGAACCACCCACACCAACCAGCAATAAGTTGCCCACTGGGGTACGAATCACACGGGATATCTGCAAATAACAAACAAACAGAAAGATACTGAGGAACTGTGCTGCAGTCAGGTGAACCACAAAGTACTTCACAAGTATTTATCACTAGTTATCTTAAGTACTTGTACAAGCGTCGTCACCACTAATTGTCGGTAAGCATCATAAAGAGAACATCTTTGTTAAAGTTCCTTACAAATAGCTTGTGGCTCGCATTAAGACTGGTGAACTGGTGACGCACTTGAAGAGGTTTTCAGCGGTAGCCATCTTTCAGGTTAAAACTGTTCTAATGGAGCTATAATTATGCACAAATGTATACTCAGGTGTATCCCTATGGAGCAAAAGCACTGACCTGAAAGATGGCTGCCATGCAAAACCTCTATAAAGAGTTATGAGTAATAAAGTACTTCAAAAGTACTAAACTGCTGCTTATCACGGCTCAGAGAAACACACAATAAAAAAGTATTTCTTTTGCTTGGGTCTTTGTAATTTAAGAACTGGTAAAGGTTACAAATTGACATTGAATGAAATAAAAGTCAAGTAATTTATGATATCACTGTTAAATCTTTATGAGCCACAATTTACAGTCCTTTAAGAAATCTGCTTGCTGGTACCTTGATGAGGTGCGTCATGGCATCCTTGAAGAAGACCAGGTCCATGTGAGCCCCCCGCACCGTGTCATTGTACTGCGCCATGTACTGCTGAAGCTTGTCCGCCAGAAACTCTAGGCTGGGAACCTGTAATGACGATAAATGATTGCAATGACGGTGACTTTTATTTGGAGCAGCATGTGACACATATTTAAAACCTGATTAATATTCCTCCCCTTCTGTTTTACGCCCCTTCCGTCTATCTTTCCTCCACTTCAATTTATCAGCAACGGAAGGCACATATGAAAGTGTCACAGGAATAGCACCAATGGATACATACAAGTCTGATTTCCAAATAGGGTATAGATGTGTAACATCTGTCAGCACACAAAGTGTACAACTTTTATGTTACAAGGCAAGTGATTGCGCATCCTTTTGTTTCAGGACTATGCATGCTTTTGTGTGTTCATGGTTCATGGACCATCTAAAATAAGAGATCTAAAGGATAAGGAAAGGTCCTTGCTGTACTTTGCAAGACAAGAAATAACTCCTCTTATAAGGTTCCTTTTTTCTCATTTCAAATGGACCAAGTTCCTGACAGTTGGCCAAAAACAGACTTTGCCGCTTTATTCTGAGGAGGCAAAAGGAATAAGCCAAAGACCATGTCCAAATTACTTGGTTGTGCCAGTGGCTTTCATTGGCACATTTGTGATTCCTAGCACAGCCACAACATTTGGACACAGCCCGATTTTCAAAGAGCATTACCAGTTCGTATATCTTGGGCGCTTCCAGTACAGCATCATCAGGTTCGTCTCCGGTGGGTTCAGGAGGGTCTCGCAGGAAGTCGACGAAGTACGGCTCCTCCGGGATGACTTTGGCCAGCTCCTCGCCCATTTCATCCTTGGCGATGCGTCTGATGGCCGTCTCAAACCACTGCTTGTCTTCAGCATTAGTAAATCTAAGTAGTGTCGACAGGATAGAAGTGTACCATGGATATCACTCATCCTGGCTCAGTCGTATCAGGTTATAGACCTCATCTTTTTATGAGAGTTTACAGAACAAGGACAGGTTTCAAAAGTCTTTAAAAATTCCTATCTTCATTTACTGGACACTTACACCCACACGAAGGACTGTCTGGTCGCTACTCTAGCCTGACAGACAAAATCTATTGACGCCCGAGAATTTCAGCCAGGCCTGCAGCCTTGTAAAAAGAGCCCAGATTGTGCGGTGTTATGTAACTTTCTTTTGTTCACAAACCTGGCACAGTGCACTGCTGACCTCTTTTCAATAGGGGCCAGATTAGCGTGCAGCGGTGCTGTGTGGCTCATTGCTGCGGTAGTGGAGCACTTTTGTCCCCGGTGGTAGTCCGCTTGCTCTAAATGCCCCAAACCCTAGTACACTGTTTCAAAACAAGGATTATCTTCACTTTTGAGAGTGAAAAAATGTTGGTAATGCCCAGCAGCCTGGTCTTTTGTTCAGAGTACGGTCTTTTGTTACAAGGCCCAGTTCCCTTTGTCCGAGTTCGGAGACCCCGGCCACACATATAAAGCATACGTGTCCGGTACCGGAATACCCGGCAGGAATTGGTTAAAAATAAAGGAAACCAATGACATGAAGATGATTGCAGTAAATGGCAGGGACAACGAACAACATGAGAAACACAACCAATTGATGGCAAAAAGGTGAGTAGCAATGGGTTTGGCAAACTAGTTTGACTACAGCCACTGGACCAGCATCGCACTGCCATTGCATATTGATACACAGAGATCATTAAACAGTTTATTGATTTCTGTTCATCCAACAGATCATTCAGCACCAATTACAGGAGGACTGTAACAGTGAAGAAATGTTCCGTTTTGGAGGTTAGAGGAAAATCCCTCCGATACATATACCAGGAAAATCCCATGGAATCAGGTAGGGACTGATAAACTAATGCTGACTTAGGTGAGATTCGAACCCGGGCCGCAGAGGTCAAAGGTGAGGAAAGAGCCTCTAGTGACTACCCGGTGGTCAAACCAACTTTGTTGGCTGGTCCCCAACAATGAACTGGACTAGCTCAACTATCATCTAGACGAGCATGTTCGATCACAGGTAGCTGAATTATTATGGCTGATTGGAACATGACCATGCAATAAGAGGCACCTTGTACTAAAACTATCTACAATAGGACAAGTTTTTCAACCTTGCTGACGAAGCGACCAAGAAAAAAAATAACGAGCCTGCAATGTGGGCCACACATCAGTACCTGTCAGCAATCACTCTGGTGCATTCGTGATGCCACAGAGCCAGCAGGGTTGTAGCATCTTGACACTCATCGCCCATGATGTGCAGCATGCCCTCCCAGATGCGAGACAAGTCCCGCAGGTTGAAGATGTAGTGGAACTTGGCTGGGGTGGGCAGCATTTTCACCTGGAAAGAATTGGGAACAAGAGACAACTCAAACACTCTATGCTTCAAGAGAAATGCAACTGTCATGCAATGTTGGAATAAATAACATCAACACAGTTATTCAGTTGATCTCTTTATCTTGTTCTGCTTTAGCACTGCTTTAAACAGAATATCATTTCTATATTGTGAGCCCTGTTATTTCTTGTATATGTCACTACAGAAAGGTTTTGATCTTTTTGTACATGTATCTCATCAGGGGACCCGCACTTCTAAAGTTTTGCTTTTTTTGTAGGTGTCCAGCACCTCTTCATCTTAAACTGTAATACAGGTGCACATACCTCCATTGCTATTTTCTGTTAAAGCATACTACGTTTTTTTTTAATGGTAAGTATAATTATAGGCACAAAGCGATGAAATAAAGTAAGCAGTTGAGTAACGGTGGTTAGTTTTGCCATACAACATGTAGCCCTTCAATCGAACTGAACATATACATTTAGCTGTAATTGGCTTTATCGTCTATTCATAAATACCTCAAGCCAGTCTCCCTGCGCAACTTGACCGTGTATTAACATCTGATAATACCTGCTGCATAAAAACGCGCTGGTGTCTGGATACCAGACAGTTTACTCTATCCCTAATGGTCATGAGTCTGCGTGTGACGCAACACGCAGAGCGTGTGCCAGGTCCATAAACAAGGAGATTCTATTGGACAACTTTCAATAGGAATATACCATTAAATGGACGGGGATGTTCAGGAAAATGAAAGTAAAATTTTAGAACAATATCGTTGGAAGTCCATCATATGTTGACTTCTTTTGACTCTCTGAGTAAAAGGTATTTGTGAATGGGAATGAATATGTGCTAGGCTGGTCTTAAACCAACATTAAGACCTTGCTCTGAAGAACGAACACTGATAATGCCCTCACCTGCAGCTTGGGAATTAGTCGCGTCCATTCTCCTGAGCCGGTCTCAAACCCACGTTTAAGACCGGCCAAGCACCTATTTATTCTCTTTATAATATTCATTGGTACATTTTCCACAAGCAGTTTCAGTGAATAGTGCACACTTCACATCATCCATTGCTTTGTCACAATATCAAGAAACCACTATTCGGCGTAGGCAAGTTAGATCAAGGACCATGGTTAACCATAGTTCCACTAACTCTCATCGAACTCATGCTAGTCGAGGATGATTGGACTAGTCTAGTCAACTATTCCAGACCAGCCGACCACGGTGCAGACAGGACCAGTTATAGAAAAAATGCCAAAAAAACCCAGCAAGCAGGACAATTTGCACAAACTGGCAGTCTGACGACGTTCGGTTCTTTTCAGAACCACACATACTCAGAAAGAGATGTCGTCGCATGGTGCTAGCACAAACTATATGACTTACTTGCTACGAAATGCTTCAATGCTCATCTAAGATATAATTGTTATAATTCTATCAATGGAGTTTTGGTCTCGTAAAGGGTAAAGCCTTCAGCTAAAGTTTCATACAACAGGTGAACGTTTTTTGGTCTGTTGAATCTGTCAGATAATTTATCTGATCTATTGGATACTTTTAAGTGCAACAGACTCAAAACGGACCACAATGTTCTATTGGAATGTCAGCTTGAACAATTTGTACATACCTTAGTGGCTTGCCAGACTTTACGAGTGACCGGCACCAGCTCCTTGGCAATCTCCACAACCTCCTCATTGAAACGGGTGGAGCAGAAATAGCCACAACCAATGATGCCTGCAGCGAGGATTGTCATTTTGAACACGTTAAAACGTGTATGAAAATGGAATAGATTGGCAGCACAAAATAGGAGCAATGTGACATTTCTACAATAAGTTAAATGGCTCCCTCTGTCTTAATTTGGGGATCATCTTATGATTCAGAAGGGTCAGAATATTCCATTCGGAATGCCTCAAGTGGCCTTTCTACTGCAAGCATGTTGTTCGCCTTGGAACAAAGCATCTTGTTCGCCTTGGAACAATGATTCAAGATGATCTTTGCATAAAACATTCAGTTGTCACAATGGAAGAGTGCCAAACAGAATGACAACATTCCTGACTTTCGCGACATTTTCTTCACATAATGCACATCCACCTCAGTTATGAGCATTCACATGAGAGGTACCATTCTACATGTAGCACCAAGTGAATGGTTCAAAGGTACCAGTGTAAAGGAAATATATAACGTTTAGGCCAAGATTAATATTTGTCAATGGCAAGCTCCTCAGTGTTGAAATTTCAAACAACGTAACAGATGCAATTTCGTGAGGAAGTTTCTTTATGAAGGACAAAATAGTTTGAAGGACATTTAATTACAATCTCAACTGTGTGACAGACTGCAGTGTTGCCTAAAATAACTCATACTGTGG
Organism: Acanthaster planci; assembly: GCF_001949145.1. The sequence goes on along the minus strand of NW_019091506.1, from coordinate 569,044 downwards.
CTCGTCCCTTAAAGCTCTGCAGTGCAGAGAAAGATGAGAGGCAAACAGCCAAAACATCCCTTACAGTTTACTGGGGGGATGTGTCGACACGCATTTTCATTACTTGACGGTGGACTGGATTTCCAATAAATGTTAATTGGTTGTTGACTGGTTGTTAATTGCTACATGTGACTGCTTTAACATTATACAGCACTTTGAGGTGTCTGGCTGACATGGAGCACAATTTGAATATAACTTTAATATTATTTTTTAGTGTTGTTGACAATTTCCTCCTTTTGAAAAAAAAAATCCTCATCGATAAGATACTGAAATTTGTGCAGCTCCTCAGAACTAATAACAATGGACAGGTTTGATGGCGGGATGCATTTCAAGAATTTCCTTATACGCAGGTATACTGAGATTTGTAATGCTCCTCAGAACTTGGAACTCCCAAAAAGTTGAACGATAAGAAGTCATTCTTCGCTGACCTAAGATCTTGTCAATGGACACGTTGGGAGGTGGGATGCATTTGAATTTTTTTCTCATTAAGAAACATATTGAGATTATGCCTTCTCCTAAGATCTTGGACCCTCCCCGAAGAAAAAGGACAAGAAGGAGTGATTCTCCACTGACCAAAGATCTTGTCGATGGACATGTTGGAGGGCAGGGTGCAGTTGAAGATGCAGAACTGCCTCTTGAGCCTCTCGGGGATGTCGTTGCGGCCGCCTCCCGGCTGGATCATGGCGGCAATGAACTGCACGTCCACGATGTTGGTGAAGTCGCCGGGCTTCTCCAGGCTGTACATGCCCTTCATCTCCATCATCTGCCGCACAATCTCATTGGTCACCTGGTCCCCCCACTCGTTGATGATGGGCATGTTGACGTCGTCCACGAAGACGGTCATCTTGCGGCCGGCTGGGGGCCCGAAGGTGCTGCCCATGCGCTTGTCTACATAACTCTCAATGGTCCGCTGCATGGGGAAGTATCAATAAGAACAAGATATTCTACCTTCATAAATTGTTGACCACTTGGTCTGACCTGAACTACAACCTGCTAAGGTTGTCAGGGTCTGACTGACATTTTCATTCCTCACGGAATCCTTCTCAAAAGGCAAACAGTACATGCGAGCAGAGTTGCAGCGATGCTGACTGGCACTGGCTGGTGCTAGCCAGCATCCCAAATCGCTGGCCAACACTTGGGGCAAAAATGAGATTTGCTGGAGAGCACAAACTTTCCTGCATGATATGCCAATTTCAAAGTACTGAGAGAAAAAAAGCTCGGAAAACACTGAAATACAGTACTGTCTTTAATCTCCTGTTTCTACATTTGTAGCACGCATACACGTATATGCACATACTCAAGTTGACCTGTATATGTCCGCTTCTCATCCTTCCGATGACATTACATCGGCTCAGCTGTCCCATCTCAAAACAGCAGATCCTTAAACATTTCAAGCTACGATCCTGTACGCCTGAACTACTCACGAAGGCAAGCACACCACAGGCTCATGCCTAGGGATCCTTTTTCACTAAATCACTCCGTGAGGTTTATCGCAAGCCCATCAACAAGAACCAACTGTTGTCCCAAGGCTGATCAGGTCATCCACTTGATCAAGTTGGTACCTCCCCAGAGTGATGCGTTCGTCTATTCCATCCTCCTCATACATGTACCTCTTCTTAATGGTCAATCAGACGGGAAGAGTTACCTGGAACATCATAGGGGTGGTGGCCGACGAGAAGTTGAAACTCTTGCTCATGTGTACGTCGGGGTTGTACTTGGACATGTAGCCCTTGATCATCACGGTCTTGGCCGTGCCCTGCTCACCGATCAACAAAACAGCCTGAAGGTGAAGAAAAGAATAAGACAGACACGAAATCACACCTCGAGAATAGACCAGATATATGAACACACCAGACAAAGATACAATCTTACACCAGAAGTTTTCATTTTTGAACGGTTGTAGACAATTTCAGCGCACTTAGTTGTTAACTTGGGTAAGGAATATCAAATTCAGCATATGAGGGCAAGAACATCAGGCAGATTGAAACACAA
>NW_019091506.1:519180-566707 GCF_001949145.1 Acanthaster planci | reverse complement strand
CTGTAACATGGTACATGTTCACTGCTTCAAGATAGATCACAGTCGAAAACAACTGTATATCACACGCACATTTACAATTAGATGCATGATGTACAATTGGAAAGACAAGCTATAAATGGAATATGGAGTTGTCCATTTTTGTCGTTATTTTCAAAAGCATACAAAGAGTACTCTTTTTCTTGGCCCCCCTCTAAGAGAGCAAAATGAATAAACGAAACACTGCGATTTCTCTATGATGCCTGAGGACCCATTCTAACTCAAGATGTACGACTGTTAATCTACAGTGGACGACCAGAGAAAAGTGACAGGAGGAAAAACAATGTCCCTGTCTATGTGACATCGGAGCAAGTCACCTGGTAGGCTCAGAATTCCACTTTGCTACTGGCAAGAAACACATGATATAGGCATTGCACGCACGCATGCGTGTGGGCCAGTTTCTTCACACGAGGGCTATGTACTCTTGTATCATCCATCGCGTTCGTTCTGGAACCATGTGAAACAGCCTGCACGTGTGTGCAACGGGAGTTGAAACTACAACCAGACTGTGTGCACATACCAGCGGGAAGCATAAACAATGGCCCGTCTATAATAATTGTCATTTTTAACATGTACGCAACAAATTAACCCCCTCCCCAGCATACGGTTTATATGCTCGTGAAAATGATGACAAAAATGGATGACCCCTATAAAGAACTTTATGATGTTAAAGAGGCTCCCTTCAAGAAAGAACAAACAGAAGTAACATTTTCTCTATTCTAGTTGGGGATATCATAGATTTTCAAAGATGACAAGAACAGGGCACTTGTCTCTTGTCTTAAAAACCACAGACTCCAAAAATATGCAGCACTCTCACAATTACGGTACCATGATTTCAAAGTTTGCAACGTTTTGAAACCACTTAGCATAAAAATAACGTTTGCTGATTACCTTGTGCTGTTTGCAGACGGTATCAATCAGGAAGTTGGATCTGACGTTGTCCACATTGGGGACCAGGATGGAGGTGTAGACGGGCACCGAGTCACTGGGGTACAGGTACTCCTGGACCCTGTTGGACCAATGCTCCCATTCACCTGTAGCACACAACACATTCACACGACGTGTGAACATTTCTGTCTCTAGTCTGTTGAACAATTGGTCAAGTATTTCAAGACCCTGAATCTCTCTACTGAACTTTTTTTTTCCTTTTTGGGTTTGAAAGGGCTATCCCATTAGAAGCCCTTTTCATGAGTGTATTTAGGAGGCGGAGAGAAGGAATTCCTAGAAAGACCGAAGGCTAGGAAGGTACTTGGTTTTGACAGCCATCAAAAAGCCTCAGGCACTCTAACACCACAGCAAAAGGAACATCAATTGAGCACGGTGAAACAAGAGATAGGAGGTGTCTTTAATGACACACCCTGATAAATTGCATTCATCAATAATTATCACTCATTGCATTCATTGCAAAATGTACGATAAATGCTCCATGCCAAAACCAGCATAAGAATGAGCCAGTTTTGAGCGTTTCAAGAAGGCAAGGTCTTGCAGGAACAGAGCATGAATGGGAATCATCGTATGGCTATATGCTGGGGCAGACAATCGCGCGTGCGTGCTGCTCATCCCAAATGATCTCCAAGGTGATTCACTTTGGGAATGCATGCACTGTTGGAATATCCAACTGGCTTATTTGTATTATGGCTATGTAGATGTACATCAAAAAATAAAATAACTTCACTCATGCATCATGATGTACGGTTACCGAACAAACCATCCAATGGACCTTTCCCATGAAAAATGTAAATTAAACAGGGCGCTACTACCACTAGTTGGCAAGCATGCTTTTCTCGAAACTAAGTGAAGTTTTCTATGTCCTGAGGTTGGAAAGTAATAATTCCTTGTGTTTAAGTTTTGTACTCATGTCAAACTATAAAAGTACAGAAACAGCGTGTATGTGCTCACAGTTGTGCGCGCATGGAGATTTGTATCGTTACGTCAACTTTGCCAACCAGTGGTAGTAATGCGCATGCACCTGCCTTGTTTACATATCTCATGGAAAAGATCCATTATCAAGCAGTACTTCACTGTATGAATGAGACAGTCTGTGTTTCTTGTTTATCATTTTATGGCTGGATACTGTGACTGTGGTCCAGTGGTGTCTCTAGTGCGGGGGCTGGGGTGGGGGTGGTGGGGCCACTTGCTTTTTTTAAAATAAATAATACTTCGTAGGTGAGCAGGGTTCTAGCTACCGTAGGATAACATTAAAGGGTACGGCATCTGCCTTATGTGCTGGATGGGGAGGTTGACTGGATATTATTTGACACCTGAGGGTGCTGTACAACATTTATTATGTTAAAGTGTTAATGTTATAGGCTCCCATTACCTCATTCAGTCAAAAGCAAAAATTATCAGTTTGAGACTGACCTCTACCCGTTTCTCTACTTTTTTGGGGAGGGGGCATTGCTAAAGGATGGGGCAAATGTCTACTAAACAACAGGATATCTGATCCACATTTCATAACTGCACAATTGTATTTTGCATGTGCTTGTTCTTTGAGATCGAAGCTCCATGCTGCATCCTATTCACACTGTTTGTGAGCAGGAAAGAGATTAATTGGGAATTATCAAATATCAGCACCAAAATGCTCAGAACACGACACCACGAAATAAAAGCAAGGATGTTGAGACTGGGAAGGCTTTTGATTTGTTGTCTTCCCCAACATCATGTAGAATGAATCCCCCCTCCCTCGCCCCCCGACTCCAAAAGCTGGATACCCTGATGCTGTGGTCACCTACCCTGAGCACTGACGACAAACTCAAAGATCGTGTGGCTGCTGCCTTCCTCGATGAGAGGGTACTTGAGTTTACTCCCATGAGCCAGCATGAATTCCTCCATCTTGGCCCTGTCGTCCAACTCCAGCAAGGCTCCCAGACTCCACATGAGAGCAAAGATGAAGAGCTTCTCCAAGTAAGAGGCAGGCAAGACGCTGTGATCGTGCTCGTCCTTGACTGGTATCAGGCCGTCCAGCAGGTCGACTGACTGTGAACAAATTATGAACAGGCTGGTAAAATGCTGTGGTTATGCCATCCTTGTCTAGCGATGAAAATGTGCCACTGGTTCTCCGACGAGTTGATTTTATGGAGGATTCAGGACAGTTTGGAACAAAACGTCATAGAGTTTGTCACATTATCGGTGGCAGGGTCATTCAACAACACCCCACATGCGTCATCAAACTAACCCTAACAGCAGAACGTCTACGAGGTTACAGATTCAAACGTTACTCCAAACAATTTCTTTGTTCTACCCAACAGTCACTTGAATTGCCTCCTAATAGAAATGTGCATGCCAAGGGGAACAGGTGTTGAAGTCTGCCCTCGGACAGCACTTGCTACAGAGTGAGCTTCCCAAATGATGTTGGTGCAGCAAAGTTTTCCTGTACAAGACGCATTACCTGTCTAATGTAGTTGCACTCTAGTATATCCATCTTGGCATGGAGGTTGAGAGAGACGTAACGGTACAGGTCATCAAAGATCTTGTCATACAGGTCCCTGAGTACAGCTGCTTCGCCGGGTGGTTGCCCTCGAAGCCAGCCCTACAATGCAGAACAAAACAAAGATTACCAACTAGAGTTTTTCCAGCTGTATAAAATAAGACTGCGCATATCATACAGCCGATTTAAACCTAAATATCAAAATTCAAATCAACAGTACATAATTTTGAACTTACTAAGTTTTAATAGAAAGTAGGTTTGCGGTAGCACCATGGATGTATCTCTTTTGTGAGTATTTGCGGTTCTGAAAAGAACCAGTGGTACTGCTCTGCTCGTCATCATTTTCCTGATGTTTCAAAGTGCATGCCTGGTTTTTATCACATGCAGGCTTCCTGCAACTAAAGGCCAATTAAATTTCAAGACTTTTCTATGACCAATTCATGAAAATCTATGACCCAATAATGCCACTTTTAAAGTTGCGAATAAATCATGCATTTTATGCACTTATTTCCGATAATAGAAATCACACAAAATGTTTGAAAAATTCCACGACTTTTCCATGACATTAGTTATTTGTACAAACTTCCATGACTTTTTCCAGGCCTGGAAAGCAACAACTTTTCCAGGCTGCAGGAACCCCAGCATAATACCAGTTACTAAAGAGTAGATTGTACCAACCTCTAGAATGGGTTTCCAATCCAGCGCTGAGCTGCTCATGTACACCATGCCGTTCCTGGACACGGTAGCTGGAGAGGCATTGTCAATGTTGTGGACCTCAAAGACGATCTTGCAGTTGGGGGACATGGGGATGCGGTCGCCGTTGGCCAGGGTCAGGGTCTTGTTGTCGTCCAGGACGCTGTTGAGGTTCTCGATCCAGATGGCGTCCACTGGGCCATCTAACACAATCCAGATGTGCTCGCCTGTGGGAGCAAAGCGATGCAATCATTAATCGCTGAGCAAGTGCACAATTGCATTCAATTTTGTACCAACATTCAACTAAAGTCACTGGAACAGGTCTTTCCACCACCAAGGTGCTCGCAAGTTGACCAAATGCAGACACCTTACATTTAAGAATGCACACGGCATGCATGAGTTAGACTCCACATGCACAGCTAGACACTGCCACACCGTCTTTTTTATTTGAACAATCTCAAATTCTCAGTTGAAAGGCTCCAAACTCTGGGGTAGGGGAACATCTCAAAGTCGCTCAGGCCAATGATGTCCAAACAAGAACACTGCTTGCTCAAATCGAAAGCACCTGCTGGTCCCTTCTCAGAGCAGAGGATGGTCCTGAATGTCTGCTGTAAATGTCTGTGCACACTAGCAGTGTCCCTAGAAAGAATACAGTGCATCCCCACCAGGAACACGCAGTATTTGGAAAAGAGACGTTCCAGAGGGAAAAGTGTCAAGCTGACTTTTGAGATGCTTCCTATTAGGTCAACAATTTCAATCCAACACTTGCTACACCCTGAACCCAAGTTCAGATCAAACATTATGAGAAAGCAGAGCAGTATAGCCTTGGATAATGTTCAGGATAGGCCCGAGGAGCAACGAGTTTCATATCACTGCGATCAGCTTCAAATCACTGTTAAGGACGATCAGTGTTAAAGTGTACAATGGCTCTTGATAAGTCTGAATGCTGACAGATAGTGCGCATCACGCATTGCTCTACCTTTCTTTGCTTTGAGCGTCTTCCTCCACAGGGTGGAGAAGATCCCATCTGTCCAGTCGTTGGTGGCCACGTCCAGCCGGCCAAACATCTGCGGTGCCGTGATGGCCTTGGGGTTCATGCGCATCTCCTTGTGCGGGTTCCCGCAGTCCCCCATGGCCTTCATCAGGACGTGGATGCAGACGCTCTTGCCGGCGCCGCTGGGGCCCAGGGTCATCATGCCATGACGCACGCGCTGGGTCTCGAACAGCTGTGGAATGACGATTGTGTTCTGGTCAAGTATTTCACGAGGGCTTCAGAGGTACTCACCAGTCTTCACAAACACAAGTAAGCTTTGAGGTTCACTGTTTGCGGTGGAAGTAATTGTGACAGTACTTGCCGTGACTAGTGAATAACAGTTACAGCCTTAGGCAAAGAGACCTAGGATTTGTGCACATTCAACTGAAAATTAGCAATGCATACTACACACCCAGCATATGCATAAACATGTGTACGTTCGTTCTTTGTCATCACAAGTAGGCAAACAAGCATTAACCTCTACATCCAATGTCTGCACAAGCAAGACTCAGATACAGTCTACTGGTGGAACTGTATTTTAATAACCAAATATTTTCCCTCACCAAGGAAACAAAATTAATGCCAAAATTTCTAAAAAGACTTACGGGAGTAACTGCATGGGTTGAACAAGAACTCGCACCTTTCTGCTTGCTACAGCCCACGTCTTACCCATTCGACTATGGCGCAAACTGCAGTGCGAACTAGCTAGTTTAAATTTGATATAGCAGTGGGTACCACAGTCAATGAAAGTTGACTGCAAGTTCTACATACCTGTACAACTTTAAGGTTCCAAGCGGGATGGTTAATGACTCCCATGGCATCCACTTGATTGGCCACGGCAACCTGTAACTCCTCATAGGTCGCATTGTCCAACTGAATGCCTGGGAAAAGATCGCTGATCAAGCTCAGGAACAGAGGCTCATCCTCATCAACCTTGCGGCAAGTGACAAAGACAAATATCGTATCAGAATTATATAATTACTGTATATCAGAGGGCCAAGGTCATTGGACAGTTGGAAATAGAAACGTCCAATGCCACACCAGCCCAACATGTTCCATGCGGCAGAGCTGGCCTATGCCAAAGCATGTACTGGCCATTCCAAATGACTTCATTTTGAGCATACATGTGCTGTTGAGCCCTTGCATGGTAGCCATCTTGCAGGGCAGTTCTTTTGTTCCACGGGGAAACCTCCCTCGTGCATACCCGGTGGAGCAAAAGCACTGGCCCGCAAGATGGCAGCTATGCAATCCCTCTATTCCATTGCTGCATTGGCTTTAATATCTGTAGGCCACCCATAACCAAATGTGAAGCCAGCCCACACGATCTTTTCAGAGCCGAATAGCAACCATGCACCAGGACAGAAGAGTGAAAGACCCCAGGAACAACTACAGCAGCATTTCAACCACTAAAATAATATGCCGTCCTCTTGGATATTATTTCCACTTTATGCTTCCAGTTCCTACAAGTAGGTAGATGTTTTCATTTCTCTTCCAGTAGAAATGCTCCAAAGGTTACGCCCAAAAGTCCTACTCTGGCAATGAAATTAAAGTGCTCGTCTACAGCACAGATAAATCTCCCCCAGTACGTGTGCCTCACCAGTTTGGACAGGTTCATGTCCCGGAGGACTCTCATGACGATGGTGGACTCGCTGTCTTCAGGCCGAGCTCTCTTGTTGGCTCCCAGAGTGCGAAGCACTGACAGGATGTTCCTCAGACCAAAGTCGTAGTGCACCTGCACGTATGAGAAACAAATGGCTGATCGCCGTCACTGCAAGACAGTTACTTCAATGCCAGATGCCTCTTTAAGACATAGTGTATTTGTGTTGAAGTTGGCACGGCATTCTCCATCAGGCCACCAAATCCAAATCAGAGAAAAACAGAGTTATCTATTACAACTGCCTTTGAGCGGTATTTGGACATGTGAGAATTCTGACATTTGAGTCTGTAAGTCAAACCAGTGGCACAGCAGTTCTACATGAGCGCATGGGAGAAGAAATTCATTACAGGCAAATTTGACCAACCAATTACAGGCATACTGTCACAAAATCTTCTCGAGCCAAACATTATCCCTGACACTCCTCAATCCTTCACCTGTTGGAGGACTGAGGACTGTTAGGGTCATGCGTACTTCTTGAATGGTGGTACTCGTGCTCTTTTAGCAAAATTACAAAGAAAATCAGGCAGCTTGCGGTCACTATTATCATAAGATAATTTTGAGAACGCAACATGATATATTCAGTCAGAATGGACCAACCACTCAAGCATTTTCAATTTCAAAAGCTCGCTGGTTCAGAAGTTAAAATCATGTGCAGGACACGACAATGCCATTACATGAAAGCCGCACTGTGATCTCTCGTTACCTGTTTGGTGAGCTGTTCCTCGCACAGCTTGTAGAGGGTGTAGAATTTCTGGGCAAGGAGTACGTTTTCCTGGAAGCCGCAGCTGGCTAGCTTGACCCTCATGATGATCTGACGGTCGGGGACCATCATGGCCACGCTGCGGAACTGGATCTTGAGATTCTCCGGCAACTCCTGCCGCCCAGCATAGCCGGGGTTCTACGAGGGATTACAAATGCTTAATTTCCATGGTTTGAAGGTTCGCAGGGTGGACGTAGTAACAGGATGAAAGTGTGCGGCAGTGGCATTATCAGTTTTGTGAGTGCGGTCCTGACACAGTGGTGGACTCTACATTTTGGACAGTGAGCTCTATCTGTCATCAGGACATCTGACACGTTGAGTCCACTAGTGTTTTCAGAACCCCACTCACTTACAACGGAGATACATGGTGCTACTGTGAACCATCGTCTGACAAAAATGCTGTGGTTAGACAATTTCTGAATGAGGCCGAGTTATAATGAGTTCTTTTTGGAGCCAAATCAAAGTCTACGGTTTTTATCAGGATATTTTGTGATTTAACTCGTGGCCGTTTCATTCAGAGGGAAGGAAAGATGCAGTAAGTTGACACAGTGCTGTTGGCTTGTCGTGATTAGTATCTGAAATGGATGCAAAAATTAGGTAATGACTTGCAGCAACGTAGCTTTTACTTCAACACAAAACTGAAGACTGAGATTCAAATATGCAATCTGTGAAAAAAACATCTCAGCAACGAATCCCTTTGTGGGTGGTTTTTATCCTTTCTACATGCTTTTCTTCAGGAGCAGTAATGTAAACCATTCATAACAGGATTATTTAACACCCCAGTAGTCAACAGTTACTTTTGTTACATCGTGCTAACTAGTCCAACTGATAAATGGTTATAAATAGTCTATTCTGTGGTAACTACAGACACTCCTGTTGGACGGAAGCAGCTGCCGTTCTCTGCCTCAAGGCTGTGAGCACATGCCAGCCACGCGCAGTTTATTATCATGACAAGGTCGGCTGACGAAATACAATTTTTTTTTCAGACTGGCCATGTGGCCATTTCTGACTGCCTATGACAGTATTCAAGGACACAACATGAGTTTTCTAATCCTGGCATCTGCTTCCCCCTCCCCTCCCCCCTTTGACTCACCATGGTCAGGAAGAGACCAAACTCTGGATTGAGAGACACCACGTCACCGTCTGAGAAGATAAACTCGCTCTTCCTCTCCTTCTTGGCAATCAGGACGATGGCAATCTGCTGGGCGGCCACGGACAGGACGGGCAGCTCGATACGGTTGAACTCATCAAAGCAGCCCCAGCTGCCAGACTGCGCAAGGCCTGAGGGGGGGGATTAATACGCCAATCACCCAAGTTTACCATTTAGGAATGAGTGGTACAAGTATATGCCCTAAGGTCAAATTTCCGGCTTGTGGGTCAATATCCTTAAGTATATTATATATAACGGGTTTGCCCTTACCCAACGTATATTAATTTATATTAATAATAATTAACATCTCCCCAACGCAAAAAATACATCTTGAAAATCCTTAAGTATAGCAATATTACATTGGCTAAGACCTTTCAAAGACAATGGACATCAACCAAGTGAGATGAGGGTGAATTAATGAATGGGAGAAATTCTTTGAATGGTCATCATATCCCATGCAGTAACAGGAAGGGGTTTGACAAGACTATTGTGAAACGATGCCAGAGTAAAGAAGCTGCATAATGTCGGCCATTTTGGCAGTTAGCGCTCCTTTTGATTTGAATTCTCTGGGGATGGTTCAGTAACATTGTGAATTTCCTCACATGATTGCCATTTTACTCATTACATGTCCTTCCCAAATCAGTCTGTGCGCTTACCATTTTGTCTAAATGCACTTCTCTGTAATGTACATCTGGTGTCGACAAAGCATATTGCTTTTTTTTTCAATGGAATTTAGTTTCTTTTTATAAGCAAAATTCCAGCAACAGTCATTCACAAAAAAATCATACCTGGCACTTTAGAAACAAAAACAAAATCAATCTTAATCCGCCTTAATGCCAACTCCTTTAATGGCATAATAACATTACATTCCTTCCCACACTTGCAGCAGCGAGTTTGCCTGCACCAATCTGTTTCTTACCTTTGTAGATCCGTCCCAGCCCCCTGTAGTCCATCTGGTCCGAGCAGTTGAAGACCACCACATACTTGCCCAGGGCTTTGCCCATGTCCTTGGTGGTCTCCGTCTTGCCTGTGCCTGCAGGGCCTGCCGGAGCCCCTCCCATACTCATGCCCAGAGCCTGGGCCAAGGTGATGTAGCACCTGCCGATCAAAGCCACATTGAATGTACATAAAAAGGAACTTCTTGTCCAGAGACATTGCTTTGATAAAACAAAAAGACAATCACTGCCTCCGGTTAGTAGCTGGTGAACCAGCAGTCCACATTTCTCAAAGGCCCTTGGCACTCTAAAGTCGGCTGGAAGAAGGTAATCAGCCTTGGGCACCACCAAGGGTTAACCCTACAAGAGCTGGGCTCTTTTGGACCATTGCACAGTGGAGTGGGGAGGTGATTTGCCCCTTCCCGGGATCTTGACTGTCCCATACTCAATCTTTTTTGTAAAGACAATCGCAGTGGGCGCACCTGTGAAGTTTCAATTCCATCTGATCTAGACTTCTGTTGTCATTGATAAGTTCCTGCCCTTACACATGCGGGACCATGTGCGTTGTGCATGTCAGTCGGAAAAGTTAACCATTTGGGCTGACTCTCTAAGAAAACTTGGTGTTTTGCAAGAACGGTACATCGGATTTTCATCACTGGAAAATTCAACAGGCTCAGAATGAAAAGAACAAATGCACTGAGATGTTGTGGAGTTTTGAATTTTACACCTCCCCCCTCTTTTAGATTTAATCACGCACCTGTCAGTGAGTGGTGTGATAACCAGTCTGTCGGTGCAGCCCAGGAACTCGTTCTGATAGATGAAGTCCACATCAGTGATGGAAACGATGCACTGGTCGGTGTCCTCCTTGAAGTAGAACCTGGCCTGCTTCAGCCACTCAAAGTCGGTGGGGGACCGGATGTGCTGGATGGTCTGTGATGAACAAAACAAGGGAAGAGTTTCCAACTGCAGTTTATCTGAGACTTTCCACTAGAAATGGTCTATCCTCTCTCGATAATCCCACACTGCCATATCTCTATGGTCCAATAAAGAAAAAAGATTCTAGAGAGAGGAGACCAGTAATTGATAAACCTGGCTGAAAGTTTCAGAGGAACTAAAGAGCAAAGAAGCAACTGTGAAAAATCCTAAAATAATCCAACATGATGACTCCATCACTCCAATCAACAGATAAAAGTCAATAGAAAAATCATAACCCAATACTTAAAATCTAGAGAGAATTTCGTTACTATTCCCAGTCATTGAGCCACCAACTTAGATTAAGAGTCATGAGGATAGTCTGACATTTTACATTTTCATCACAGAGAGCTTTTTCTCCTTTTCATGTTTCTATGCCACACAGATTGTTACTCTGTTATCCATAGCACATGATTATTCACTCCAAAACAACTCTGGTCACTTTTAACTGATTTTGTGCAGTTGGCTCACAATGATCACTTTCGACATTGGAACGCACCAAATCATTGAAGATATCCCTCTGATGCACGTGAATGGTAACCAGCGTCTCGTACTTGACTCGTTCCATCTTGGTCAGGTCGTGCGTGGTCTGCTCAATCAGCGTGTTCAGCAGGTCCAGGAACTTGACGTTGGTGACTTGCATGATCTTCTTGTCCGACCTGGCCACGGTCAGGGCGTCCTCGGCGTCCCGGGTCCATAGCATCTGGATGCCCAGCAGACCGACCTTAAAGACGATTGGTAAAATTGGAAGCCATTAACACATGGCCATCACTGATGCGATATCAATGCTAGTGTTGCAGGTCCAAAATTGCCTGGTACTCCAACCTAGGGCAATGCAAGATTGGTTGAATCAGACTCTGTGGTAGACAGGGCTGCATTTGATGCAACACAGGTTCCATAATATCTCCAGCATAATGTCTGGCAAATAAACCTTGAAAGATGAGCACTGGATTAAGGTGACCATAATCTGGATAGGTAGAACAGGTGGAATATGCCAACTCGGTGTGATGCAAATACAGATGAAATAGGCTGTGATAAAAGACATGGCACCAATTAATACAGCATGACCAGTGTCACGGAATCACAACATCTGAATGCCTACCTAGCAAAAGTGTTTTTATTGGCCAGTAGCCAGTTTTTCGATCCTCAACAGCCAATAGTTATCGAGTTTACGAGGGCGCTCAGTGCACAACCGGTGTGCCTTAAGATTAAATTTTATGCTGCGTGGTAACAGCGTGCGTACAGTATGACTGTGGGGCTCCATTGAAGCGACTTCGCGCAGGAGATTCTCTCAACGTGTCAGACAATAATCGTGTGCAAACACTCTCATGATCACCGCGAAAGATTAGCTAACGTGCATATCGTGCTCACACAGGCACACGCCTTATGTGCATGGTTGCACTATCAACTTGATAATTTCAGGTTTAAACAATTCAGTCATTCATTTTCTGTTTTGGGTGAATCCAGCTAACTGGAGAAGTGATGCACCAGAACGTGAGACTGAATCTCTCCCAGCTTGCGCCAGTCATTTTGCAACAACACTGGAGGCATCGGGCTTCAGTGAGGAATTCTGTTCTATTTGTTGCCATTAAAGATAAGTTGTTGCACTTGTAATACTGAAAATAAAAAACTTGTCAGACATGATGAGACTTTATTTTGACAGGGATTTTTTTTAATTGAAAAAGAATTTCTTTTTTCAAAGAAAACACTAGTGTGATAAGCATTTCAGTTTGAGAGAAACCAAATATAATCTAACGTTTCTAACATACTAGAACTGATTAAAATGAACCATGACAACAGATGGTATCAAACTGGACAGTGAAAGAACTGAATTTACCCTGTTTTTGTACTTAAACATTAGGTTTATTTTAAGGAGAGCGATTTGCTCTCCTGACCGATTTTAGGTGAACGGTTTACAGCTCTCCTGGATTTTCTAGAAATGAAGGACTGCAATACAAAGAATCCCAGATATCCTCCAGCGGGAACAACCACAAAGGCGAACCACTCAACTCATCAGCTTGTCACTTTCTAAGCAATGATGACTCTTTTCGAGACTCACCTGAGCGATGTAGTTATTGAGGAATCCTAGCAGCTCAAAGGAGGAGTCGTTGATGACCCTGTGGGCCTCTCTGATGACAGAGTGTAGGGACTTCTGCTGCATGATGAGTAGCTCTCCTAACCACATCTCCACATTGCCCTTCGCAATGACTGGCTGATCCAACTGCAAGGAAGTATACACTCAGCAGTCACTGGCATGTACAGGTCTTTGTTCAGTTTTCTGTAAATTCATCCTGTTTATTCTGCAGTGCATAACTGTTGTCAAGACCATCACAAGACCATATAAAATGATCAGGACAAGACTGTACATACCACACCACAAGACCAGACACAAGACCAGGCAAAATGATCAGGACAAGACTGTACATACCACACCACAAGACCAGACACAAGACCACTCATAATTTCTTTAGTAACTGACAGATTAAGACCCACCACTTCCCGCAAGCAAAACCAGGGGGGATAGTTAATCATGACATATGATGCTTGCAAGCCAACAACTGGAAGATGTACTCACTGGAACCACCTCTCCTTCCTTGGAAATGCAGGAGACGATGCGATCGTAATCCTTCTCATGGAACTCAACCTCATTCACGTTCTCAAACACGCCAAGCAGATGAGCCTGTGCAAACGGATAACAACATTTCTGTCCTCAACAAATGCAATTAAGGCTTGAAATACCAATGCATACAACAGCACAACTGAAAGTTTGGCTTCTTAGAGTAGCAGGGTCACAGCAATGCCCACAAATCAAGGCCAGCTGAGTTGCTTGATAGTATATAACGGCCATGATGCCGGACATCAAAAGGTACACCATTGAATACTGATCCTTTTTATTTACAAAAATTGCCTACATGCACACCCAATTCACAACAATGTCACACTTGGCTGGCAACAGCTTCCTTTTTGATCAAAATTTACATTTGTCCTATTAAAACTATATAGGAAAGTTATTAAGGCCTATGATTTGAAATTTTCAATTTTTAAAATGTAAACCAAACCACAATTTGACCACTTAAAATGGTCAGGAGAGTTTGGTAATATATACATAAAATTTCTGTTTAGAAGCTAGTTTCAGTATTCATTATTTAACGTTTTACTCGCTGTTTGAGATTTTTTCCAACACTCTGAGAAGTATATGTAGTCTCCTGTTGCTGTACTTAAGGCCAGCCTAAGGCCATGTCCAAAACAAGCTTCCAGAGCTTCGGCTAGGTCAATTGTCTGTGCGTCTCCGCGTGTATGCAATGGAGTGAAGACCTAGACCTAGCTCTAGACAACAGATTTGGATGTAGCCTCTGTTTAGGCAGACAAAAACTGCAACAGCAAATGGCTCTTATTATACTTTGCAGACTCTGCATCTTGCAAACAGAGGTTTGACTTCTCAAAGTGGGTTAAAGCCCTACCTGGATTGTGTGCGAGTCGCTGGCCTGACCCAGAATCTCCAGCAGTGCGGGGTCAGACACAAAGAAGAAGCGGGGAAAGACGAGTCGCTTCTTCTCCAAGTACCTGTCAGGTTGAACACAGTATAGTTGAATTAAATCAATCATTGCATAATTGTTGCAAGGTGGAATTGAAAAAAAGGAAAGCAAAGAAGTAAAAGTTCAAGTTTAGAGAATAGTTTACTCATGGACAGAACAGAAAAGATTTTGCTTCTTGTCTATGCAAGGCCGTGTTTGTGTCAACTGATATTTTGGCTTCAAAATGTTAAAAGTATGTGACTTCAAAAGGAAAAGAACGTGATGCATGAAGTAAAATGAAATTTGTTAAACATTTCTTTTTGTTATTAATTTGTGCCTGTCAACAGAAATCCAGATAATATTTATAAAGAAAGACAACTGAGATTGCAGAAAGCAATGGCTTTGATGTTACCCTTTGATGAAAACGCAAAGGGGTGAATTAAAAGGAGCTTAAAATTTTGAAATTACCATCAGCGAGACATGTTGATTACAGTATATCAATTATGCCAGCTAGTCACATGACCTATAGTGGGAATTGAATATCAAAAAACACGGCACACACCGAAAGCAAAGTGTTTCATAAGTATAATTTACAGCAGATAAAGTCGACGTTAGGTACCATACTCAGACTACTAATGTGCTGTACCATAACTTGGCTGTGGGGTTGATACCCACTATAGGTCATGTGATAAAACTGGCACAATCGGTCTATATGACAGCTCTAAATTAAGGAGACAGTTTTTGTTTTCTAGACCTGAATAAATTAACAGCGGTTAGAGCCAGCAGCTGTACTCAACAGTGATAATTGAGAGGATTGTGTGATTACTGACAGCAAAAGAGGCAACACAGCTGACACCACCACTTGTACTTAAGTCCGCCTCATCAACGCTCTGCAAGTCATTCAGTCTCAAGCCAAGGCACAAGTTACTCAAACGACACCCGACAAAGGCACTGCACTTGTGACTGGTCTTGGGAAAGGATTTGCGACTGGACTTGTGAAGGGTCCTGGACTCAACTACACCACTGGCTGACTGAACAAGCCAAGAACGGTAAACGAGGAGTGGTAATTTGAGTTTCTCACCCGGTGAGGGACTTCTGGCAGATTTCCAGTTGTTCCAACAGGTGCGGCAGCAGCTGTCCCAGGGTCTCGTCCCCGACGCAGCACTGGACCACGTTATCCACCTCGTGGGCACGCTGCATGATCTTCACCCACGACTTGTCAATGTTGCCAAACCTCTTGGCTTCCTACAAATGCCCAGAAAAAAAATTCAACACCTAAAATAACTCCTCCATGCCATCAACTTCTGAACAGTAAACATTATTGATAACTTCACATTTCAATTTTGGAATGTCCCTTTGATTTGTCTTGTATGTTCACGTACACTTTCCTTGGTCATAAAGTTTACATAAAGTCTAATTATCATTATAGCCAACTCTCATTATAGAAAACACTACAGGGTGTCCCAGAAAAAAACAAACCCTGAGGAAAGGGGTTAATATGCCCAAACCATGAGATATGATTATAATGAATAAGGATCTCTGAAAAGTAGAAGCAGTATTCTTTCTAATGATACCTTGATGGTATCCCTCCTATCATGAATGAATGAACACCATTGTCTTGAAAAAGGCGCATCCGAACTCAGTTGTAACACTTTGGATAAACCAGTGAACGAGGTTGTCCTGGTGAACTCGTACCCCAGTCAACTCATACCCCAGTCAACTCATACCCCAGTCAACTCATACCCCAGTCAACTCGTACCACAGTCAACTCACACCCAGGTCAACTCGTACCCCAGTCAACTCCTAACCTGTCATGTATAGTTTAATTATCATTATAGCTGATTCTCATTATAAAGAACACTATTATAAAAAAACCCTCAAAATAAAGAGCAACTTCTGAGAATCCCAACTTCTTGACATAAGCTCAGTGCTGAAAGGTCCTTACAGCAAAAATGTAAGGTTTGAAAAATGCTCCGAGGGCCAATCTGAGCATCCAAGAAATATTGCATTGAAACAGACTACATTTGCTTTACTGTAGGCTTAATGGTTAGTCGGGTGGCTTTCCTTCTCCAAAACAAAACTCCTAGGCTCCTCCATTTTCCTTCTAAAACACCCTCTCAGTCGTGGTGAAGAGCCTCCTGATTTTGCTTTCTAAAACTATCCTCCTAACCGCGATGAGTTGTTTTGTATAAACTTTAATCCGTCTGAATGGGCTTATTCGGGTTCTCCCTTGCCTAACAACATCTTGTCCCATTTCTTGCCGAGATCGACAAAGTCTGAATGGTCTTATCCATATACAGTGGTCTTTCTCATAATGGCATACTACTATAGATGGTATGAATCTCTTTCAATAGCTTACAACATTTGACATATCGCGAGATATGTCTTAGGCTGAGTAGGACCTTATGTCCACTCTCAAATAAACAAATATTGCATTGAAACAGACTAGGCCTACATTTGCATTACTTTTATTTATTATTCAATTAGTCTGGGACCACTGTATCTAAATTTCAACAAATTGTGTCGCCCGATTTCACGTTTAAACCAATGTTTCAATAAGTAAGTTTCCATGCAATTATCAATAAGGACTTTTTAGCACTGACACAACGTTGAATACTTGCGTTTTCTTTGTTTTTCAACTCCTTTAAAAAGTTCTGGTTGTGGCAAAGTAATTTTCTGGTCCTTCAACTTTGTTATAACAAGAGTTGACGGTATTTGGAATCTTGCCAGCATGCACCAATAGTATGTACATGTACCTTGCTCAACACTCTTTCCTTCCACCAAAATCATCCTCGTCACAATACAAAGCTATTTTCATGGACATTTTTAAGTATTTATCCAAACTTTCAGGCCCAATTCACTTCGGCCACACGTGGGTGTTTGCACCAATTCCCTCCCTGTTCATGGTGTGTGCATTTTGCCCCAGATTCTACTGTATTTGGGGGGGAGGGTGCCCCCCAATTTTTTTGACTGAGGGGCATGCCACCCTCATTCTTGGCAGGTCCTACAATGGGGCAGGGCTTCATGGATCAGTCCTAATGGCCGATGCCTGAAAGTCTCACAACCGCCTCCCCCCACTTTAAGAACATTGTCCCATTGCCACTGCCAGTTACCTGTGGCAGCTGCTTGGCGATATCGCCCCCAACAAACACCGCCTCCAGGTAAACCCACAAGTTCTGCACCGTCAGCCAGTTCTCTATGATGTCAGAGGAGTTGGACAGCTTCTGCACCCACAGCTGAATGTCCTTCTTGAACGGTGCATTGTACCTGGGCAGATTGCGGTAAATTGAGAAGAAAAGAATTTATTTCTACCATCCACCGGTGTACAGGCCAGGACTGCACTCAAGTCAATCTTAATCAGTCGTTCCGAAAGTCCAGTCCTACATGTATGTCTGGTTACAAGTAACAGAATGAACTATTTTCAAGATGTATAATGTATATTTTTCAAGATGTATAATTATAAAAAGAATGAACTATGACAAGAGAACTGCACTTGCTATGGATCATTTGAACAGCTTGTGACATTGCATGAGACTGGATGGCTGTGACGGACTCGTACGAGGGCTTCTCGACTTAACTTGAGCTTAGTCTTTGGAATGGAGCTTCAAGCAGCAACAGCTACAATATGCAAACAAATTGGGCAAATTACCACGTGAGGTATCTGCGCTACATCTGGTCCCTAAAATGCTGACCAATCAGCAGGCATCTGACTAAAATGAGAGACATCC
Source organism: Acanthaster planci (assembly GCF_001949145.1). The sequence continues at coordinate 548,801 of NW_019091506.1, read as the reverse complement.
CGTAACTTCCAACCAATTGACAACTTTCATCTTGATTCAGACCAAAAATTCTGATCAGCTGTAGCGTAAAGAAACTCATAATTTGCATGAACACATTTGTTGGAGCAGCCTCCAAAAAACGTATAAAGCTATGACTCTCACTAGCAACAGTTAGGCAGTGAAAAATTAAAAGAAATCTTTGTCCTCTTCAATGTCACTGTTGGCTACTTCACATTGGTTTGGTAATAGATAGCAATTTTCGTTGCATCTCTGTTGATGAGTTTTCTTACCTCTGGATGCATTTCCTCAGAGAATTTATAATCACACAAGAAAACCTCATTGAATCACTGCCGTATCCTTATTAACCTGGATGACGGTTTGGCTCCAGAATTGTTCTACGGACACCTTACCTATTACTGAGCAGGGAGCCCAGGACCATGAGACTGTCTTCCATCAGGGCCACCGTCTCCATGGTCTCTCCACCCTTCAGTAACAACTCCCCGCGATTCTTGAAGTTGGCGAAGAACAGCGTCTGGGAGGTCCACTCGGCCACCACCTGGGCCAGCTTGGCCTCGATGTCCTTCTCCTTGACAGCCGAGATGCAGATATCCTGAGGGATGCAGACAGATGTGAAAATGTTGGTTGATTGTCCCCACTGGTAGCCGCCAATGAAGTTGTTGGAAGGAGGGGGGCTTTCTAAGGAATAATCTAAATCAACTGGCAACAGCCTGGACTAGCGCACTTGTCCTTGAGAGGTTGCATCAACTCTGACGATCCCAAACCAGCCAAAGTCCAACACCAGGGTTTGTTGGAATCTGTTAAGATGAGTACTATTTACATACCGGTATACCGGCTGTGTTTCATGCGGGAGTAGGTGTACTACAAATGAACAGAGTCCAACCATTTATGTGCACAGTTTACTGTATGGTTTTGCGATTTGCAAGGATGTGGAAGGTCTGCTGGTAAATAGGGAGTTAGGGTTAATGCATGACGCTGTGTTGCACTCACGCATTACACGTAATTTATTCACTGCCCTCACTTATACAGTGTGGCCAGGGCATGATTAACCCAAACAGCCCTCCAACAGGTGAAGGATTGAGGAGTGTTAGGGTTAAGGTTACAGTAGAAAACGTGGTTGCGGCAGATAGTCTTTGACTTCCACTGACAGTTGTATTCTTTCTAGCCGCAGTAGAAACTTTGATCATGGAATATTTCTTGCAATCGTGACTATTTCCAATGATGTATTTTCAATGTAGATGTGCTACATCTGACTGGGACCGGCCAGCAGACCCTGGCAAGCTCGGTGGTCGAGTGGTTAAAACTCTGCACTTGTAAGCCGAAGGTTTTCGGTTCGAGTGCCATCCGAGTAAGCTTGTGAATTTTTTTGCGAGCTCTCAGACAACACTAAGCAAATAGTGTTATGAACATTCCGCATACATATGTAGGCTGGTGCAAGGTAAAAACCCTCACTAAAATGAATAAATAACTTTAATTGACTAGATCCCTCAAAATAAGTCTTGAGACCTTAATATCAGTAATTTTGTTGTAGTTTGCCAAACATACAGAGTGCTTAGTTTGAAGGCTTCACTCGGTTTGCCATTATCAACAAAAATGCACTTATGCAGGTGAAAAATGAGAGTTCTCCGCAAAATACTGAACTGGGTAAGAGGGAATAAAGCCAGAGTGCAGAGGCATTTGATGGTAAATGTGCAAAGGTACGATTACAAAATAAATGTTGGACTTCAGACACTCCCAGTTGTGTAAAAGTTAAGTTTAAGGAGAAACTTGGCCGAGTACTTTTGTCCTAAAAAGTTAATTTTAATCAAACAGTGATAGTATGAAGTCATCATGTTACTTTGTAATCTTACATTTATGCATGTACCATCAAATGCCGATGTGCTTCAGCTTTGTCCCCTCCTAACTAGTTAAATATTCGGTAGAGAACTTGGTTCTCAAAAAGAACTCGACTACATCACTGGAGTTTCTACGGATCTGCATGTCACTCAGTCAAAACTATGCTGAACCCAACAACGTTATGCAGGATTTCAATGGTCCCTAGAGGGTTAGGGTTAACTTCAAACTCATTTTATTTGGCCTGGGTCACAATTTTAAACTTATGAGCACAGAACAATGAGGTTGTTGGAAAAGAGGACACCGCATGAGCATGGGTGTGTACAACAATAATGGCTCTGTAACTTTGTTCAGTGAACAAATTTCTGCAGTTCTACTGTTAAGATTTCATGTACACCTGTGGTCAAAAATTACTTAAACTTCAACTGAAAGAATTTAATTCCAATTTTCAAGGTCATGTTTTTTCTTGAAAACCATATTTGTTTCCTATATCTGACCAAACAGAACATTTCTTCTGCTATGTGCTAGCTGACCAGCTGCAGAAAAAGAACAGTTGCAAAACATAGGCCAACTCTTGGACTTTCCAGTAAAATTTCAACCCAAACTGTATGCACAAGCTCCTCAGAACTTTACCTCGATATCCTCTTTGTGGGGCAGGAGAGGGGCCTCCATGATATTGCGCAGGCAGAAGGTGTCTGACTCAATGTCAAACTGGTGGCCAGTGACGCTGGCGATGCGGTCCCAGTGCCGCTGCTTCATGGCCTTGTTGGCCATCAGCTCCAGCAGTGGGCAGGTCTCGTTGAAGTCGTCAATCTTCTGCTTCAGGTCCAGGAAGGCCTGCCACTCTTTCAGCCCCTTGGGCAGCTTCCGACACCTTTAAGGGACACAAATGCTACCGTTATATGTCTTTCAGGGGGGGTGGGGGACGATGAACAGTGACAAGATACATCCTTACTCCAAACGCTCGTTCACCAGCAAAAACCAGACGGGTTAGTTGGAAGTTTTTCCAACATACAAGCTGAGACCATCTTTTAGATTCTGTGATTCGAACAGAAATTAGTCAGGTGTGTTCAGCTTGTTCTGGTCCACAGGCGCGAATGTGAGAAAGCACACAATGTCTTCCCTCCAAAGTGATGCCTGCACACCTCATTTCTTGTTTCTGTTGGCACTTTCATTCGTGGCTATTCGTTCTCTAAGCACATGTAAGGAACCAAACCTGCTGCAGCATAAAACACACAGCTCTCACCCTCTGTTTGACCCAAAATAGCAAACCCAATTCACTTGCAAGTGCTGAGAAAGTCAGGTTCCCAGCACTGTGGTATTTTCTCTGTCCTTTACACTGTGACGCAGGTTCAAGTCCCCACTTGTGCATCATATGAAAGACTCATTTTGCAATCTCTCCCTGTCTCCACAGATTTTCCAAAAGACGACCCATCCCGATTAGTCGGCGCTGCAGATGACAGTCGTGCATGTTTCTACAGGATGTGGTATGAATGCCTTGCTGCTAAGCGGCCCAAACCAACTCTCTTTCAAATCATTGTACAGTTCTCGTAGGAATGAAAAACCTTCAAAATAAACTACAAACGATGGCTTTGCGGAACACCGTCCTTTCAACATGTACTGCACACTTTATTTCCCAAGGGGTTGACACTCCAGAATATTTCATATTTTCAACATGACCAACCTGTTTTGGAAGTCCAGCAGTTCATTGTTGATCTTCTCGATGTCCACCTCGGTCCATAGTATGTCGTAGTAGCCATTGATGCCGTCGATGACGGCATTGTACAGCCCATACAGCTTCTGTAGCAGGTTCAGTTCCTTCCTGGTCTTGGACAGCATCGGGTATTCAGTCACCGTCAGGCCAAAGAGCTGCTCACCGGCCGAGTAGGTGGTGAACTTGCGCCACAGCTCGTCAAAGCGGGTCTAGCCAGGGAACCAAAAACAGAAAACTTTTGTGCACAAAGTCACTCATCTGATTACAAAAAAGGACTCTGTGTATGAACTACTAAGGCCTTCCTACTACAAAGACAAAGGGGATTGTTATAACGTTCATATCAGTCTGCATAGGAACCATGGTGCGTGTTAGCTACAAATTCTGTGTGCAGAAAAATGCATCATTTAGGTTTTTCTATCAGTGATTTCTGTATATTTTTTTGCAGAAAATTGCTGTCATTAAAACTCAGATGTGAATGACAACCTGGCCACCACTTACACAAATTCAAGAAGCTCAAATTTATGTGGCTGCACAGCTCAACAAAATGTTGCACCTTTAAACCTTGGTGTAAATTTTCCAAATGCACCAATAATCTCTTGCAAATCAACTATTGGGATCAAGAGAGGGTGTAATTTTCCGAGCAGCGGAGGCTCTTTTGATTGGGAATGCTCTTCACCGGTTCACAGACAACTATAAAATGAACACGTTATGGTCGCATTAATTGCTACCGATAAACGGAACACTCCCCACCAACATGGCTTTCCTCAAAAGATGAGGAGTGTCTCTGCTCAAGGCAGATAATCCAGTTGACCTTAAGTCAGCCTCCCCTACCAAAGGACAGGGTACAGGGAGACTTTGCTAAGAAGCTGGATATACTGCCTACCTGATACACTTGCAGCCTGTCACTGGCTTCTTGTGGTGAAATGCCCTCCACCATGGGGCCACCCTGCAATAAACCACAGCACGCAACACGGTCACAACAGGTGAAAATGACTCTCACAAACATAGTATCACAGGACTGTAAATGATCTGTACATGTACATGAGCTGAAAGTGATCATTATGTCCGAGTCAACTCACTGCAGCTGGGAGGACTATATATCAATCAGGGTTCTCACAGAAATCTGGAAACCAAATTCCATGACCTTCAAGGACTTTTCAGAACTAATATGTGACAATTTCTATGACACTAAAAGAGGGGGCTTGCCGTAACACTATATGGATAGATCTCTTTTATGCAAGAGGTATGGTTCTGATAAGAACCAGTCTCCACTGCTGAGGACGACCAGAACACACTGGTTGAACACAGCACACTGGTCCGGGACACAGTCAACAGTTCTTATCAGAACCATACCTCTTCCAATAAGAGATCTATCCACATGATGTCACCACAAGCCCTCTCTTCAGTGTATCTCCACCATGCAAAGCTTCAAGTCTGGTCTAATTTCTATGACATTTAACAACATTTTGATGAGAAAAATGTTTGGGTATGAACTGGAAGACTGCCAATACCACAACTACAGGCTGACAAGAATAGCTTGTAAAGTTGTCATTCAGTTTATATCACATCACAAGAAGCACATAAAAAATAACCATTACGTGATCATGATTTCCAAGACTTTGCCAGGACTTTCCCCTCCTTTAACAGGATTCCGGGACACCCTATTCCCCCCCCCATTTTCCACAAACTTCCAGGACAGCATTTTTCCAGGATTTTCTTCCATGATTTTCCATGATTGTGGAAAATCTGATGCAAAGTGGTTGCAGCTGCTGGCCAGAGACCTCCCTAGACACACAAGTTATTTCCTGCTGCAATCACAAAATTCAGACAAATCTAGCCTACACAATGTGAAAGGTCCGATCACTAGATGTCAATGTACCGTTTCCTGGAGGTCGGCAGTGGGCAAGCATTTAGTAAGCCACTGCAACACAATACGTTCTAGTCTAGAGAGTGAGGCTTATTTTCATGTGAAGTAATGGTGAAGTCTTTGTAGAATGGCAAAATGGGTACCTTTGGGGCTAGGTATGCCTGTCAGTATTGTGTTGATCCAGCACTGTGTGACGCTTTGCCCTTTCCTCATAAATTTTTACCATTTGTGAACCCTGGAGGTTGATCTACTATCTAACTACTGTGCGCAACACCAGGGTCTTTGCATGTGACAATGGTGGATGTGTGTTGGATCGCATGACTCGTTGAATGCAACCAATAAAACGATCACAAGTTGTCCACTGGTGACAGGGTCCCCGCACACTTCCTTCGGTGAATTACAGTGTGATACTCTCAAACTGTTTCTAAAATATCTGACATACCGTGTCGTAATCATCAAAGAAGGCATCGGTGGTGGTGGCAAAGACCTCTACAGATTCCAAAAGGTCAGCTTTGAACTCGGGCTGGATCTTGACCAATGTAGTCTGGGTTTTGCTCTGAAATAATCCCACGAATAACACAGAGTAAACCAGACATCATTACAACCAAGCATAAACCAAGCTGCCCTTATCTGATAAGGCTTACGTTGCCTCATTATGCCTTCCAAGCAGATGAACAGGTGATCTTAAGACTTTTGATATCAAAGTTATGTCTGTTTTCAATCCCAAATGCCAGAGTTAGATAAAAGGCTTACTTCAATGATAACTACTGTACTCTCGTCACTGATCTCTCAAGGAAAGAGATCTTATTCCAGTGATCTTTTATGATTTGTCGTCATTCACTGACACAATACTATCATTAAATCACTACGTGGCAAGAGCTCTTCAAGATTATCAGGAAACAACTTCAATCCAAAACCAAAAACCAGTCAATGCAAGACCGATATCGCTAGAATGACCGACATCCAAGATACGTGTATCTGTGAGGTGCACTTACCGCTTGCAGCGTGAGTTTTTGGTAGGAGTATCTCAGCGTGTCCACGCGGTCGGCCTCCTCTTTGGCAACGGTCACCTGGAACTTTTGAAGCATGTTGTAGGCTTCCTGCAATGCGAAACCGCAACGAAAACTCACAACTTAACTACTTGCACACACAAGACGTACCACCATGTAACACTTGAATCCAAATCCTCTATTTGTGTGCTCAAGACCTTTAAGAAATGTTCGTTGATAGTCCAAGGTTTCATTCATTCATTCATTCATTCATTCATTCAAGGTTGCATTCATTAAATATTCGTTGTAAACTATCTACTTAACATCAATTCCACTTTTACACCCACAATGAAGCCTTGAAATACGTACCGGTAATTTAATATATTTCAACATGAAATCCCAACTCTTACAGAAATACATATCAACATAACTTAAACAGCCCAATTTCTTTTTCCATCCACAGATGAATCTAGTGGCAATGGTAAGCTTACACTGGTCATCTGCTGTGGACCCCTCCAATGATGGTTAACATGAAGATAAAATGTTGTATGCAGTGACAGTCGCTCCATACAAAAGCCAGCACACCATTAAAGGGGGCCACCGGGAGCGTCCCGTGAAATGTCACAGGACTCATCTTTACACAGCTTCTATGGTATTTGTGCAACTGATAAACAATCAAAGCCTTCCCAAGGCTTGCCACCATTCTAACCTTATCCCTTCATTACATTCCTTGGCACTACTGAAAGCATGGCCAGAAAAAACACTGAAATATCAGTACGAAATTGGAGAAATTTCTTAATTAGTACCACTATTTCTGTGGTCCTCAAACGTTAATTAAGGCTTATATTTCTCCACTGTTAACTGTCAGGGTTATTAGAGGCCACCTTCCCTCCAATTCCATTGCACTTGAAATTGACCTCACCTCTATGGGGCCCAGGGTCATATCGATGCGTATCTCGTTCTGTCTCAGGTCCTCCAGGGCAGCCATGGCATTCCTGACGTCATCCAGGTCTTTGATGGGCCGGGCCAGCCGCTTGGAGTACTCGGTCACAAAGTCCGAGATGTCGTCCATCTTCTTGCGGTACTCCTGGTTCAGGCTCTTGCCCAGGAGCATCTTCCAGGCCTGAGCTTCGATGGTCAGTGCCAGCTTGATGGGATCTGAGGCAGTGAAAATGCTCTGGATGAGAAAGACGCTACTTGGATTGACACACAGGCCTCCTTTAACTTTTCCTACTTGTGTATTTCGGATTACTGTACCCGGCAGACGATGTCTTGGTGCATGTCTAGTTCATGCTGATGCAAATTTCATGCCCTAGCCTACATTGGTCAGTTAGTGAACCCTATGTGACCACATTTCAGCCAACCACGACAGAGAATGAGCAGCTATTAACTACCACACCTCATAGAGTGTAATTCGACAACCTGAACTAGAAACCATTTCTGCGGTGGCATGGCACTCGTGGACAGGTGGTACGCGTGTGATACATGCCTCTTTGACCAATAGGGTGCCGCAATTTGCGAAATGCACGCGTGTCAAGCTGAAGAATGTGTGTGAGAGTGCGGTTCTTGCCGGAGTTATGGCATCTAATCAGATTAGTCTATACATTCGTCATCGAGGGCTGAACTCTCACTGGTCCGATTCATTATCACGTGCCATGCCATTTTGGCTGTTCGCCTGGCACAAAAGTGAGGGTCCTCGTGCATAAGCAAATCAAATACGGGCTGGATCTGTTCTACAGGACAAGGTTAGACCTCTGTCACACAGGTGAAGTACGCATGAGTGAGCAATGTCCTTGGTACGCTATCTATCAGTGCACTACTCATGAACAGATGGCAACACAAATATATGCTACCTTTCCCTTGCTCCTGAAATTTTAGCAGCAACTAATATATATGTTGTATTACAACTATATTACAACTATATCATGGTTATTTTTCAGACGGATACTCCGTTGTAGCTCCCCTTGGTATTTGAAGCTGACAAAGTAGTTCCCTTATCTTTGCCTAGGGAACCAACTTTATCTCAGGAAAAGAGAATTCTCCATGGATCACTTCGGGAGGCTAGTTTTACTACATCACTTGAAGTCAATATTTGTATACTATCAACCCTCAAGCTATATGCAATATTCATGCACTATGTGACATATCAGCAGTCAAATATATCTAAAAATCCCAACACATGGCCACGAGCACTGGCTGTAAGACTTGACATGACTCCCTACTGACCTGTGAAGAGCTGAATAGCATCCACCTGCACCGATGATTCCAGCTCCTCAATCATTCTCTCCAGGCTCTGATAGCGAAGTATCTCTGCCTTCCACTCAGACAGGATGGGCTGCGTCTCGATGAAGGCCTGTCATACAAACAGTGAAACTCATATGGCTGGAAATCATATGAGGCTTTATCCGGCAAAAGGCTTTCCCGTCAATGTAATGTTGGCCACCAATCAATGGGGCTGTGCTTCGGAACCAAGTACCCAACTATATATGGCACAATTATCTCCATCCACTGCACAGAAGAACACTTTGTAGCTCTTCAGCCACTAAAAACAGAACTGTTCTAAAAGGGGGTTGCCGACAAAAAACAGGCTCTGTAGATAAATAAAACAGACATCACTAAGTGTTGTATTCGAGTTGAAAGTCACAAGTTCTGTCACAAAGCTTTTGTTACAGTTCAGTTAAACAGTAGGTGACTTGGCTTAGGACTGAATGACGTGTGGACTCATGATGCACTTCCAAGGACATTGTAGGGTATCACTTTGACGTGACATCAGTTGATGGCAGTTTATAGTATGGGTGCATAATTCATGTGCTGTACATGTACAAAATGCTTTTGCCCATCTTCGTTACTTTCCTTTCACAGGTACCCCAGCTTTGCTTCGACTAGCCGTCAGTGCACACCACTATATACATCAGCCTTCTCACCTTGACCACTTCACTCCTGTCTTCCTCCCACAGGTACTGGAAGTGGCTGAACATCTTGAGGGCGTCGTGTATCTTGGGCCTGGTGTGGCTGATGGCATTGCTCAGCATCATCTGCAGCTTCAGGATGTCTTTGTGCTCGGCGATGCTCTTGTAGTAGTTCTTGAGTTGTTGGGGCGGGATGGGCTCCATCTTGACCACTGTGTGTGTCATTGACAACAGAGACGCTCATAAACCAAGGGAGTGTGTTTCACCACTATGCCATTTTAAAAAAATGAAGTGTAATTTAAAGATGTGTTCACCCCTTGACTACAGTAATACATTCAAATACAAACTAGAAACATCCCTACTAACTTCTCAGCGTACATTATTAACCATAATTTTTTTATCCAGTTTAGCCATAACTGTTCTGTTATTCACTGCTCTGTTATTCACTGTTGTCCCTACCTTACTTAACCATAATAAATTTACCTATTGTTATTACTTCTGAAAATTTTAGTCAGTTTTGTTTGTCTCACTGTTTACTTTATATTTAACAATTGTTCTAGTTAAAAAATACTGACTTTTTAAGATACAACTACAGTCCATTACAAAGTTGGAGTTGGGTGGTCATTTGTTCAATATCTTGTTTTGTAAGACTGCTAGACAATGTCTCCGAAATACAACACTCAGCCATGGTTGCTTGAGGGGTCCACATATGCACATTCATGCACATACATATTCATGTTTAGATATTCCAGCACATGGCCTGGCACTGCAGCCAGAATGTGTTATGGCGCCCTCTATAATATGATGTGAGAAATCCCTGTTTCTTTACACATCATCAGGTGCAAATTGGTTAAGGATTTTTCCTAGGGTTTATTGTAGGCCTACAATACAACGTAGAGTAATTGGTGACCATAATCCACAGATGTCTGAAGGGCAACTTTTAGAGGGATTTGGTTTCATTCACATTAGAGAGGGAGCAAACCAAGCTCGTTTCATACAACATTCAGTGCGGCATCCTGATGAACATGGACAATATTCTCGCTCCCCCCCCCCAATTTTTTTTTTACACAGATTAGTCGTTTGCTACAGGTGTTTTTCCTGCTCTCTGGTATCGTTTACGGCCCTGGTTGTTTGACAAACCTCAGATGTTTCTCATCAAACACATTTTAAATCCTAATGGAGCAATTTCACTTGCTCGAACCGAAGAACACGCTATAAAATTTGTGCCGGTTGTCTTGATTTCACATCATATGTGGATTACAGAGTTTTGGGCAAAGGTTAATTGCTCGCATTCACAAGAACTGTTGATTTTCATCAACAGAGAATTGGACTGCTCAAAGACCCTGTGAGATAACATCAGAGAGTCCTTGGCCCTTTGTCAAACCTCAGAAGTGTTTCTGGCTTTGGACCACAAACCCGCAGAGGCCATTAAGCGACAAAGCAATTAAAACAATTCTCACACACTACAATACCTAATTTCTCTCTGACAGAGAAAGGACATGCACTGAGCAAGTCAAGACTTTAAGTCAGGGGCTTAGAAAAGAACCATGAATCTGATGAGGCCAAGGCTTCACCCAAAGATAATGGCTGTGGCTGGGAACGACGTATGTAGATATGAGACGCCACTGGCTTGCGGCTACAGCCTCTTCCCACTGATGTCTGCATCTCCAAGCCACAGCCAGTCAATTTCAACACAGCCTGATGATGAAAATGAAGCCAAGGTTGAGCAGTAGTAACACTGTAACCAAGGCAAACAGTGCTCCATTACCTGATGCTGTCACTTTGCCTTTACACACGTCGATGTGAGAGGGCTGGAAGTGACTGGACATCGGGGACTCTCTGACCAGGAAACGCTTCTGGCCCCACTGGGCTACACCTCGGCTGACCTCCAAGACGCAGACGGTGGCTTTGTTCAGAGCCTGCTGTATGTCGTCGAGGCTGGGTTTGATCACCTGAAATGATCAGACACTTTCTTAGAGCAGTGACCAGTACTGTTACAAAGTCTTTCTAAATCTGAAGTCATATTTCAACAAGTCAAGTCACAAGTCCATTTTTCTCTAGTCAAGTGAAGTCATGAAAATCTTACTTGTTTGCCTCACTTTTTCCATCAAAATATGCTGTCATTTCTAGCTGTAAAACATCACTATACTGAAAACAGGCAGGCTTGCTTTCTCACACAGGAAATCAGGAATTTTGCACAGATGTATTTGATCTTGTGTTTACTTTCACAAAGGTTGGCATTGTTAACAAGTCAAATTCATTTCAACTTAAGTTGCAATCCATTTGTTTTTCAAGTCATGTCACAAGTCTGAAATATTAAAACTTGTTTCCAAGTCAACAATTCCAGCCGACACTAATAACAAGCACGTACACAAGCTTACAACTTGTTGTAAAAATGCTTTCATGTTAACCCCCCCCCAAAAAAAACCAACATAGGTGAGTTTTTGTGTCCATACCACGTTGGGAATCTCCAGTGCTACACTGACTTGGAAGAATGGTGACCTCTTTGCTGTATGTCTGATACCAAAGCTGAGTCCACTGCCTCCTATGGGTCTGTAGACAGAGAGGAAACATTTCAGAGAGAAGTGGTACACAATGTGTTGTCATACATGTACATGTACCTGTCTTGAATACTGTTTGTTTGTTATTTGGGGTTTTTTTTTCAATGCCCCAGGGCGTGACAGGGCAACAAAAAACCATGTCACACTCACTATTAGACACCAAACCTTGTATGGTATCAAGCACACACAGGCAAGCATACATTCACCTCAGGATAATGCAGGGACTGCGAACCTCTCATGTTCAAAGATTATTGCTAAGGGTGCTATGCATCCCTCAACTACATGTACATGTACACTATACCAGTATTCAAAATGTCATATCCCACATCAGAGCAGTAAACAATTATTACTTTTTAGAAACTATGTTCTTAGCTTTGAATGTCCAGCAAAGCTTGGCATATAGCTATGTTTTAATACCGTTGAAGATCCAACAATACCTGTGATATGGGAGGAGGGAATTTTGACAGTGACCAATTTTACCTAACCGAATTCTAAAAGTGTGGCATTTTCGTGTCGCTTTGTTACACCTGACACGTGTCATTTGACACTCTGACATGAAAATATCACTGAAATTATTTTCTAAGTATTTTATTAACTGGAAGGTAATTTGCATTAGGGTAGTTCCAGAAATTGAGGGTCCAAAAGTGCAACATTTTTGTGTCCCTGTTACATGTTACATCTGTTGATTCTGTCCTTCATGTGACATGGAAATATCACAGGAATTGATTTCAAACTATTAGTATTTGTTTAGCAGGAACTTTGCAATAATTCATCACGCTTGGAATTTAGGAAATTTGCATTCTGAAGGTACAAAATCATATGTCAGATGTGACAGGGACGCACACAAAACTGAACCCTTAATTTCTGGAATTACCCACTCCGGGAAATCAAAGTATGCGTTTTACATGTACATGTAAACGTCCCAAATCAAAGGTCAGATGTGACAAGGATGCCAATAAACTACTACTAACAAACACTACTTGGGGGCATCCCCCAAACCTTTTTTGGAGGTCCTATGGTACGGTGGGGCTTAACCCTAACCCTCCTCAAACCTTCACCTGTTGGAGGACTGAGGAGGGTTAGGGTTAATAGATTGGCCTATTAATGGCTCATGCCTGATGGTCTAATAACTGGCCCCCACTTTGAAAATCATTCTGCCATCGGTGAACCATGCTTGTAAAATGTTAACTGTGCTCCTTTGAAAAAATACAATGCATGGGCAGTAGAAGATACGTCACTGACTGACGCCTTTATAAATAAAATCTGAGGTTGGCTGTCATCTTATCGTATGCAGGAGTCAAAACGTAAAGGTCTAAAACACGACCAACAGAAAAGACAAGAAAGCAGAAAGGGGCCAATGGCAATGTGCAAATGTTATGGCTACAGCTGTAAATAACACACACGCCTATGGGAGCCAATAGTTTGTGGCTGCGGTTACTTACCATAGACACGTGTGTAACTCCGAGCCGCAGCCAATCTAATTGGACACAGCCAATTCCATTGCCCAAACATGAAATAAACAGGGTCCAGCTTCATGGAGCTGTTTAACAGTCAGTAGAAAAGTCTCGCAACAGAGAAAACAAAATGGAATAATTTCCTAACCTCAAGCACCATTTCATGGTGGTGTTTGGCCTACATGTACATGTAGTTGTGCGTACAAATGGTTGCACGCACGTTGTGATTTCCATTATGTTAAGCAAATTTTCTCTCCAACAGTAAGCGTGGCTTTTTACCTTGCTTACTGCTCATGGTGTCCATGACATGCATGGAGCCCCTGTTAGCGTAAAATTGTGTGCTTTGCAGCGCCATAAACTTGGGCCCAGATGGTTATTGCAAGCAACAAACAGAATCCTGAGAACACAGGCTCAGAGGAGCAGCGCGCAGTACAGAGAGATGAGATCACAAGAACTGGCCTGGGATGTGACGCAGACCAAGCGAAGAGGCCTTCCTTCATCAGAAGACAGACGTAAGATCACCAGCAACAAAGGATATTATGCTAAGACATTCAGGCAATGGAGGGACGCCAGCTACAAAACAGCAACAGAACTCACGTGGAGAAGAAGACCCTCCTCTTGATGTTATCCAGGGACTGGCGAGTGGCCTTGAGCAAGGCCTCCAGCAATCGCTGGCCGAAGTGCATGATGAGCTCCTGGCATTCCTCCTGCAGCTGAGCCTCCTCCTCCAGGCTCTCATTGCTGGCCAGACTGAACTCTGACTCCCGCTGGTGGTCGTCCTCCTCAGCCTTCTGCCCCTCAGTCTTCTCCTCTGATGATGTTATAGAGAATTGAATGATAAACTAAGCGTGAATTCATCATTACAAATCCTACTGCCCAATCCCACTGTCCGATCCTACTGGTCGAGAGCCCACCACGTGGGTGGTTTTCTGCAGATGATGGAACAAATAAATGGCTTAAATAGCCTTGAGGTTTAAACAAGTTTGACTTCTGTATTGGACTCCGACTCTCATACATGACAATGACTGATGCCCCATATGCACATGTAATACATCTCATGAGTCCCTATTTCATAGGGTCCAAATTTCACACTGCATCAGCATTGCTGGGATCTGCACCGCATCATGCCCTGTGCACCACCTGCATCTCCGTTTAAGGAGGTGTTAGTACTGCGCATGTGGGACAAACTCCAGCTTGAGGGATGTTTCACAAGGCATCAGGTAAACTTGATCAACAAAATCAGTGGGAAAATCTGAATTTTTCAACTTTGATTTTTCTTTTCAGGAAATAGGTAAGTAAATGGGAACAGGTGTAAGCAGCCTATGTGGATTCCCACAAAAATCTACTTCCCTGACTTTTCCAGGATTTTCACAGACTATATGGTAATTTCCATGAAATTTAACGCCAACTTGGTATTATGATCTAGCAGACTGCCATCGCCACTACTCTAGACTGACAAGGACAGAATGTCAATTTAATCATCATTCCATTATCACAAAAGGGCCGATCCAATGTAACCCTTGCATGATCCTGATTTTCATGACTTTTCCATGACTTATTTCCTTCTGATAACAGAATTTTAGGACACTGTATTTTCCCCCAATGTTCCACGACTTTTCCATGACTTTCCAGGACAACTTTTTCACCAAGGATTTTCCATGACCATGGGAACCCTGTGTTAAACCTTGAGCCCTTCAATCAACCCAGCTCCTCCATACATTTCTCTTTTCATTTCTTCACTGGCTAATCAAAAGAACTGTGGAGTGCTTGGCAGCTTCAGTCAGGACAGGGAGAGACAAGGCCGGTCGGTATCAGGGAGAGTGTTGTGCATTATTACTGACAAAGCTGCGATCCCAGGGGATGGGGGGTTATAGGGAGTCCTACAGTTAGCTCTAATTTCACAGACAACTAATTCCACTGACGCGGGTCTAGAGACAACCAACCAACTCTTGTCAATTAAATAAAACAGCTTCGTGTTAAGTGTTCATCAAGCAGTTGTCTGATCATCATGTAAACTTTAATGTCACAATCACTTGGGTGCAAAGTCCAACTGATTCTGGATTGTACCGCACTACAAACTAACATCGGCCTCGCCGCTTTTTCATTATTCTTTTGTCATACTATTGTGTCCTCTTTATGGATGATTTTTTCCAGAGGATAAAATCAGTGTTGGCCTACTCATCTGACTGATAGATTTCTTTACAAGAAATTTTTTTTTCTCCTAGACCTTTGTTGTTGGGCACGGAGTGGCAGTTGATGACAAAGTCCGTTTCACCTGCATGAGGAAACTCGGTCCACACATTGATGAATTGATGAATGGATGACTGCCCAAGAGACCCAATATCCTTTCCTCCTACACTCTAAGTAATTCATTAAACCATCCTCCCAACGTCCCTCATTGGTGATCCTAAGAGCCCCCTTTTTTTTACTGTGAACAGCTGACACCACGAGTTCCACCCCCACAGTTTGACAGACGACATGTGGTTATACATCACCTTCTGGGGCCTGCTCCTGCTTGTGAGTTGTCTCCCCGGGTCGCTGGTACCCGGTCACTCGGTGCGCTTTCTCCACAAACAGATCGACCAGGTTGGTGGCAGCGTCTTCAATCTTGGTGCTCAGCTTGTCCAGAATTTTCGTCTTCTCTTCGCAGTGTTTCTGCATTGGGGAAGAAATGGAATGATTACTTTCCTTAAGGGGTTCAGTTATTTCTTGTTATAGCTTACATGAGGAGTATACTGACAGGGAATGTAAAAGGAATTTATGAGTTTTAACAGTGGGCTTTGCCTTCCACTGACATCATCAGTGAAGGTTGCCTTTTTTGTGTTTTTATGCCATCATTAGCGCATCATTACATGGCTCTTATTTCCAACAGCCGTGATTTGGCTCCAACAAAGGAAAAATGGCAATTTTTTTTTAGGCCGTCAACCCTGTTCTGGAATTTCCTACTGAGAAAAAAAAATAATCTTAAGAATTTCTAGGTGAAAGTGAGTAATTTTTGTTTCCAATTTTATCCCCCAACCGACCCTCCCTCCAAGTCAAAATAATATGAGAACCATTGAAATTTACGGACGCCCTTATAAAGCAGTCAGTCATAAATACTTCAGACAGTTTAGCCAGTCCTATTCACTCTGAGCGGGAACAACGGAGGGCACGTTTTTAAATAGCTAAGACGGTCCTTTGGTGGAATTCCCCACGTTTGTGCAGAAGTGCATGCACAGTTGGCTCAGGATACATGGCACTGAGCATGCTAAGCATATGCAGCCAATTTCTGTTTGATTGCACGGCATATGCACCGAACAGTGTGCAACAAGGGTGATTGAAAACTTCCCACCCATCCGTCCCTTCTTTGCTAGTGAGGGCAAACTTCAACTTTGGACAGAAATGTCGAGAGCCTTTCGCCTGGGTGACCAACCAACTGGTTTTTACTTCCTGGTTTCACGTGGAAATCGGATTCCAATTTCACGGACTTTATATCCTTCATGCATCACGATCACTGACCTAAATGTAAAATTTCACCCTCAAACTAGCAAGTGCAATGCAAGTAATGAGCTGGTAAATTTATGGAGAAATGAAATGTTTCCCTCTACAATCTCTATGCACCACACACAGCAGTGCATTGTCAGGCTGTGTGCATGGTGCACACGCTATCGATATGGCTTGAAGGATGTTCCACAATGCATTCATGAGGTAAAGTCGGCAAATAAGGTGTGGAAAAAAATTTGAATTTCTGACTATAGTCTGACTTTTTCACGAGGTGTGCTCCTGAATGGGAATAACAGTGTGTTTGAGCAGCTACCAGTCCATGTAAAAACAAGTGCATTTAAAATCAGATAGGGGCCTAGCTAGCGACAATAATGGACTCAAGTGAAAACCAATCCATTACCCTGTTATTCCCTACATGTTATTAACAGCAGCGACTGTTACCTGTATGCGTGTCCTGTTGGACAAGGTAGGCCAAAGTAAGATTCTCCGACTGACAGCTCATTTCTACGAAGTCTTTCTCTCCCCCCAAAAAAAACCAGCAAGAAAAGTGATACCAAGCTTGGACCTATCACAGCTTTAGCCGTGAAGAATACAAACCAAAGGGATTGATGTCACATTTATACTGTTCACGGCACAGAGAGAAAATGATTTTATGGCTCGCAGTGTGGTGAACAGTGTTGGCACCAAAATGTCTGCTCCACGGACGTGAGCAGCTACAGTCCTGATATTTTAAAGGCTCCAACATTCAGCAAACCTACGTGACTTGCTCCCACAAAATGAGTCTCAGTTTTAGTTTACATGTACCTGTACATACATACATGTACATCAGAAAAGGACATTAACGTACATTAACTTACATGTACATTAATGGACAATAACTTGCATTAATAGACATTTAACTTACATGTACATTAATGGGCATTAACTTACATGTGCATAATGGACAAAAACTTGCATTAATGGAAATTTAACTTGCATTAATGGACAATAACTTACATTAATGGGCATTAACTTACATTAATGGGCATTAACTTTACATACATAATTTAAAGAAAAACTGAATGAGATTTCAGCTGATTTCCACTGTGCTGGAGTGGGCCTCTGAACCCCAAACAGACCCAGGACACATGCAGGCAAGAAAATGATTACATGCGTGAGGGCACTGCAAGCAATACAAGTACATACGAACACTTGTGCACATGTTCACTGTCACCTGCAATGAATTCTGTTTAATAAGTAATGTGTTCACTATACCCCGTGTATTGTGGTGAATCTTGAACTAATCCGAAAGTGGGCAACAATCAAATTACAGCCTCATTAGGAGCGCTTCCTGAGGTTGACTGAGAATGTCATTCTGTTATTTTTGCGAGGAGGAGGGACGAGACAGCTGGAGTGCAGCGGTGATTAATGTTTGACTTGTTTGAAATGGAAGTTAAGCAAGTCAAGCTGTTGTCTGGTGCTGCACAAACAGCGCAATGAGACTCACTGCATTGGCTCACAAGCCTCGATCACGACATTTATTCTGATGTTGAGAGCTTTCTAAAGGGCCCCGTGATAGAGGGCTTCAGCTAGAATCAATAATGGGGTCCCGGAGAACCTCTGATTGGACAAAACAGCAGCCTCAGTACAGTTGCAAGGTGCGGGAAAAGATCTGAAGAGGAGGAATTGGCAATGGAAAATATCCAGTGGCTTTGCTCTCTCCCTTCGGTATCACATCAGTCATGAAGTCCACAGTCTAATATCACGCAGTTTGACTGTCTAAAGTGCCATCTTGGGTGGTGACAGGCAACTCAAAGAACTCTTTTTCTGAAGCGCCGAGAAATACTGCTGGCAGGTATATGATGGATGCAGTGAAGAAAATGCATGAACCGGTAGTTAATTAATGGCACATTAGGCTTGACGGCTCTCCCCGGAGCAGGACAAGAGAACCAGAGGAGAAGTAGTCATATGCTTCACATGCAGCTTCTGTAGTGATGAAAAGTCACTTCGGCTGTTTAGAGCACTGTACTGGGTTTGCACACCGACTGCCAGCCCACGGACACAGACGACATTTTCATCTCGTCCTTTCAAAGCACACCCTGTGCACAACTTCAACTCAACCGGTTCAAGAGACAATCATTCAATCGTTGAAGAAAATGCCGCTCCAGCTCTATGGATCACCCCTTGGTTAGCACGCTGTCTGCCAGCCCATGGGCATCATTTACAAAGCAGCTTTTCTATCCATTATCCTGTTTAGTGCTCGGCCTGTCAAGGGCACCATTTCAACTAAACCGATTCCAGTGACAATTAGTCAGCGCTTTTTTCCCTCTTCTGACTAATGGATACCACTAAAGACCCACATGTACATGTACCTGTGCCAAAGTGATCCATTTTTGTCAGTGCAACAACTACAAAAATTAATACAGCCACGTACTGCGGTGGTTTTAAGCCCATGGAAACAGTATCAGAAGTGACAGCACCATCACACAAAAATATGCACGCCCAGCTTCTTACAGTCTTCAAAGTGATCATGCAACCATCAAGTGTCCTGATGCGGTCAAGGAGTGGATAGTGTGCCGCTGCTACACAAAACAAACTCCGGTTGTATTGATACATGAACCAACAGTAGCCTTCATCTAGCTTTCTGAAAGAGTCCAGCCGGAGGATGTGCATACTCATTTATTACTCTGGTACGTGACCTGGAAACAAACTCACTCAGTTCTTGAACGGTTTTCAGGGAATCTTGAAACACAAACTCTTTATACAAGCTTTGGCCACTGACTGCAGCAGTCATCTTGAGACGACAAAATGTGATTGACATTACGCATAGCGACTCTGCGATGCTGACAGCATTCGGCATCAACGAAGCTAATTGCGGTTTTTACGCATACATGACTGTCTTCAATGCACAGTGCCGACACCATGAACACCACTCAAGATGGGCCAGGAGTCCTGGTGACCGTCATCACTGCAAGCATGTGGACAATCGTAACTCTCTTGATTTTGTTATTGAATGCTTTATGTCTAATCATTCTTCCAAAAGTGAATAGCATCAACGATGCGACCAAAGTCTTTCTGGCGTTCATGACGTTGGGGGACCTCAACTTGGCCGTCTTCATCTACCTCCCCATGATCGGGCTCTCCATCTCCGGTGGGACATGGCCGTTTGGGGCATTTTGTTCCGTGCAGGCGTGGATTCTACGCCAGGGACTCCCAATGAATATGATCGCTGTGCTCCTCGTGACTATAGATCGCTACTTGGCCATAGTTCACCCTTTACGGTATTGCACATGGGTGACGGCAAAACGAGCTAAGATTATCGCCTGCTGTACAGCCCTGCTCACCCACTTATACGCAATGTACTATTTCCTTTCTGATCGCGAGCATATTCATTTCAACAAAACCCTCAAGATCTGTGTATTCGGAGTGGACAACTCCACCACATATGCTATCACCTTCTCAATGGGTTTGACTTGGTTCCTCTGCCACCTTGCCATGTACGTTAGAATTCTGAAGATTGCGAGCCGGCATGCCAATCGCATTGCCGGGCAGCACAACGCTGCATGGGTCCACAACGCGTCGCCCAACAGGCGGTCCTTTGTGACAATCGGCATCATCAACGCCATACTTTTTGTGTGCTGGGTCCCGTTCAGCATCGTCTGCGTGGCAGAGGCCACGGGGAATGAGGTACCTGGGGTGCTCGTCACCATCTCCAGGATTCTGTTGGCGACTGTGAGCTGGGTCAACGTTATCGTCTATTACGTCAGAAACGAGGAATTTAAAAGAGCAGTGCATAACCTGCTAATCTCCACAGAGCAATGGTGTTCGTGCTACATGAGGGAATCTTGAACTTTTACTCTGTCGTCTAAAGTGAAGGTGTACAAATAACTCAAAATCTGTTTGTGGAAGCATGTATGATAACCGTTGACATCAACAGAAAAGCACCAACGGCAAATTTGATAAGACTGAGCATTTTGCTCATAAGTAAAAGGCGCAGCCGTGGCTCATTGCACTGGGATGCTATGCTTTAAGCCGAGCATGTTCATGAGGAACAAAACAAAAAGAAATTACGTAACAGTGTGTCGCTTGAAAGAGCAAATTGCTTCAGACGTATCAATTTGTCTAATCGTGAATAACAACAAGTTGAAGTAAACAATTACAAGTACAGAAATGTTGTAATTTTTCCATTTTTCTGTCCTTTCAGTTTCAACGCTAGAGGACAATCTACCATTTGCCCACGCAATTCTGAAGTAACATTTTAGCTGACAGGATGTTTAATGTCCACACAGTTGCTATATTTTCTATCAAGTGTTTGTGTGAACATGGCCATTCCTGAGCCATGCTAGACAAATGGGCACTACCATGGAAGGCTGCCAGGCTTTCACTTGTGTCAAATTAATTGCCTAAATATCCTGAGCCACCAAAGAACTCGGAAACAGGACTAAAATTGATGCTTGCGAAAGTGCTCCTTCTGGTGTGTTATTTACTAATTTATGTTATTTTTAGGTTTTGAAACATAAGCAGGCCAAGGCTGGAAACACACGTACATGTACTGCACGCCAAAGTGACAGGTGAAATATTTAGAGAATTATTGGAAAACAAATAAAAACAAAGCCGGGATGTACAAAAAATTGACAGTTTGCTTGACTTTATTTTTGCCGAGGAGAGATTGTCGAGAAATGTACAGATTGCTTTCTGAACAGATGAGGAATTTAAACTATGTTCACCACATCACTGTTTCTACCATGTAGCTATCAATAGCGTAGTCTTCTGGATTAAATACAAAGAGTTCACTTGCCACAAAAAAATTCATATGGGCTTTTACATGAACCGGTTTTCCCTGCTGAGATAGATTAGTCATTAAGGAAGGGTATTACACCAGCTAATTGCTAGGTACACATCGGAAGTACGGCACAATGCCTGCTGTGATATCCATCCCACTCTGTTGTATCTAATTCACTTCACATGTATTCTAAATTAGATGCAAGCAGGCCACAATGGAATCTTCAATTTCCTGTAATTATATGGTACTTTGTAAACTGTTCATGTTTGTGCATGTACGAGGATGATGGGAGGTAGGAAGGAGTCTAGTAGAGGTGAGTAGGCCCATATTTGATGGAAGTGCAGGTTGGCAATTAGCTAGAGGCAGGCAGATGCTGCAAGGGATTTAACTTTTTATCACGTTTGATTAACGTAAAGGAGCACGACTGGATTGTGCACAGTCCTGAGGTTTTAGCCAGTATCTGGAAATTGAGTGCTTTAGTTTTATGCTTTCAGCTGCATTTGTGCAACACAGCAAATGGCCCGTCAAAGTCTGCGGTGTTTCTTGAACTTGCTGCAATAGGATTTCTTGAAATGCTCTTCACTTTGCTGGAGACAGAAACGTGATGGATGCGCAGTGCTATTCATTTTGGAATACATATACACATATTTAAATGTACCTTTGGCCAACTATTAGAAACTCACAGGCAGGTTTTACATGCATCAAAAGCTGCGTTCATGTACACAGGGACTTACATGTACAAGTTTGTGTACGGTGATCGACATGGGCATCACAAGGAGAGGGCAAAAATGGGGGAACATTGAAAAAAAAACAGTTGAAAAAAACAAAGTACATAGAAATAAGAGAGGAAATGGGATACTTTACTTTAACAATATCACCCCTTAACCCTACTGTGGGTTTATCATAAATTAGAAGTTCTCAAAATTCCCCACCCAATGGGGAAAAAATGGTTCCCCCCCCCGGAAAAATCCTGGCAACGCCCACAGTGATTGATATTAAAGACCACAGATCATTTGTACAGGGTACCTTTGGCGCGGGTCACATGAAGTGAGGAAATTAGGGTTGGTTGGTTGGTTGATTGGTAGGCAAAACATTTTATTTTAGGGTCTTTGGGGGGGGGGAGTTTGGAAGGGGAGAACTGACTAGGGCCAAACCCAATTTTTAATGTGTCAGTGCAGCACTGGCTGAAGCTAGAGCACACAGAGCTTATAGAGCAAGCACTAAATTTCAGCAGTTCAGTTTGTTTAGCACAGGTTTTACACCCATATGATACCCATGTTTAGTTATTTTCCAGTAAGTGTCTGACTTAAACTTTGCTACCAGTACTTTTCAAAAATTTGTGGCGGATTTGCAGTGGGAAGAAGTTAAGACTGGAACCTAAAAATGCAGTGCAGATGTAATTTCTCTTGGTGGCGAATCCACGGTCACAGAACATGCATGCTGTTAGATCTCCAATGGTTACAACAGATCTCAACCTTGTCAAATGCGTGGGAGGTTGTACAATGCAATCACCTCTTCACCATTAAATGACAATGATTCAATCCTTTTCGTGACTCTTCTTGGACCAAATTTCTTCTTTCAGGCGTGACGGTAACTGGCTTACAGAAAAAAAAAGAATAGCTTGGATTTCATGGCTGTTATTCATAAATACCTCAGACAGTCTCCCTATTCAACAACGCGCAACTTGACCGTGTATTAACATTTGATAATGCCTACTGAGAAGTGATTATGCCTGCTGTGTAAATCATGCACTGGCATCTGAATAACGAGACAATTTAGTCGATTCTGATTGGTCAAGCGTCTTTGTGCACGCGGTTCGCCTCGCGCACACCAAGTCTACATAAGGAGATTCTTTTGGACAACTTGCACATGGAATATACCATAAAATGGACATGTCTCTGGTTACTCAAATATTTGACCTGGCAAAAAGCTATTTATATCTTTGGCTGATTGAGTATTGAAGTAGGTGTATAAAGCCCTAATAATGCGTGGACCTGTTCTCCAACTAGGCTAGTCATTAATCCCTGTGATGTATCACATTCACTGTAATCAGCTGTAAGCCAGCCACAATGGCACCTCTAATTGTACGTACAGTAGTTTTACCTTGTGAACAGTACAAAGAGTGATGAGGGAAGTGGGGAGTCAGGAGAGAAGAGTTATTAAATTTCACAAAATATTTAATGGAAGAGCAGGTGGCAATTACAAGTAGGTTGATGACGGCAGATGACGAAGGGGGAGTTGATTGCATTCATGTTTGACAGAAATACAGGTGCATGATTAGATTTTGTACAGTGCAAGAGCTGTTTGAAAACTGAATGTCAACATTGGCCTTAAAGAGAAAAACAAGGCATCCAAGCTACTATAGCTTTTAAGTTTTTCCAGCATTTGGTCCAAGGTATCCAAACGGGTCTACAGGTGAGGGCTGATCCCGAATCAAATGTTGGGGTGATCTATTTTGTGGAACAAAAAAACAATTTTTTTTTAACGAACGCTGTTTGAGAGAGGCAGTGCGTGGTCCCCATTGGCCTCTTCCCTGGATCGACCAATATGTCTTTGTACGGTCAAAACGATGTCCAGACACCCCTCTGGCTAAAACAGTGGTACAGCCTCTGAACAGGACTGAGCATGGATCCAGTCTATCAATCAAGGAGCATTAGTAAACATATCTAATAGGTGTGCCAAAGTAGTTGTGGGTGGGCCCACACCTGCTGGCTGACCTCGCAAGACCTGGCTGAGCTCTGCGTCAGATGACATGCGACCTCTTGGTGTCAATGCAAGGGATGCAGTGGACAGGGCCAAATGGAGGGGAGCCATAGCAAGAAAGCAGGCCAAACCCAGAACAGGCTGGAGATCAACCTGAAGGTTTGTTATTTATTCTAATCCATCAATTGAAATGATGGGCAAAATGCCGACGATCATTTAACCCAAGATTTGAGAGAATTGTAATGGCAAGGTGATCTATCACAAGTAAGGCACAATGCATGAGATTTACCTGTAAATCAGTGCATTCTACGCAGAACCGTTTACGCGCCGAATGGATTTCTGCATTTAGCAACTGAACAGCACGCACCTTTAATGGCACTCACCTGTGTTCTGGAGGTGAATTCTTCTACGTTCCATGGCTTGTCGTTGGGCAGATCACAAAGCAGGGTATTTCCGATCTCATCAAGCAGGGAATCTATCCTGGCCTCACGAATGTCATTCACCTGTATACATGTATATTGTTTAAATGTGAGTTACAGTAGTTGGTGTGAGTCACCCTGAATTTTTCTTTTCAGCTCAAGAGTCGGCAACACCAATTTAATTTTTCTATTTGAAATCTTTCAAAACAAAATCTGCAGTTTATAGAACGATGCATGACTATTTTGTTATCACAGGAAAATAAACAAGACAATGTTTTCCATCACATTCAAAGCAGAGTTAGGAAAATTACAAAGGGAATCTCACACCTGTATGTACTACTTTCATAATCGTAATTTATATGAAGAGTATCATGTGTGTAAGACAGATCTGATGCAATCAGCTACTGAAGATTTCAGAAAGGTTTCTAGACACAGAAGTTTGTTAATGAGCCATTTTGTAATAATTTTCTGTATGGCATAATTGGACAATATTCCACAAGCTGCGTTAATGTAATTCTACTGCAATGGGTCAATTCACCTCCTTGATGATCAGGCTGAGATCTCTTAAGGAGAAGCGGATGCTGGCGAAGTAGTTCTGCAGGTTGAGGGAGGTCCAGCAGAGCATGGTCAGGCCAGGCATGATGGCCAGGTCCACCTTCCTGGTGTGGGCTGTCATCAGCGGCTGGAAGATGGCCGGGATCTGAGCTCGGACGGCGGCGTTCTCGTCTAGCAACAGCTGCAAAGGTGAGAGCAGATGACCATCAGTACAGACCATAATTCAGCACAGCACATCCAAGATGAGCTTGCTGAACAGCGCGGGAACACGTACTTCACTATGCAGACATGATGCAGGAACTCATGCAGGCACAAATGTGGTGGAAAGATTAGCAGATTGGAAAGACAGGTTTGTGGACACTGTGCTTTTATAACAATGACTTCATAGTACTGATGGAATAGAATGGTTTGCTATTACCACAGCATAAAGGGAACTGTTAGGCTCTATCAAGTTGTTGGAAAGAAGTCAATCATTGTGCTGCAATCTGACAATCTTACTAGAGCTGAGTCAATTCGAATAATTCCCTATTCGAAGATTCGACCTTCAATTTGATTGAACATTCAAATATTCGTTCATACCGGCAGGCAGATTATTGATAACAATCCATATACAAAATCAGTTGCAATAATGCACAAAATAGTTCATTCTAATCACTACAATAGCTTTTCACGTCTAGGAGTATCTTCAGCCTTGATTTAGCAACATTTAGAGACAAACAACAATAGCTTCTCACGTCTAGGAGTATCTCCAGCCTTGATTTAGCAACATTTAGAGACGAACAACACTTCTTGTCCTTTAAAATTTTGTAATGAATGAATTAATTTTTGAATTGTTGTAAGATTTCTGTCGCTTTGCATTTGAGTTTGCTTGACACAAGCCTCCACAGTACAATTTGTCTCATTTAAAAGAAAAGAACATTGTCCCTTCGTTTTCATGAATTTTTGCATTCGAATATTCGAACTTGGAAAATAACATTCGAATCCGATACTTGATCAATCATCCAGATATTCGGCACAGCCCTAAATCTTACAGTGCAGAAAATGCTAACATTATTACAACACAGCATGGTTTTACATTTTAAAAACTTCAAGAGTTAGCTAGATTATAAAAATCCCCCAAAATGAATGGAAAAAATAGTTAGTGTACGATCAAGAGATGCCGTGACATGGCTTCACCTTGAGTGTATTATAATCGTCTTTGAGTTGTTCCTGTCGCAGGCATATGATGTGAGCTGCCTCGGGTATCTCCAGGTCGTGCTTGCGCATGCACTCCGATTCGCGGATCACCTGGTACAGCATGGGGTCAAAGTTCACCAGGAGTTCCTTGGTCTCGGGGTGGCGGATCAGCAGGGTTGCTTGCAGACCTGGCCAGAAGTACCAGAAAAAAGAAAGGAAAATTTTAAGACCAGATGAACTCAAAACGGAAAACCGAACTTAACTCCAAGTGAAAAGTGTACATATCGTCTATCTGCTACAGTGATACGGAGAGTGGTATAAAACTTGATGTACATGTAAGTGGCACTGTCTGCCTAGCACTAGGGCATTAATAATACAGATTCCTGAGTTTACTGACACACAAATATGTGAAGCTTAGGTAATAGCAAGCACTCGTATGCGGTGTACCGCCCCCAACATGCCTAAGAGATACCAAAACTTGATAAGAAAGCCCCCTTTCCCAGTTCACAACTAAAACCCATGAAGCTACGATCCTGAAATGCTCGGGATGGACAGCTGCTATGAGGCCACATGACTTTTGTCCTCAAAATCAAACAGAGAATTTAAAGGCATGTGACAGTAAGAGCAGATGTGCAGAACATCGATATCGTCCTATTGTCTCCACATTCACGTCCGAAATCTAGCTTTATCATACTATGAAACAGAGACTTCATGCTTGTTCAATGAGTCCTGGACACAGTTTTGAGTCTTGAGAGCCCATCACTGATCTCTATCCACTTGTTCTAGGAAGTTTTCTGGCTTTCTCGTCCAGTGTGTGATCCAAGTTTAGTTGCTAGGTACGTATCTGGAACACCTGCTGTAGAAGCCTACGGCAAAGTAAGTGCCCCCTTTTTCCGAAACGGCATGTTCTTTTTTTGCACATAGCACCTTCTTATGCCAGGAGTTTATTTTTCTCTTTCAGTGAAAATCGCAACATTCCAATTTTTAGGTCTTTGAAAAATCGGAAGAGTTAGCAAGTTGGAAATCTCCAAACAGGGAATTTCAACTTATACAGTCCCCTGAATACGTCACAGCTACCTGACTTGACTGTGTCCACCTGCTTCATCCAGGCTCGGTGATACAAGATCTCAAACTCGATGAGCACGGCTGCCGTGCGGTTGTAGTTACGGATCACCTTCCGTGCCTCTGGACTCTTTAACACGCTGCCGGCATCCTGCCAAGCCAATATGGGATAAACGTGGTTATGACAAATTGAAATGAAGGAGAGTTAATTAGGTTGGTGAAGGTTGCCAATGCAAACATGTTTGGTTATGAGGGCCCTCGCTGAAAATGTGGGTAAAATACACCTGCTGTAAACGAGGTTAATTTGCTTCAAACCCTTTACAGCATTTTCTCGGAAAGGTTCATCTCTTACATGTTTCCAGGTCAGTTTGTTAGTGTTCACAACTGCATGCATGCTAGGCTGTCAGTTTTTGAAACCCAAACTGTTTGTTTGGCAGTTTTACAAAGTGTTCGCACACAGTAGTGACATCTCAGTTTGGAAAAACGGTGATAAAATGCACCCCTCATCACTTGAAAAGAATAGAGAGGCTGGTGAGGAGACTATTCCAACTGGAAATCCCGCAACAAGGTTTGCAGATTCCAAAGAAACTTGGTTGTGTGCCCGGCAGCACAGGTGCACAAACCTAAGCAAACATATATCCCAAAAGAGTGATGGTCCCACGCAAAACTGTGCAATTTCTTGTCCACGTACAGAAGACACACTGAAGGCCTTGTATTTTCATGCACCATTTTGCAAATTCAGGACTTAAATGCTTACAATCTCCGATGACCGTGTTCAAAAGTTTCACATTTTAACTTGTAACAATTTTCACTGTGACTGTTCTGCAGGAACATTTAACATATGTAACATTTCTTGCATCAGGTTTAGGTATAAGCCAGGCAAAGGATTTTGCCAATACCTTGAACGATTCCATGGGTTCTTGGATGCGTCGGAAGAGCTGTCTAGCCCACGAGATCTTGCCGGCCACAGGTGGCATATCCCTGGGGATGGGTGGGTCATCCTTGTGCTGCATGTACAACTGAAGAACAAACAATGCAATCAGTGGTTTAGGATCAAGTGTTTTCCGAGTACTGAATGGGTACTTACAAATGCTTCCCAAGGGCTCCAGAGATGCTCAAGCTTTGTTGTAAGCCACAAGATGTCCACTGACATTGGCGTTATTCTTCGTATGTCCACTGTTGGCAAGAAATCACTCGAGATAACTAGTGAAAAATGTCCATACAATGAGTACAAAAACTTCACAATACCAGAGGAAAGACAAGGTGGTGAAGCAAAATGTACTGTCCTTCTCAGATATCTGACAGTAACAAAAAACACATGGTGGTGAAGAAAGGTGTACTGTCCTGCACAGATATCTGACAGTAACAGAGGAAACACATGGTGGTGGAGAAAGGTGTACTGTCCTGCATAGATATCTGACAGTAACAGAGGAAACACATGGTGGTGAAGCAAGGTGCACTGTCCTGCATAGATATCTGACAGTAACAGAGGAAACACAAGGTGGTGAAGAAAGGTGTACTGTCCTACACAGATATCTGACAGTAACAGAGGAAACACAAGGTGGTGAAGCAAGGTGCACTGTCCTGCATAGATATCTGACAGTAACAGAGCAAACACAAGGTGGTGAAGCAAGGTGCACTGTCCTGCATAGATATCTGACAGTAACAGAGCAAACAAAAGGTGGTGAAGCAAGGTGCACTGTCCTGCATAGATATCTGAAGTAACAGAGGAAACACAAGGTGGTGAAGCAAGGTGTACTGTCCTGCTCTGATATCTGAGAGTAACAGAGAAAACACATGGTGGTGAAGAAAGGTGCACTGTCCTTCTCAGATATCTGACAGTAACAGAGGAAACACAAGGTGGTGAAGCAAGGTGTACTGTCCTGCATAGATATCTGACAGTAACAGAGAAAACACATGGTGGTGAAGAAAGGTGCACTGTCCTTCTCAGATATCTGACAGTAACAGAGAAAACACAAGGTGGTGAAGCAAGGTGTACTGTCCTTCTCAGATATCTGAGAGTAACAGAGGAAACACAAGGTGGTGAAGCAAGGTGTACTGTCCTGCATAGATTTCTGACAGTAACAGAGAAAACACATGGTGGTGAAGAAAGGTGCACTGTCCTGCACAGATATCT
>NW_019091506.1:496654-518231 GCF_001949145.1 Acanthaster planci | reverse complement strand
CCTGCAGATATCTGACTGTGACAGACAGTCCAAACTGAAATATCACTGAGACAATCGTCGCCTTACGCTTTTTTAATCTTAAGCTCTCTCCTTGCTCAAGATCCGATTTCAAGTACAAGTAAAGTCTCCCCGTCCAAATTTACCTGCTAATCAACAGACAGAAGCATACCACGTGTACCCAACATGACCTGCATGACTTACTAGCCTTTTTATCGCTGAGGAAACAGTTTCTTCACTATATCAAATTTCCAGGGCCTGGAGCTCCACATCAGTGCCTGAAGTCAAACCTGGGCCAGGTCTTGCAAGAAACCAAAACTCAATCACTGATATTGCAAAACAGATTTCTCCTAACTCAATACAAAAGTCATTAACTGACAAGATGCTACCTTTTTGATGCCTTCAAGCTCAGTGCCATAGTGCTGCAGTATGACAGAGTGCTTCTCTTCAATGTTCAGCTGAGGGATCTTCAGACTTGCAAATCTACATGAGCAAGGGTACATGCATGTGATGAGTATAGTACTATTGAAATAAAATATCTTAACCACTTGCTGCCGGGGTTTCGGAACCGGACTCCTAGGGTTAATATATGCATAGCCGGGCTCCCCAAAATCAGACAAAAGAGCTGCGCCTTGTGACAAAAGACCGTACTCGGAACAAAAGGCCGAGCTGCTGGGATTTGACAACATTTTTTCAGTTGTATAGTAGAGGAATCCATCATTGTTTTGAATGACAATACCACTGTTTGTGGCATTCAGGGCGAGTGGATTACCATCAGGGAAAAAAGCGCTCTGCGCTCCAGGGATGAGCGATACAATACCGCTATATGCTAATCTGGACGCCAGCAGCATCCTGTACCAGTTTCGGGAACAAAAGAAAATTACGTAACACTTCACAATCTGCGCTCTCTTTACAAAGCAGCAGGCCTGGCTGAAATACTCAGGCGTCAATAGATGTTGTCTGTCAGAGTAGCCACCAGACAGTCATTCATGTGCGTGTAAACGTCCAGTTAATGAAGTTATGTATGTTTGAAGACTTTTGAAAAATGGAAAATCTGAAAATCCACCGGGTATACATCACGCAACTTTCAATTAAACCCGGCAGTATGAAATTTCAGTTTTTGGAAGAGACTTGCCAGGCTTCACAAAAACTTCAGCAAAAGTGACAAAGGATAAAAACAACAAAGCCATAAACTGAAATGTGCAAGAGAAACATCACTTCAGTCCCAAAACGTACAGATTTGCAACACTAACTTTCCATTGGGCTATCAAGCCACCGCTGACGACCAACACAACAGCCCATGCCCACAAATACATTTGGCAGCCCAGTGTATAAGACACTTTGAGTGGACCCATTATTAGTCATTTTGTGCCAGTGAGCTGGTTCATTACCTCTTCAGAAGGACCAAGGCTTGAGTCGTAGAGGTAATCCTCTCAAAGCTGCTGTCTATAAACTCTTGGAGAGCGTACTGTAACAGGTTTGGCAAAAAAGCAATCAGTTAACATCACTCTGCTGTTCCAACAACCTCTGGGGAATCCAGAATCATCCAACCGAACAGTACACTATCTCCTCAGATGTACAATAAATGCAACACATGTACCTATGAATTATTCCAAATCTTCGCACAAAAGAAACTGCGCCAGCTTTAATTTCTTTGAGTTAAAGGTTCACGTACATTTTGTACAAGCACGTGTATTACACAACTTTCCAGACAGAACAGTGCACTTTTATCACGTCATTGTACTGTGTTGATCTTGTAGAATTTTAGGAAGCCCTGTGGTCAAGTTGTTGTTTTTTTCATGAAATTTGACTCCAGCCTCTACAATTTAATTTTAATTTATTCATTTATAAAGCGCACATTTCATATAGATATGTTCAAATACGCTGTATAATGAAGAGATTAAGTGTGGAACAATGAATACATATAAATAGGAATGTTGTTTTTGTATCAAGACTTTTAGTGAGTTTGTACCTGCAAGTCAAACATATTCATCTTGAAGTCTTCAAAGTCGTTGTCAAAGTCCACCTTGCGATGGTCCAGCACGTCGTACGGCTTCTTCTTGATTCCCGAGTAGATATTCAGGAACTTGTTGGCCATGGGCTCGATGCCTTCAATGCGGGACGAGGTCAGGACGGAGTAGGTATCAATGGTGCCCAGCATCTCAATGATCTGAACAAAGCACAGAGAAAGACATCATTTGAGGCTGTCCGCTTACAGAGATTTCTGGAGTGAACTGTGTTCATGCAGCTGCCAAGTGGAATTACCCATTGGTAAATTGCTTCACAAATATCAGCCAGGGAACCAGTCACAGGTTATATCTCACGTTATGACATTTAGGCTAATAAATCTAGTTTTCTGCTAAGCAACTGGTTTCTGGGATTAGCAAATTTCTGTTCCAAGCCCACAGTACATGTATCTGAAGCTCTGGAAGCCTGTTTTGGACAGGGCCTAAAGTGAAACTAACCCTCAATGTTTAGTCAGGCTCTAGTTTGGTTGGTTTTGCATTCAGTTATCTAATCTTTCCAATGTGTGGCTATGATGGAGCTTCTCAGGTTTCACCTTGTCAATCCTCTTGCAGAAGGCATCAAACTTGCCAAAGATGTACATCTCGGAGAAGTCGAACGGTCTGGCGCCCTCGATCTCCTCAATCTTCTTCTTGGTCTTCTGGAAGCCTCTCTGGTACTCCTTGTACAGTCTGGTGGCGGCGTGGAGCTTGTGGAGGAGGTCCTCGTAGGGCTGATCCCAGATGCGGCTCATGCCTTCGTTGGTTATGTAATTCTTGCAGGCCGTCACCATTTGGTTGGTCACCTATACCAATGACACAACCACAGAATTGCACCAATTCTTATCACCATTGTCTTCAACGACTAACGTACAAGTGCCGTTTGGGCGCACTTCATGAAAACCAAGCAATGAATAATTTTAGTTTTACAAACTGATACCAAGATGCATGATCACCTCGCACACAACCATGTGATATTAAGATTTTGGTTTTTGAGAACTGACATACAAACATGTTGTTAATGTAAATTTTGGAAATAGCTTTAAAAGGCTTGGCAGAATACTTGTCAAATATAGCAGCAGTATTTGACAAAAAAACCTAACACG
Source organism: Acanthaster planci (assembly GCF_001949145.1). The sequence goes on along the minus strand of NW_019091506.1, from coordinate 515,125 downwards.
GACAAAGCCATATTCAAGCTGGTGAAAACAAAACTATCCTGAACAGACATGCAGCACTTGTGTGTCCTTTTGTGAAAACAAAACAATGTGGAACTGAAAAGTATCTGTGCAATGACGTCAATGACGTTATGATCGAAGAAACATCATTTCAAATATGGCTCAGCCTCCGTGATTTTACCTGTCTAGAAAGATTTATGCTCCCACAAACAACTGCATGTGCATTTCAGGCTCCTGAATCTCAAACATTATTTTATTGCCGAAACAAATTTTTTTGTATTTATTCCCGAGAATAAATTTTTTTAACCTAAAGGTACAATTTCGGTCATCAGAAATATCTTTGTTTTAAAATGCATACTTTTGATAATACATACCTTAATGAATAAAGATGTCATTCTCTCTGAGGTGTTGTAGTATCTGGAGATACTGTGGATCATGCGGATGGCATTGATCAAACTAGGGATGCAATCAACCATACCAACCTGTGAAGATAATTAATTAACTCTGGTCACAAGCCCTAAACAAATGCACACTATGGACCAATTCAACGCACAATGCTAGCATCCATGTTGCACACTGTTTATAAATATTTTGAGGCACACTGAATTGCCATGTCACTAAACTTCGCTGGTTAACATGGCGAACACATAGAGCTTCTATGTAACTGTGGAATCAAGCAGAATGGCTGATCAATAAAAACAAACATGCGTCATAACACTTTGTGAATGCACCCAAGAATGAACAATACTTATTCCATTGTCGTGAGACTATCTACATGCTTATTGGAGCATTCATCTTTGCGTCGGAGAGATGTTCAGTTTAATTACAGGTTTTTGCCCTTACCCAACGTATACTCAAACTTAACACCTCCGCGACACAAACCACATCCTGAAAATACATTGCAGTACCTGCTGCTACATCAGACTCAGATGGGCCAGCCGACCCCGGCAAGCTCAGTGGTCAAGTGGTTAAGACATCTGCACTAGTAAACAGGAGGTCGTGGGTTCGAGTCCCACCCGAGCAAGATTGTAAATTTTTACGCAAGCTCTCCAGCACTGACCAGCACTGAGCATACAGTGTTTATTAATACACACCGGGTAAGGGCAAAAACCTGTAATTAAAATTAACGTACACGTTGTCAGGACCAAAAACGTTGGTGGGACAAATGTGGCACCTCCATCTCCACTTTTCTAATGAAAGAAATTGTCCGCAAAGAACAGGCTGGATGGAAACTTTTACAATCTGAGCTTGGAAAAGTAGAACACATTTGGCCAATTAGTGATTCCAACTTTTAAATCTCCTCTAAATACAGTTCAGTTTGACTCAGTTGATTTACATTGTACCTTCCTACTGGTATGTATGACACAAATTATCATTCTGCGTCTCTTGAGTGACCTACTTTAATAATGAAAAGGCAAAGTCAGCCTCACTTACTGGGTCAGAGTGATAGAGTGGTTCGCAGAACTTCTCTAGAGTGTAGAGGTACTTGACATTATCCCTGGCCTCGTTGGCTGCATCCGTGATGCGAGAATCCAGCTCCTTCCATATCTGTGTATAGACCATCAGTCGTTTCCACAGGATGAGGTGATTAAATGCTTCTCTGTGTTAACATGTTATGGCTTAGTGTGCTTAGAGGTTTATCAGTCACTTTGTACAAATACACGTAGGTGTGGTAATTCCTGCCGCAGCCAGTTGATTTGGACAAAGCCATAACGTGTGCAGTTTCTGTGATTGGTGAGTAGCATTGACAATCACCGATGGTAATAGCTTCAGAATTTAGTCACAAACTGATATGACACCCTCCAACGCAATGCAGCCTTACATGTATTTTCACTGGCAGACTATCATATAGCTAAATAAAATAAGGTAGAGTTTGAAATATCTCTACCTGGTTTTAACAGCAACAGTAAAAAAAAAAAAGTTCAGGGTGGTGCAGTTGGTGCAGTGATTACTTCCCTTGCCTTCCCTCTTGGTGACCCTGGGTTCAAATCCCACCCAAGCCAACATGGGGATTGATTTTTGGGTCCCTTCCTGATTCTGTTGGTTTTTCCCAGAATGCTCATCTGGGGTTTTTCACCCAGCTCCGAACAGAACACTTCTTCATTGTTTTCTTTTCACGAGACCCTAGAGCTTGGGGCGAGCGGTTCAAACAAAACTGATGGGATTACCCAGATTGAATGAAATGATGAATAAAAAAGGACTAAAAAGGCATAGGATGAAGACGAGGTGGAAGATAAAGAAGTGTCAGTAACGACCATAGCAGTTCCATGGCAATTACGGCTCATGTCGACCATGTTAGGCCCAACACAGGCATGGCGACAGTGTGGCTATACAGAATAATAACTGACAAAATATAACTGAATTGCATTCATTTTGCATAGGAAATTCTCCTAAATGTAAGCACAAAAAGGATAAACCACGAACATGTCAACTGAGAGAAAAGTGTGCATTTTTCAGCACTGTGCAAAGTTGGGCAAAGCTCTCACAAGGACCTAAGTGAGCACTGAACTAGCCCAGGCTGCAAAAGGGCCAAATTTCACAGCACTGGTAACTTGTAACTTTCTCTGCAGACAGATTTTGTAGTTCCAGGTTACGATAGCGCCCTCTCTAGTTTTGTTAAGGGCAATCATTCATGAGGCAACATGACTTAAGTCTGTATCATGTACCGGATAATCACACTGTATTTGTGTCCTTCCCTTGTCTGTGATATCATTCGCTTTACGGACATCAGCCCTACTGTATAGTGAATAATGAAACACAGGTGATAAAAGTCACAGAATTCTCATTATCCATGTGAACGTGGTGTCACCGTCTGTGATCCTTCAGTCTGGCTTTGGAAAGGTCCATGATATGTATCAAAAGTTAGGGAATAGGGCTGGACAGACATTACCTTGAGGACCTTACTCTTGGCAAAGTTGAGCACATAGATGACCATCTTGCATTTATGGCTCTTAATCTGATCCACGATGGAGTTGAACCTGGCGGTCAGCAGCCTCCAATGCTCCAGTTCGGCCAGCGGTCCGGTGTCGTCTGCTTCCTTCCTCATTTGTTCACTCTCGGCCAAGACCTGGGACGAATGAGCGACAAATGATCAGAAGGTAACTATGATACCAGCCTCAACTCCACTGAAGACCACTTGGAACTGTTTAACAGAAAATCTTGCTTAGCAGACTTATCATGTATTATAAGCAAAAATAAGCACACCGCAGCTTTTTTACTGGAAACCTGTTGTTTTTTTTTTTCTACAACAAATATTTTCTGAACTCAACCAGTTCTCAAGTTAAGCTGCTCTGTTAACTACTTCCAACGCAATGATCAACAAATATGTCAACCAGCTGTGATCTATCAAAATGCAGCCCTACCAAAACAAAACTCTTCACAGACAACACAACCTGACACTCTCCGCATATGCATGATTGCACCGGGAGCATGCTCTGAGTTTTTAACTAGGAGCCATATTCTCTTGACGATAGTCAGAGCACGCTGACCGCTACACATGTAGGAAAGGGGTAGCTGCAGCATGTAAGCGAGGGCCGGACACTATTTTCAAAAAGCTGGCTTGGTGGGGTTACCTGTTCGATGTCCTTACACCAGAAGGTGACCAGCTCATCAAAGGCGTCCACGATCTCGGGGTTGGCTGCTGCCAGGATGCAGTCTGCTGCAGTGTGCAGGCTGTCAATGTCAACGGTTTCACAGTCGCGGAGCTGGATGGCACCTGAAACATTGGTCTGTGCACCTGTTACGATAATGAATTACAGAAGACAAATTTGGTTGTCAGTTCTTTTGACGGCAAACTAAATGACACCTAAATTCAAAGACCATCATTGTCCACAACTGTAACTCTTTTATCAAAGGCACTCATCATATTTACATGTTTAGCAATAATATAACTTAATGATCAAAGGCCTCTCGGTTAATTAACCACAAATAACTCTCTCCAGGCCTCAAATTTCATTTTTTTTAGAGCGCTGCCATTAGGCATTAGTGGACAGGCTGAAATAAAGGGCACTAATGCCAAACGTGAGAGCATTAAAGCCATCAGCGAACCAAAGTTCTGGCCATTAAAGCCATCAGCGTACCAAAGTTCTGGCCATTAAAGCCATCAGCGTACCAAAGTTCTGGCCATTACAGCCATCAGCAAACCAAAGTTCTGGCCATTAAAGCCATCAGCGAACCAAAGTTCTGGCCATTAAAGCCATCAGCGTACCAAAGTTCTGGCCATTAAAGCCATCAGCGTACCAAAGTTCTGGCCATTAAAGCCATCAGCGTACCAAAGTTCTGGCCATTACAGCCATCAGCGAACCAAAGTTCTGGCCATTAATGCCATCCCGACATTTTTGCATGAACATCAATATTCGTTCAGCCTGGTCTAAGAAAACGTAGGATAGGGCCTACGCATTATACCTGAACATGGCCGTGATTAGTGCTGAACCAGCAGCCGAGTGTTGAAAGGCTTCGGCCCATTTTGACTTTAGCCGTTCTCTCTTCGGCATTTTGCCTACCACAAAAACTGGCCAGTCAACTGAGTGATTTTGCACACAACGTATTTGAGTGAGAATCAGGGTAGTCCCGATTGATGTTGCATATGTGCACTTCGGATCATGAGCAGTGCGTGGAACTAAACTGCAAACACTACATTGCCGTGTTACTTAAAATACTGCCACGACCATACAATTGTCCAGTGTGCATGAAAAACGTAGAGCTCTCGATATACCGTTCACGCGTACACGTTGATGAGTACTTAGCTTTAGACCAACATTACTGCATGGTACATTAAATGCTTGGCTTGGGCATGGGCTGTTATGTTAAATCGTTGGATAGGCCGGCAGGTGTTCCCTAGCAACACTGACTGTGCCGCACTTGCGATCGTGCAGTGTGCATGGTGCGGGCAAGGCTGGGCTCGGCCGCCGGTGCACGGTGGGCTGAAGGTATATGTACGATATCCCCACGTACACACAGTGCACGCACGCACTGCATATGCATGCATGCCATGCATTTGGGTGGTGCGGCGTGGTGTTCCGGTCGAATGTGAACGATCATGGAATGATGTGTACGCTGCTTTCCATGCCGCTGTCCGTGTACCTCGCTGAACGGGGGCAGTCAATATGCATGTACGTGTAGGGCACTACAGCCAAGAGAAAAAAAGGGCACTACCATCTTGGCGGTGAAACACGATTACTTTTTGGAGGCACCACGGCCAAATGGGAGAGCACCGACGGCCATGTTATCATGTTCATTCCAAAATGCGCTCATGCCTGGCAACGCGCATTCATTTTACCCCTTGAACAAGAGGGCCTATATTACAGTACTCAAGACAGAGTACAAAAACCTACTTCCGACATACTGCATGAAGCCATCGAAGGAATCCAGGAACTTCTTCTGCGTCTTCTTGCCGTGCGGTGTCTCCCCGAGAGCTCCCCAGTTTGCCAGGGCGTGGACAGCGGGCTTGAAGACCTTGCTGAGTACCTGCTGGATGCCAGGCAGGACGCTCAGCCTACCAGATCCAGACGCGTCAAAGAATCCATAGTTCATCTCCTAATTTGGTTTCAAGAACAATTCAAACATGATCAGGTAGTTCCTTTGTCATCCCTGCATAGTTTCTTGAATATACATGGATGAGATTGTCATCTGTCCTAAAAAAAATTCTGACATTGCGTATAAAAAGTCGGTAAGATGCATTTCTTCCTATACCGGCAATGCTTTCAATCAGACTCAAAAGTCTGAATTCAAACAAAGTCTGAAATATCTCCTGTGTGCATATAAACATGAATTATTTTCTATGGGCGAGGTGCCTATAGGCCCAAGAAGTTTCAACTCCAGAAAGTTCTTGAATGCATAAATATGTCAGTGATAACAAATGTAAAGGTATGCCCTACTTGTAAACTCACCTCAGATGACCGCTTCAATTCTGCCTAAAACACGGAATTACAAGTTTGTTTTTAGATATTAATAGGAACTGAACCAGAACTAAACCAGGAAAAAGATGTGGGATTAAAATTACCTTGAACTTGTTATAAAGCTGTGAGTCAACATTCTTCAGTTTGCTACTCAAAAAAACAATTAGAACAAATACGGCCGTTTCACAATAGTGCGCCACCAAGAGTTTGCAATGCGTTGGCCAATCACAATGCACGAAATTTGTCAACCCAATGCATGTTTGGAAAAGGTAAAAAAATTCGCGCGTTATGATTGGCCAACGTGTTGCAAACTCTTGGTGGCGCACTATTGTGAAACGGCCGTAAAGAAAGATATTAACAGAAATCAGTTACCAATTAATGCAATTGAGAATATTCACAATTTCAAGCCATAAAAAGAGTTGTCAATCACTGACAAAGTAAATTCTAACAGCCTTGCTTGTTGAAATGTGCTTTGGCAATTTAGAAAATGCAGCAAAAATAAACATTCTTCTCAGAAGCATGAAAACTGCATTATTTAATTAAAACAACATGAACAGGTTAGATTCATCAAGAATGGCAATCGGCAAAAAAAAAGGTAAAACAAGATGAGCAATCATAGATGACACTGTGTCAAGAAAATATTTAACGCTTTTATCACAAATGACTAGTACATGTACATAGTCTAAATAATGGAGACCCGGAGGGAAAAACATCCCTTTAGAAGAACATCAGTGAAGATCAAAAACTTGAAATTTTTCTAAACACTGACATAGAATTGCACATTCCATACATGACAAACACACAACTGAGAATTATGTACAATGGCTGAGAAATTTACAAGGAAACAGTGCACAATATCTGTATTTGACAATGCACTGACCTCATGGAGGTTACGCTGGGTGAGGGCCTGATCCGTCTTGCTCCGTAAGAAGAAGATACACTGGCCAGTCAGACCTTCCTCCAGGCCACTGGTAACAAACAACCGCTGCATCTTACCGCCTTTAGGCAGCGTCACGATGCGGCCAGAATCTGCACAAATAAAACCAAGGTAAGGTCAGTGGTGTGGCTGAGCCCACCACAGGTCCCTGTAAGTCCATCAGAAGTCCACAGCAAGTCATCCACTCTGAAGCCAAGTAACCGGAGTGAACTGTGACAGAAACATTCACTGTGACTGTTTCCAGTGTTTTACAGCGTAACTGGTCTTGTGACTGGACTTGTGAGAGGACTTGTGACTTGACTTGTGAAAGGCCGTGTGGATGGACTAGACCACAACACCAGTTTAAAAAAAATGTTCCATTTCAGCAGTGAGCTGGTTGTAATGAACACCACAGAAGCTAGGGAGGCAGTGCATACAATATACAAATTCAGTGTAAATATGAACTTTCACACAATGTCATTCATGTATACTCAATGATAAAACTAAATGCAGTCGTGGTAAAACATCATTTCTCGAAGAGGGGGCAAGTGACATCCTCGAACACACCTGCTACAAATGTAAAAGTTTTACCATGCCACAAAATGTCGTACATTTATTTTCAGGTCGGGAACTGAAGGGTTCTAGGCGGAGCAAGGCAATTTCTCCTTGGCAAAGGGAATCTGTATCGGAAAATCAACTTGGCTACGGGAATGTTTCAATGGGAATTGAGGCCACTGCCTCAAATGCTTCTGTACATGCCCTGTACTTTGTGCATGAGATAATGTCAGTGGTACACTGTGTGGTTTGATCATAGAACAGATATTACACGTAGCCCAGAGTTATCAGCTGAGACACACACAGGTACTTATTACTTTCATCTTTTATTTTCAGTCATTTGAAATCACATTATTCCAATATTCACTTCACCTTGAACTGCATTATTCAAACTGTTGTCTGCATCTGTGCAAGTCTGCAAACTGATTCCTGCAATGTTTTCTTGATGGGGTCAATAGAGGGCAGTATTTAACCTGACCATGTCTGACATCTCAAGCAGTCCCTCAGACAGGTCATTGGAAGCTCAAACTCTTAACATGAAAGTTCTTTTTTTTTTTCCCCACAGGCAGCTTGCCCAAATAAAGGCTATGGGTAAGGCACTTAATACTGATCTTGGCAATGACTGCTTCATCCATCATGGACCATCATGTCCTTTAAAAACAAGGGACAAATTCAATTGCATGTAAAAACCAGCTTACGTACCACAAAATCAACACTATTCTCACCACATAATACAAACTTTTCAATTTTTTCTTTTCAAAAGAGAATATTTATTATCAAAATACTTACTAAAATATTAGCAATCACAAGTCCACACAAGTCACCACATCTCCAGCTATTCAACTCAACAATGACAAATGCCTTCCATTGTATCTATTAATTCACCTTTGTTTTAGGCTGCATCCGAATCTCTTGTCTAGAGCTAGGTCTAGGTCTTTGCTCCATTAAAATGCGTGGAGATGCGTAGACAATAGACCTAGCCGTAGCTCTGTAAGCCAGTTTCGGACACTGCCTTAGTTTGTGGCAAAGTGAGTCATGGTTGACTTATGATGGACTTGACTAGAACACAGTGACCTACATAACATGTACAGGTCTGACATCTCACCATGGCTAGGGGCGTCGCCATCTTGCAAGAAAAACATCAGCGATCTGGAGCCATCTTTCTCAAAGAATCGGTCAAACAGGTCCAATTGCTGGAGAAATCAGAAACATAATGAACACATCTCATCTGCAACAGCGCAAACAGATCGCAAAAATCTGTTCACCCTGCAATGCGTACAGTAGGTTCTTCTCTCACAGGCAATCTATCCCACCCCACGCTGAAGTGCACCCCACTGCCTCGACACTGACAAAGAATTGAAAGACTGGTGGGAAGCTTCTCACTCAGGCTCGCTTGTACACAAGTGGCACATTATGTAGGGCTGGGTCAATTCGAATCATTCACTATTTGAATAGTCGACCTTCAATTTGATCGAATATCCGAAAACTTGGTCATACCGACCACCAGATTGCTGATGAACAAACCATATATAAAATCAGTTGCAATAACACACACATCTGTACATTGCAATCAATATAATACTTCTCACATCTAGGAGTATCTCCAGCCACGATTTGGCAAGATTTGAGAGATGAACAAGACTTATAGCCCTCTCGAAAATTTCTATTCCTTTTAAATTGTTTCATGACTAATTTACTTTTTAAATCGTTGTAAGATTTCTGAAGCTTTTCATTTGAATCTGCTTGAAACAAGCCTGATCCAAAGTGTAATGTTTCTCAAAATTTTCCCTTCGTTTCCTGAATTTTTCATTCGAATATTCAAATTTAAAAAATAATGTTCAAATATTCGACAATCGATCGAATATTCGGTTATTCGGATATTTGGCATAGCCTTAACATTATGCAAAGACCATGCACACTTGTTCCATAGTTGTGGGGACATACACTGGCCATAATACCACTTTTGTGCTCAGCACGTCCCGTGTCAAACACACATAAAAACTGAGCTCACACGCTCACACGCTTTTGTAAAAGCATGCCCTCTCTTGTTCGGAGTGGATAAACACTACCAACATATTGCAAAGTGAAATTCCCACTGCCATCACTACTGTGACCTCTTTCAAGGTATCTGCCAAGAGATGAGTGGGAAATGCTGTCTGACGCTGCAGGGCTTACCTCAGAGGAGTCCAGCACATGTTCTTCAATGGCTGGTATGTCTAGACTAGTATGCATCTGGATGATCTCCATGATGTGCTTGTGGAGAGGGGTGATGCGGGCACGACGCATCTCACGGGTATCTTTGGCTCGAGCCTATAGACAAATGTCCAAAGATAAAATCATGAACTGTACAGCGCATTCTACCAGGAACAGGAATGAAAAGCAAACAAGTGCTATGGAAACAGTCAGGACACTAGGTTGGCACACTGGCAATATTCTGGCCTTGCAACTGTGTGATCGGGGTTCGAATCCCACCCAGGCCAATGAGGGGATTACATTTTCCAGTCCCATTCCAGGATTATCCTCCCACCTCTATCTACAATGCAAAATTATTCGTTGTCCTAAGGCTGTCTGGTTTTATTCAGGACTTTGAGTGACTTTGCACGTTTGAAGAACACTTGGATTTCTCGCCAGATAGCAAAATGAAACAAACAAAATGGACATCTGCAAAGGTAGAATATGTTCAGTGTGCACATTGAACCATTCTGTGAGAAACACAGCCCAGTTGGCCTTTTCAAAGCGTGGCCGACACAATAGGAGGGTGCTATTTCACGGGGGTAACTTTGGAATCAATATTCACACAAAACTTTAACCAAACCAAATATTGCCCCCAACTGTGTCCACCATATCTCAGATAGTCTAATATTATACACCCTGTCTGTCGTTTCTTGCACCCTTCCAATTATCTGGTCATACTTGAGGAAAAAAAAGGGGGGTGGATGTGGAATCAACACTTTGCATACAGGGAGGGGGGGGTCTGATGCCATACATATGTACACAGAGCAATAACTTTGCTTTTTAATAAATTGGCACAAAAACCTATTGCTACTTTCTGGGACCAGCTTTTATACATTAAAAACTGTAATAACATATACAACCTTTCATTCCCTCCATGTGAAAGGCCTAACAGGTGTAGTTGATTGGGAAGGATTCATTGTGCCATGGTCTTGGGCTAGACCTTGTGTTGTTGATGCACAGCCATGCACAAATTCAGAGTTGGATTATATCTGATATCATCTACACACTGTTCCCAGATATCATACACCCGCCTCAACATGACTGAAACTGCTCATGGATTTTGGAGGATTGAAGCAGCGGTCAACCCTCCCAGGAGCGCATGCAAGAAATACTGAAAAACTGTGGAGGATGGCGGCTTTATGAAGTTTTTGTCGTGGAGGCAACCGGAGGATTTAAAAGGACTGAGGTTGCATCCTTGAAAAAGCGAGCCTGGGGGTAAATGAATGCCGACTCTTTGTGAGGGCACTACTGAGACACCATCCAGTTAATACAGTTGTCCCACCTGCCCCTTGTGTTATACTGGTTAAGGGGGCTGCACGGAGCATATCCACTCACTGGCAACGAAGAGAGAGGTTTGGTGGGGAACCATTTCATTCAGAGCCGAGTGCCTGGAAAAACTTACTCCAAAGGCTGTGCTTTCCTGGTCATGCATGTATGCAGCATGGCCTGCACCAAAGCGGCAAGAGCCTATGAGCATATCATAACATGCAGTCAACCCCGGTAAGTGGGAGTTCCTGCTATTCACTAATCTGAGGAGACGCCATAACTGCAGTGGTACCACATTAACACATGCATTCTTATGAGCCTGAGGTGCATGTTTTGGCAAATCAGGACAATCTATTGGTTAAAGAGGCATGACAGGCATGTGTACCACCTGCCCACGAGCAATCTTCCACCACCTGTGATGGCTTCAACTGGTTGCTGAATTGCACCGTACAAAAACATGCAATCTCTGGCTCCTGCAAGGGGGAGATCGGCCAAGATGCGTACCTGTCTTTCCTTGAGCGTTTCTGCCTGTACAGCCCCAACCAAGCTCTTCCTCTGCATTCGCATTCGGGGATGAAGACTCAGCCGCCGTTTGTCATGTGGGTGATCACTGCTGTCGAAGTGGCCATGCGACCCACCGTGGGCATTCAAGTCATCGTGGGACATCTTGACTCTCTGCACTGTGGTATTGACAGCACAAGCAAAAGGGAAAGCATACCAGTATAGGCTGTGAATAAGCCATTTGGGAGTTACATTTGAATACAATCTGGTACACTGAGTTATTTGATAGCACACAAACATAAAAAATTTATTTCCCGAGACTAAAGATGCTGTTGCTATACCTCGTGAATCCGGGCAAGCTTTTGCATAGTGACCAGCATCTCTCGAATGGACTGGTTCCTTTGTGCCCTTCTTATCCGTTGGGAATAGTGTATTGTTGCAAGGCTTAGCAAAGCTTGCCCCAAATCACGAGGTATACATGTAGCAACAGCATCTTTAGTCTGGGGAATTGAAATTGTTATGTACCCCTGAATTTAAAGAACTCAGTGTACCAGATTTTATTCAAAGGTGACCAGCAAAAGGCTTATTAAAATATAACTCTGTGTTGATTACTAAGGCTGTATTAACAAACATACCGCATATGCGTGTGGTTGACGGAATTTTTTTGCACTCCAAAGTCACCATGACATTTCACTTCATTCTTAGCAATGCATACAGTGAGTGCAACAGTTCTGGGTCAAGTTTCATACAAAATACTGCATGCCTTCCGAATATTTGTGTCTACATGACACCAATTTATAGAAAACTTCTTTCTTTGGTCTTGAAACAAATTCTTTTACCCACGATACAGTTTAAATGGTCTTAGCTATGAATTTTTCTTGCACACATTTTTTTGCTCAACTTTATACTGCTCTTGTATGAAAATTATTTGACCTCCCTTTTTGGTTCTGATGAAATGAGATTTCCAAAATTTTTCTGACAATGGAGGGCACTGCCAATGTGATTTCAATCAAGGAAGACACTGTTCATATCATGGGTTTCGTTTGTCTGAAACAGAAAACCCTAAACATGCCCACTGGAAAAAAAATCTGAAGAAAGGGCTGCAATTGACTCTGCAAAGACAAAGAAATTTTAGCCAGAAAAATACAAAAATTCCAGTACCACAATTTTGCTCATGAGTTTGGAAACCTGTGTCTGCATAAATCCAGAAATGCACCCAAAAACCCTGTAAAATAGCAACACAAACAATTGAAATTGGTTTATTGAAACTCAAAGGTGCATTTCCAGTAAAGTATACATGTAAATCAGAGTTACTGCGACCCTACGAATTGCCTCTTTTAACATTTGGACGGGTGATTTAAAGTGTGCTAGTTACCTGGACTACTTTTCCGGGCCAGGTTATAGGCCTTCGCCTATTTAAGATTGAATCGCGTGCATGAACCCATGTAATTGAATCCCTGTTTAACGTATTTTAGCACAGGAGTGTGAAAAAGTTCCATATGGGTACAAATTCCAGATATTAGGGGTCCATTTTTTTGGTGTTTCTGTCACATCTGACATATGATTTTGTAAGTTCAGAACAAATTTTCTAATTTCCAAGAGTGATGAACTAATGCAAATTACCTGCCAAATAAATAGTAACAGTTTGAAATCAATTCCGGTGATATTTCCATGTCAAATAACAAAGGTCAGATGTAACACGGACACAATATGTCACACTTTTGGACCCTTTATTTCTGAAATTACCCATAAACGGATGTCAGTTATTCTCTACAGTGACCTATATAGACCCATGCAGGTAGAGTCAGAGGCTACTCTGTTATTTTAATTTAATCACAATGGATGCACAAAAAGTTTACTTGAGCCTATCCTAGAAGAAGAAAGAAATGCCCTCTAACGTGACGTTATATGCAGGGGGTCTATTACTTAGCCATCAGAAAGCAAATTCATGTCCAGAAAATTTCAATTTAGGAGGGAAAATACCAAGTGGTTTATTGAGTAAACACTTAGAATTTTTCAGGGCAGTCTCATAGGGTTTGTGTACAGGGTGTCAAGTGGCGTCCACATCAGGAACCGTTTCCCGGGAATGAACCAAACTGCTTTGAATTAGCTTAGATGAGATTTGAGGTTCGTCACCCCCTCCCCAGCCATGGTGAAGGTAGGCCTAGCAACATCATACTCAAAGTGACAAGTCATATGGCCTAGGCATGCTCCTCCCTACCCTCACCTAGTGCATGGAGGAAGGAAAACAGACAGTCAGCCCGGGCCCACTCCCAGGCTCAGCCATCATGGTGATCCCCCCCCCAAGAAGAAACAGGCTTCCACCATCCCATCATCGACACTGCTGCAAACAAATAACTAGGGCCTAGGCCTTGCCATGCTAGCCCTTTTGCATGCATAAATTTTGGAAAGGTACCCAAAACTGACCCCACAAAGTTCAGTAATATAGAATTGATCCATAAGATTAAGAGTACGTAGTCCTTGGCCCTGGCCACCATCTCACCTGACTGCGACAATCCCGGCTGCACTGAGCGCCATGACAGCACATGTGATATCAATCCCCCAGCTCGATACGCCAAAGCCAAACATGCTTTGTTCTCCTGAGGCGAGCCCCGACAGTCTTCAAATTTCCTCCAATTTGCAAAGGCTGAGGACTATGCTCACCTGAAATTGTTTAGAGTTGACAGCACTACACGTCTGAGTTCAGACCGCGACCGGCCGACCCTAATCTTTTGACTTGTCAGCTACGGACCGCTTCATCATCGCGCCTGGCATGCAATGTTAGCTGCACCGTACAAAGTATGGGCGCTACCACTGCCATTAACGCTACAGTGCTCCGACCTCCATGGCATGTCAAAATGGTCGAGGTCCTACACAAAACAAACCTGAACTTGCCATGAAGAGTACTTACCAGATGACCAGATAAGCACCAACAAACTTTGTCGGCACTCAGAATCTTATACTCTGCGCTTTGATTGCAGAAAACTAAACAAAAATTACTTCGGCTGCTTTTCCTACCTCAATGGGCTGAGCTACATGTAGCGGTAGTAGGCCCAAAGTAGACTTAAAGCCTTACAAACGTAACGTAAATAAATAGGCGCAGGCCTACGTGCGTCCCGCGTCACTCGGTAAATTAAAAATTGCCTACATATCACGCCTATAATGCATCCGCCAGGGACGAGTTATTTCCCATGGATAAATAGACCCAAGTGTAAAACTGTGTGATCTAATAAAAGTTGAAATAGACTCATTTTTTTCTTCCTTTTCTTCAGTCTTTAAGCCACAATACTTTCAACTAAAAGTAATTCATTTCTGGACTATTTTATTTTGGTGTAATCACAATAGGTGAAACTGTCTACGCGCAGGACGCTCAAACTTTCATCCAATCAAAATGCTCAATTAGTAAAGACGAAATTGCTTCAAACCGTCTGCCAAGCATTAAAACTAAATGCCCAGAACAAGATAGAGATTAAAACACAGATACTAAAGAACAACATCGTAATCGATGACGATAGACGACGTTAATGAATGGTGCCTCAAAATGAGCGCTTAAAGTTGGCCTGAAAAGTACACACGTGAAAGAGAATTCCCGCCTTTTATGACCTTTTCAAAGTTACAAACAGAATCACTAACTTGAAAATTGCAACAGTTCGTAAACTCAGTGTAGGCCTACAGACAGCCAACTTATTTGGAGGCGTGTTGAGAACCAAAGTTTCGGGGGATTGTTCTTTCGGAGGGGGGCACGAAATTGGGAAATGAATTTTTACCTTTTATGGCCTTTTTCGAGGTTGAGGCTGCATTTTTAGTTTTATACATGCTTTTGGAAGGAAGAGAAATGAAACAAATCAAAGAATGTCGCTTTTCTGTCATTAATTTTAAAAAGACTTGCGGGGTGGCCTCCGTTGTCCCCCTTTGACCCGCCGTTAGTGTCACTTCGCGTCGTCTTTCCATATGACCGGAAAAATTATTTATCATCGGTACTCACAACCTGGTTAATATCACTTTCCTTCACTATATTTAGAACATCTCATTTTTGTGTAAAACGTCGGAATTTTAGCGTCCCATTGTGCGTGGATAACACCCTGCGCTCCCGGCCCACGCACATTAACAGTGCAAACACGCCTCCAGTAGCCTAATTCGCCAAGGCCTTCGTGACTTAGCTGGCATTTATTTTACAAGACAGTGAAGCTACCGCGAAACCAGGCAGCGACTGGGGCGGATTTCTGGGCGTGGCACTACGCGACGGCCAGTGTGCAGTCTAGATGAAGGCAAATACCCTGGGTGTATGACGTCACCAGACGGGGGGGGGATCCAACTCATGCGCTACCGGCGTAATCGATTGAGGGAAAAAACACGAGCGTTCAGTAGCACTGAAGCTTGACATCCTGTGTAATCGCCTCGTTGGCCACGTTCTGCTTCTTGTACAAAAAATCCCAACCAGAAAAAAAAAACCACCTGTGTGCAAAAATAAGCGGAAGCGCGACCACGGACGGTTTCCGGAATCAAGTCGTGGAATGTGATTCCGCGGAATCAGACTGAACAATGCCGGGGCGTTATTTGCAACCAGGGGCTTTCCGTCTGCGGTGAGTTCGATGAAGTCCGCTCTTATCAAGAGCGAGACGATTTGCAGGGCATCCGTTGTGCGGTTATCAGCAAACCTTATCAAAGGGCTTCTCTTTTTTTTTAGGATGGATTAACATAATTAATGGCATGCATGTATGTATAGGCCCACATTGTCAGACAAATGATTAAGTTACGCTCAACACTGAGCATTTAACAAAAAATATGTTCTTTTGAAACTTCATACATTGTTTAAGCACTGATCATACTTGGAAATTTTCTAATTCACGAGTATGTTTTGGCAGACGTGCATTCTTTTAGGGAAGCTGTGGTATAGATGGGAACAGAGGTAGGATATGACTAAGCCAAACATGGCCCCCTCCTCAAAGACACGCCATATGAAGATTAAAACAAATATGGGCAATATTACTTGCCAAAGGAAAAGGTGGAAAACCTAATCATACTTAGACGAGGCGATGGATTTTTTTAAAACCTCCACGGTTTCAGCAACGTCGGGCTTGAACTTTGAACGTATCGAGGCAACCAGGCATGCCTAACGACAGGTGTGTCCTTATTACCCGCCCTTGAACTGAACTATATATCTGTGTACTCAGTAAGGGGTTATAACATCGATCCACAGTTGACGGGATTTTCGATTGTGAATTCTGATTGCAAAGAAATCGATTGCCACATTGGAATTAGGCTGATGATGTTGAGATGATCGTTTTTTTCACTGCTAATATGTCTGGTGATTCAGGTGCCCGGGGTAAACACATGCTAGCCGTGTGTCCACATTACAAGCAAAATGCACTCTGCACTATACAGTCATTTGCAAAAGTTTAGGACCACCCATACAAAATGCGTAAACCTGAAGAAAAAACAGACTTAAACTGATCAATCATGGCAACTTATGTTTAATTTCAAAGTGTAACCTAAGTAAAACAGGTTAAACAGCTATTTGACCATTTCCATGATTTGAAATGTTAACAGCCATTAGTATGCCTTCCTTTATTTCTGATTGCTTAGACTGGCCTTTTTTTACCCATGCTGCCTTACAGACAAAATGTCATACAACTTGATCTGCCTTTGCAAAAATATCATTCAAATGGGTAGCATTTCACGGACGCTATGCACCAGTTCAAAGATACGTCAAGTATTCATTCAATGAGACAATGTAATGCAGGCCCAGGTGGTCTTAAACTTTTTGCAACTGACTGTCGTGCGTTTAGCTACGTGTTCTATCGGAATCCCTACTCATTTTATAACATCCACATGACCTTTGTGTATTTTGCGAGGGCGGTGACGGGAGCACATGGCGTAGCAGAACGGGTTACAGACTGGGGGCGGCGACCACACCGAGAAATTCTGGGTTTACCAAACTCTGACATGAAATTACAACCAGGGTATAGTTCAACGTGTTTCAAGAAATTCTATTCAGTCTATTGTGTGTGTGCAATCATTAGGCCTACTTCCCGCACCGCCCGCACGTGAATGTTTTTATTGACATTCCAATTGTGTACCGCGAAATCTGGGAAGAGGGCGTTTGGAAATGTCAGCTGTACATGAGTGAGTTTATTGAATGATAGCAAGTTCTTTATTTGTGTACGCGAAGGTACAAGGGTCAGATTGAGCTTCAGAATACTCGTATAATGTGGATATATACTCGTCTTTCTAATTGCTATTTTTACCAATTGGCATTGGCCACCCGTTCCACTTAGCTTGAGGGGGTTAACTTCAGAGTGCAACTTCAGTGTGCAAGTATGGTATAGCACGCCCGTTACTTTTCATTTACTTCTCTTGAAGTGCAAGCATCAAAGTACGGGATATTGAATTTGGCAACACGCAACGATTCTTTCCTAATTGCATTGAGGTCTCTCCAGAGGATCTTTGAAGTTCAAGGCACATGCTTGATGGAGCAGATTACAGTGTACACCAGACATTTTCCAAGGCACTAGTGAGACCCGTTTTATGCTCAATACGGGGGCCAAATTGACGAATCCATTAAAATATGCTGTTCATAACACAGGATCGCCGTAAACAACCATAATTTGGCGTAGTACCGCTGTCTTGTAAAGGAAACGCGATACCTTCCTCAACATTTCGAAACTTGTTTTATGTGCCATCGTTTCCTTATCCATGTTTTTATTTTTGTAAAGTAATATTTCCGTGGGCGTCAATGAAAGGTCATAATTCTCAACTGATAACAGTCCATGAATGGGTGACAACCTGGAATTCATTCAACCATACTCACATTTCTAAAGGTTTTCGCAATCACATATACCCACGAGACGGCCCTGTACCATTCCAGCGAACACACCTGGGTTTACGCAGAACTCCCTACCGCTGGAGGCCCCGCTTGCCGGTCTCAACTGTCTCCCGGTCTCAGCGGTCCCCCTGAATAGCCGGACATTAAATGGACAACTTTACCGTTGTTGTGCGCAGAGATGGCATGACGTATTTTACCATATTTGGTAAAGGGGACCGCTGAGACCGGGAGACAGCTGAGACTGCCACACCGGTTTACACGGCTGAAGCACGGACGTA
>NW_019091506.1:455011-496565 GCF_001949145.1 Acanthaster planci | reverse complement strand
ACACGTCCGTGGGCTGAAGCGGGACAATGGGGCCGACGTAGATCCTTTCTAAAATTAGCCGGAGTGTTGTTGACGTGCTATCCAAAAATACTGGGTTACTACGAACGAGAGGCTTAGAGTTCATGTACAGCAGCTCGCTTCCTAAGGCTTTTTCTTCTCCTCATCGGCTAAATTTACTCGAAGGCGGGGCTGACTTGTAGCACTGAATAAAACTGAGTATGATTCCATCCGCTCATCAGCTTCAAGATTGATCACAGCATGCATGAAAGTATAGGACCTATATACCTATCCATGGACATACCAACGACGGGACGATCAAATCGCACATGTGGGAGGGGGGCTGTGGGTACCGAGATGAGATAAAAATCACTATAGCCTAATGTCTGCCAGCAAACTGACAACCGCTAGTAACCCCAAAACCGCGTTAAAGCATTCAACACTTACCTTTGTTGCTATCAATTTTGTACGAACACGTTTGAATACAAAATATGTTTAGCAGTGTTTAGAATGGAGCATTGATACAGGAGGCAGGTAATATTCGACTTCTGAGCAGTGATTGCAAAGTGATAGTAAGATTGTTTAATGTTGTTAAGCACAGTTTTGAGAGTGCAGTTTGTTTTTTAAAGGCTCGCCTCTGCAGCTCTGGTGCTGACGTTCTAGGAGGAAAATCCCAAAATCCCAGCTGCAAAGCGATGATTTAAAACGGATCAACCTTTCACCAATCTTTTTAATCACGTAGACATTAACAGTCTCATGTAAGATTTCATGCCATTAATCATAGGACTATTTGCTAATCAGCCTGCCTTATGCCATGCATGCCAACACGCACATGGAGCAATGTGACAAAATAATGCAGTGGACCAGGCTGCCCATCATCGATGCTCCATCGCAAAAGTGGTGTTTCTATCACGGGTTATCCCACTAGAAAGTTTACACAGTGCGCAACAGGTGCGAGTCGGCAACCCACCATGCAGCAGACTCCACGAGTGGCATTATCCATTGCAAAACCACCAAAACAGAGTTTCATTTCTTAAATAAGTAGGCCTAGCAGGAATTCCTGCCGAGGATTTTGAGTTTATTACTGAGACATTTATTCTGCCATGTCATACTTCCATATACATACCAGATCGAGTGATTATTTTACGCAATTCTGGCTTGCAGTTACACATTTTCCACTAACTGTGGACAATGAGCCCCTTCTCGGCAATCAACGTGGCTCAGGTATGAGTGTGTGGTCCAGTACGTTTCTAATGTGCTAACCCGCGCATTCCATGTAACAACTAGTGATACGGGGAAATCCAGGTGAATTTGGGGTCCCAATAGTCGGGTACCAGCGACCTTCTGGTTTCAACCTTGAGTTTGCATTTGTAGGCTGGTAATGGGTGCCATAAACGCCCGAGTGAACAGACCAACACGACTGAGCTGGGAGTTCAAAGTATAATTGTTTGCGCTCTTTTGTAATTGACTTTTCTGTGCATACTGCCCTCACAACGGCTTCACGGAAATCGCGACCAGGTACGTTGGGTTTCAGGAGAAAAGGCGATGGCTGGGAATCAGTTGAGTTTGAGATGCCGAGGAGCTCAGACGCTTGATCTGGAGAGGACTTCTCACCTGGACTCCACAGGTGGATTGCATGCCAGACACTCACCGCAGATAATCCACCACGGTGGTGTACCGAACTAGATTTACGACGACCTCTGGCTGGAAGCCCCTCTCGTGGCATGCGCTCAGTTGCATCAAAGATCTAAGACGCTTCTTCCAATTCCTAAACTGACCTCTGCCCTGGATAAACTACCAGTCTTGTAGGCCTATTTCATACAATTCTGTCAACTCGTCAAACCTATCGAAGCTGCACAAGGTAGGACTTTAGCAGTCTTTTGTCTCATAATTGAAGTGGCAGGCCATGACAAGTATAAATTTCAAGACACGACCCTGCAGTGCGGGTCTCGGGGTATATGCATTCAAAGTTGTCTTAATTGTGGGCTTGGCATAAGGTTTGCATCCTTTAGTGTATATAGTGAGAAAAACAGAACAAAGTTCATTTTTGTAGCGCCTCTACCCAGACGAGATACCCTTCCACCATCGCCGTCGCCAGGACTTTTTTCCAGGGGAGGGGGACTATTTTCCCTGGGTGCGGAATTTCCTGAGAACAAGCTAGGTCTATAGTGGTTTTTTATGCCCCCCCATTTTTATGGGGGGGGGGGGTAAGGGCCCCCTCTTGCCCTCCCTTCGCGACGCCCATGCCTTCCTCATATTGCCATGCGAATCAGCTTCGTCCGGATCGCTGCTGTTTTTTGTAAACTCTTTTACATGCAAATTTGATTGAAGTGAAATACACCTTCATTCTCAAGGCCTGCCCTCCCACCGATATCTCCCAAAATGTCATGCACACGTTTCCTTGGAAACAGACCAGACCAGAGACAAGATTAAAAAAAAGTAAGGAAATCAATGCAGAGAATTATGTGGAAAAGCACCAAGAAAATGCCGAAAAAATCCGAATTCCTAGACATTTGCGCTTTGTGATCGGGTTCAGGGGACACACCAGCAGGCTCTTGCTCTGGAGACTGAGGTGCCTCCCCTTTTTTGGCCCTTTGCCAATTGCTCTTAATGCACACCTCGTTTGTATCGTATAATGTTTTCGGATTTATCGCCATTTGTCCCCATTCCCTACCGTTTGTGTTGCGCGTTCCCCCTTTTTGTCAATGTTTCATCCACCTCTTTACTGTATGACTCCACTGAAAATTCGGGGCCTTGGGCGATATTTTGCAGTATTTTTTGTCATTTAGGCATAAACACTTTTCAACTTTTCCTCGTACCCAGTTTCCTTGCCCCAATATCCTCCTTAGTTAACTGCAAAAAAACCTTGATTTGTGATCTTTTATGTGAAATCCAACCTGCTCAGCGTAAAATATTCAAGCTGCACTGCAAAATTCATACTTTAAGAACCTTTTGAAAAAATTTCCCTTGTGTAAATACTTGTCGATGCTGAATGCAAATTTTAAGTGCTAGGAAGCGGAGACAATATTTTCAATTTCTAATCTTGCGTGCAAAGTGGTAGCAAGAATGGTTTCATTTGTTGGGCAAAAACTTCATAGTTAAAACCTGTGTTGAATGGGCACTCTCAGTATCCAGTCAGGTGTTGTCTTACGTGGATCGAGGGTGCTTAATTTACTTTTTTTTCAGTGTAATGCCAGTTTTCAGGGCCTTGGTTCAAACATAAAGGGTGGCAATGGAATGAATTCTGAGTCTCGATCTGAAAGCATCCAATAAAAGACTAACTTAGCCCCATGTATACTGGGGGGGGGAGTGAAAGGGGGTATCAGTGAGCGGCGCGAGACAGTTTTGCTTCCAACATGTCAACCCAAAATATGAATAATTTGCAACACCAATAATGTAGCCTATTCTTCGGATCAAGTTACCAGCTTTATCAATTTATGGTGTTCACTGTGAGACCGATCCTGCCACTATATGTATGCACACCCCCTAAATGAACACAGGCACACCAATAAGTGCAATATAATCCGAGGCTAACATTTTCTGAATTTAAATTTTCACCCTCAAGGTTGTCACCTGTAATTTTCGTTCCTACACACCCCGTCGTTGATTAAGCCAACAACCTCCGGTAACCCTGGTAGATGGAACCGCCGTTAGTTTTTCTGCATCAGTCCGGAACCGATTTTATCATGAACAAATCCAATTCAGCAGCACCGTGTGGCAAACTGTATAGCTAACACAAAAATACAAAATGTTTCCTCTTGAAGTATCACTATTTTACATGTTCTTCCGTAAACAAACCAGTGCACTGCCGCCAGTGCATGTAGGGGGCCATTTAGCCGTATCCACGCACCGTCTGCTCTCCCCTAACCGTCTATCATGTTACCTGCCCCGGTTCACAGAGTCGCATCGGCCACTGCAGGGTCAGTTGCATTACAACATGGTTTCGTGAACTCAAGACTTGGAGTTCAAGTCCAGGCTGCGCATAAGGAGAGATAGCCTGGGGCTGATTTGGAACGCGAATCCGATCCGAATATGAACCGACTCCATTTATTTTGTTGTAAGTAAACCATGGTACCTAATGATATTGTGTATTTGCTCGCCATTAAATGGCCAGAATGATTAATTTCCTTTAACGATATAGCACCGTGCGTTCCCAACTCATACACTGGGAAGCGAGGTCGGTGGTTATGAGACGGACAGAGAAATTTACATCGCAATATAATATACTAATATATAAAAGTTTAAGGCCCTCTTCAGGTCGACATTTTTGTATTTTTCCCAATGCCAATTTAGTAGCAGTTTCTAAATTTAAAATATGATTTTGCAATAATTTCATTTATGTTGCATATATATTGGCTAGTCTACATGCAGCAATTTACTTTTCAACGCCATTTCTACCAGTCGATTTCCAAAGTAAAAATGCTTTATTTATTGCAAACAAATAAATTAACTAGTCAACTTTTCACCTCAACCTCTTCAATGGGATTGACAATGGCCTCAAGACGCAGCAGTTCTTAAAATCATAGGCTTCGTTCGCGATGGTAAGCTGCACATTTTGCAAACGAATGTAACATTTGTGGACGTCCAACTCCACGGTCTCCGTGTAGTACGCGCTCATGGGCTTTTCAAGGAACTTCCGGGGAGGGGGCGGTGCGTGAAACAACTGGGGGGGGGGTCCGGGGAACAAATCACACCTGAGCTAAAAAAAAAACCCAATGTTTTCAGTGCAAATTACTGCAAGAGTTTAACCGCAGACAAAAGCGAAATTCCTGGGTCCAATTTCGCCCGCCTGCATGCGAATCCCAAAGAAAAAGACGAAATGATGGGGAAAGGTAAGAAAAAGGAAGGAAGCCGAAAGCCAATTTTGCAGTAAAAACTGGTTTGGTTAACATGAATCCAACCGTTTGACATAGCAGGAAAAAAAAACTTCACGCGATGCGTCTGTACGGTAAACAATTACAACATGTGAACGTGAGTGCGTTTGTGCTTGAAATATGAACAGCGCCCTCCCAAAATCACGACGTCGAGTCCACGCCCATGCATGTACCTGTGTATTTTTAAGTACGGTTGATAATCAGATTAGTGTTAGGTAAATCCCCTCTAAACCAAGGATGATACTGACACTGCATTAGCAAACCTCTCCCTGCAGGGTGGCATAACCAGCAGAGGCGGGAGGTAACTTTCCCTCGTGGATATTTTGCGCAAAAGAATTCAAAAAGGCCAACCCTTCAGAGACGGTATATCAATGTATCGAGGCGAGGATGAGGTAACAGTTGAGTTCGGGAAAAGTTCAGTTTGCTTCGTGGACTTTAAAGGCCTCCCTCGTGAAACATTTCCCGCTAAAAAAAAGCTCTCTTGGAGGCACTTTAGGCATCTTGAGACGTCGACATCTGTATAAAAAGACTCTCCAATTTTGCTGATAGGAAAAGTACGGGAGCTCAGAAACTTAGGGGCTCCATTAAGTTTCACTTCAGTTCAAAATGTGCACTGGCTACCAGGTCCTTCATGTGCTGATCTAGGCACAATTCATGTACATTTTGCGGAGACAAACACCACAAAACGTCCCACTAGGTGTTTTGCTTATGGCTGTTTTGTCTTTTCTTACAGCCATTTTTTTTTGCTTTATTGAGCTATTTTACAGTGGCTAGGAATAGATTCCATAAGCGGTTCCATAAGCAAATATTTCGGGAGAGAAATTTGTCTTCTGGGTAGTGTAAAAAATTTGGGGGATGCTGTATGTATGAAGCTGTGAAGCTATTTCTGGCGCTTTTTACACCCCGAAATCAAAAAGTGAAAATCAAAAGTCGTTCCTTTTTCTCATGTATTTAATCAACCCAAATAAAATCTCCTTTTTTTTGGGGGGGGGGGTTGTATAGCCCGTCTGCCCATTTCAGTAAGCCAGTGCATGTACTGATTGCTAAGTCTCTGTTGCTCGTTACGTAATCCATAGACTTGCGCAGTGGAACAAAGCATTATGTTAGCTGCACACTACCGACGCTGCGTGAATCCAAACTTATTCCGCGTGCGCATGTGGTCTGGGATATACTTCAGATTTCACAACACCCTGTGCACGCTCTTGCTGTAATACTGGTGTTGCACAATCATGCGCCTCCAAGAGTTTGCAACGCGCTGGCCAATCACAACACGCGAAATCTGTCCACCCTTTCCAAACGCGCATTGGTTCAACAGATTTTGCGCATTGTGATTGGCCAACGCGTTTCAAACTTACTCTTGGAGGCGTCCTATTGTAAAACGCCCGTATTCGGCATGTAGCACAAACGGCAACTACAATTTTACAAAACTGGTGTCAAAACGTGCACAAGGCTCTTTGACTCAGTGGCATTGACGGTAAAGTGCATTAGACATTGATATCAAAAAACAATTGTGGGTGGGGAGTTTCCATTGCATTTCCTTTTAGGATTCATGATATCCAACGCTCATGACTGAGAGTGAAGTGATCGTTTCCTGTAGGCAGTAGCATTGCTGGGGGGGGCAGAGGGGCAGAATGCAACGGGCTGAGAATTTAAGAACAAACTCGGGGCAAATGTTGCTCATCAAGTTCTTACTCTGTCTGTCTAATGTTCGTTAAGTGTTCTTCAATTAGAGCTATAATCAATCCTAACTGGGATTGACCAGCTACTGAGGTGATTTCGTATTATATTTGTTTTTGTAAAATTTTGAAACCACTTTTAATGTATTCAACAGCCAACTTTGTCGAACTAGTCCTTGGGATGACAGTCATGATTATTTTCGTAGCGGAAATGGTTACTCATGTTGTCCGCTGTCTCATATCGGTATGGCTGGGTTCCTTTTGCCACGTTTGACGTGGATAATTTCCGATAATCGCTATTATTTTCTGTCCCGAGAGATAAAAAAGTTAAACGTGTAACTTGCGTGCACGCCGTCGACATGTTTGAAAATACACTATCTATGCTTCTCCTTCGGTTTAAAATCGACTGCATTGCAGAGATTTTCTCTCC
The DNA here is from genome assembly GCF_001949145.1 of Acanthaster planci. The sequence goes on along the minus strand of NW_019091506.1, from coordinate 489,588 downwards.
AACACAAAACTGTCTCGGTATTTCGTGGGGTGAGGCTAAAATGTTGAGGGGTTATTTCGTCTTGTGTATATAGTGTCAATATTTCATAACATTCCCTTAGAGAAAAATCTCCCAATTCCTGACATTTCCATAAATTCTTCAAATCCTGGTCTCCAAAGACTGGCATAAAACCACCATTAAATTATTAGACTGTTCGACAAGAGGCCAAGTTAAAATTCACCGACTTAAGTACGGCAGAACGAAGTTAGGGGGAAAATTGGGTAAACCAGGTTTAGGCCAAAACGCAGCTATTTTAAACCAATTGTTTTAAGTCAAAGGATTTCGTAAATCTTATGTGCAAAGTTACAATACCAATACGATTGGACTGAACTCACCGTGGACAGAGGTAGCTGCTGAGTTATGCCGATAGCTATTGTCTTTGTCTTTTTTTTCGCATCAAGGCTTATACCGCAACCGGACATTAACCGGATTGAAATGACATGCATGTACTGTATTCATTACACAAACCACATTCTGATTAACTGATACACTGCAGCTCAACTGAATGTGGAGTCTAAAAATACCCAAGTAAGGTCGGGGTGGAGAAGCGCTGACTCTGCCGTGTGTCATCCTGTATGGGCGCTCCCACGCGCACATAGGACTTTCACAAATTAACAGTCCACATTCACACCCAAGCTAGGTAAAAACATCCACTTAATAAAGAAGATCGTTGTGATGAGTGGTTAAAGATAAGGTTTATGGGAACGAATAATTATAAGACCCATCTTGGGAGAAATCGTTGTAACGGAAAAGCATGACATGCAATTTGGGTTCATTTTGCAGGTGAATGTTCAGGAAAGTTTAAGCTTTGCCCTCTAAAACTGATATTTGGCAAGTTGTTAAATGCAGTCTGTAGCTATGGCATTTCCAAGCGCACTTATACCGATTATTAGCGTCCTGTAACAATCAACATTCAACTGCGAAACAAAATACTCATCATAGTCTATACAAAGGGTAAAGCGTTTGAACGTGTTCGCGAACTGACAGAAACACACAGTTTTTAGAAATTAAGTTTTTAAGCGCTAAACTCAGTTTTGCAATTTTTGTGTCTCTTGAAGGTAAAGAGTTTTCTTCTTCGTGATACAATCAGGGAGGGCGAAGGGCTGGAATCGTCCCTCAGGCTCACAGATAGGAAACTATTTGTGGCGTTGTTTTCGTCTGCATGAAGGAACGCAATCACGCTTCTCAGCATGATTTTATCCCAAAGCCCTAAATGAAATATCAGCTTTATTGCGATCCTTTTCATATGTGCACATTTGAAAAACACAAAGGCACAAAAAGCCAGCTTTTCAGTGTAATTAAGCCCGCTAAAAGGGTGCAAAACTGTACAGGTGCAAGTTGCCCTCCAGAGCTGAGTAATAAATATTCAGAGTTTTATGAAAATCAGGATGAAACGCGAGTGTCGCCAAATGTGTCGCGTTTCCATGTCTTTGTATACATCAGCGTCGACAGTATAAAGGACACGGATTTTACTTCGATCTCGATGGTAAGAACATAGACCGAGAAATGTAAAACAATCGGAAGAATTCATTGTTTAGTTTAAAGATGACAACTATGCCAACTATTTCTGACACGTTTCATGCGCTGTTGAGAAGAAGCGAAGGAATTTAAAAGAACTACTTTAAACTAACCCAGTTTTCAAACTCCTTTAAACATGAACTAAAACTAGTACAGTGTATCATTACTGGTTCAAAAGAGGATTCTAATTTGAAACTGGTAACCGCAATGCAGCAAATTCTTCGCAGTCCCGTGGACAAAATATTTCGCGAATCACAGAGGCCAAAGTTGAAATTTGCTTTTGACCACTGCTGCATAGTCTTACCACTGGGGAAATCAATTGTTACGTGCGTTGACATAATTTACAAATAACAAAGTGAAAGATTTCAGGAAACAATAATACAAAATAATACAAAATAGAGGTAAGGCAAGACTGCGAATTCTTATCAGATTTGTATCTGAAAAAGTTGGGAACAGCTGTTTTTCACTGTGCGGCAAATCGTTTCAGTGTCGTACTTACCACAACCTGTTGTGTTTCACATGCTGCCGTGAATCATGCTATCGGCAAAACATTCCTTCAAACGTTGACACGTTTGTTCGGTGCTCACCGCGGGCATGAGATAGCCGCACATTCGGCAAAAAACTGTCCTGTCATTCTCTGACAAACATAATTTAATCAGATTACCTATGATGTGTGTGATTTGATCCTGACACCAAAGCTTTGCAATGTTTCTTCCCCTGTACTGGGAAACATGTTGAGAACCATAGGCACATTTTGTCTCACGTGCAAATATCACACAATATGGATCACTGCAGCTGTTGATCTGTTTAGAAAAGTGGATCGTGACGAAACAAGGAGTGGAGTTTCTAAAGAAGATGTTGTCTCAACCATTGACTTGTCAATTTTCAAGGAATGTTTTGTCCTTGAATCAGTGTTAACAAAACAAACTTTACCCAAAAGTGAAGGAAAGACTGTAATAAACACGCATGCCTAATTCGTCATCTCTTTCCAGGCTAAAAAAAATGAATTCGGCGCACAATGAGCAGACACTTTTCAACATGGACATGAATTTCACGAATTATTTTGAAACACAAAAGCAAAGTATTTTTGTGTCATAAACTAATTTTAAAGCAGTACTGACCACTAACGGGTTGTAATTGAACTGACTATACATGCAACCCCCATCCATGATGATAATAATTTCACTCTACGCATTTTAGATGGAAATGTGCACTAACGGTTGGAAAAAGGCACACCAAAGCACAATTTTTACGATAATAAGTTGTATATACACACTGCAACATAAAATATAAACAAACCAGGCAAACAAGAAATGGCAAGACCATTATCCAGAAAATCTGGATAAATATCAATGAATTTGAAGTCAGGAAAACAAACCGGACCAAAGCCTTCAAAGTGGCATAGTGAAAAAAAGCTTCCAAATGATCGGTACGATATTTTTAATATTATTAATCGTAACTTACGGAGAAAAAGTCTAACTGAAAAGCGGAATAAAAGGTAGTGTAATACAGTAATTAACATTAATTTCACCAGACACCTGTTTTCGTTTGGTGATGAGGTCGGTGACATTGCGGCCAAATTTCAACTTTTGCGCAGGATTTGCCTACGTGAACGTGTGTCAAATTGACACATGGGGGAAAATTTTGCTCAAGAGTGTTGGTGGTTGATTTTTGATCAACAAATTAACAAAGATATCCGTTTTTGAGGAGAATGTTAATCAAGCAAAACCGCTGTAGAAGAGACATCGATACTGTGTATGGTCCTGTAACAAAAGGGCTCAGTTGAAATCAGAGGAAATAGGAAAAAATAATTGATCAACTGAGACATCCTTCACGTACTGTATTTCTTTTGGAAAGTACCTTCAGTCGAGCAATCACGAAGGTCGATCAACACTATAGGAAACTGTGCGCGCAATATCCGCGACACAGACTCGTTAATCTAACCACTCTTTCAAACAAATGTAACGGTTACTGATGCAATGGGTGCGATTTCGTTCTGTCTATAAGCCCACTATTTCTCTCACTATACAGTGAGATAAAGATAACATCAACGCCTTTGAATAACAAATACCGTGAGATACTGTGAGCCTTCTAAATGCTTTGACATTATTATCAGATATACTGCTGACATTTCTTATTCAAACGAATGTCCGTATCAAAGACACGTACTCGGAGCTATAAAAGTGCCCCCACTGATTACTGGTGCAGTATCAGTTTTCGTGGGCTCTCCGTAGCTTCAAATTTCTTTGGGCTCCCTCTGTGCACACGCATTTGGTGGGAGGGGTGTTGAAAACTCGCAGTATACGCGCCTTCATCCCTTTTTCTCCCGGTCGAGGACCAGGTCGCATGAGCTGGTTGTCTTCGTTTCTATACAGGTAATCGAGCCTGGCATTTCGTCTCATTTTTATCCGTTCAGACTTAGTTTACCATTAAGAGTTGTCATCTGTAGACCTGAAATAACGTGTGCAGATGAAGGTTTATTTTCCCAGGGAAGTTTTATAAGTTTTTATGGTGATGGTAAGTGGCCTAATTGGTTAGAAAACAATTCCTCTTGTTTTGCTTTCGGGGAATAATGTTATTTCCCATCAGATAAAGAGAAAGTAGAGGGGCAAGTGTGGCAACTGGCAAGGCATAGCCGCACATACACCATGAATTGCCCAACCAGTCAAAAGATGTATGATACATTGGATCCGGAGAAAAAAAGTCTAATTAATTGTGTGACCAAAATGTGCAGAGCTAATTAGTATGACTATATGCACCATTTCTTGCAGCTAACGAGATCCACCCCAATCTCAATAGGGGTCGTTCATGTTGTTTCGATAATCTAAAATTTTGAAGACCTATATCAAAAGTGTGAACAGCAAATTAGCACGTATATACAGACTGTGAGGAAGCCATAGATCATAATGTGTCCAATTCCACAGTGTCAGTGTCCAAATACCCTAAGCACTACTAGTATGTTAACAAACTTATAGCCAAGAAGTATTTAATTACCAAGCACAGTTTCTTCTGAGCAGTTTGCATGGTCGTGTGTGTGGTTTTAGTGCCCAACTTGTCACAAAGTGTATGATACATTGGATCCGGAAAAAAGCCCAATTGTGTGACCAGAATTTTCAAGAAAACCAGGCTAAATATAACCGTTCGGAAAACTGCTGACGAATAATTCTTTTCTCTTTTAAAATTAAGAGGTATTTTAAATATTATACTTATGTTAAAACCCCCATAATTTAAAAAAAATAAGGAAGACGTTAGAAAATGTGTTCTGATTCTATCGAAGGGGGTATTAATTGACTTTATAAATGTACTTTGTTTTCGGATTAAATGTTTGGTCAGAATTCAATTGTGGAATCCATGCATGTACGATCTTGAAAACATCGGTCTCTCTAGATACGCTGTGTGAAAACTTGTATATTTACTAAGTTACAAATTCTGAATGAATATCATACTGTTCTTAATTCCTTCCGCTTGAAATGAAGAACAAAGTGTAATTTTTCTTCGCAAAATATTTCCCGATGTAAACTATTTTAGGCAATCCATTTAATTCATTCTTAAACACAACAGTCTGGGTTTAGAAACCAACTTTTTAAAATATCATCCTTCAAAAGTGACAATGTCCAAAAAATGGCCCAAACAACATCTTGAATGCAATTCAAATCCCTTTTACATTTTTAAAAAGTGGCAATTTTTGATTAAAACAACCTACAACAGTTGAAATTGCTAAAGAGAGGTTGACGTTGTTTCGCTTAAGTTACAAATGTTATAAAATCGATCAAATTAGTCTCCAAATTCTCCGTTTGCAGTTAAAAAGATTTTATATTTTGACCAAAATATGGCATGACTTATTAAAACTGGTATTAGATTTTTTCACTGTAGAAAAAAATGAAGAAAAAAAACGAACACCAACACCACTTGGCACTAAACAATCACGAAACAACTGCAGATCTGAGTTGTTTACAGGGAAATGCAACAGATGACATCCTAAAGGCTCAGTTTTTGCAATTTCTGGCAACCAAAACGACAAAGAAAACTCAAGTTTGCTCACTCCGACTCGAGCTTTTTGCACAGGGGTTGATGTTCATTGTTCGTGGCGGCCCCTCCAAACGGCATCGCGTCCGGTGGCGGGTTCGACACCATCGTGGGCGGCCGTTGGACGGGCCCCGCCTGCTCGATGATCGGCCCTATGGTCTCGGATGAAAAATTCAATCAAGATTGCTTTGTATATCGGTATTATACATAATGTCGTATTTTCGGTTACATCTTGCCCGTACTTTTTTCTCGCAGAAAGGACTGAAACTCTTCGACTTTTCCATTGTTATTTATTCGTTTGGAAACAGAGATGTGGACAGGAATAAACTCCGTTGAAACTGTCATTTTCCCCAAATCTCTAAATATACGCAGTGACGATTTTCGGCGCGCAACGTCATGTCCAACCATTTTGCGGTTGAAAAGATGTACCGGTATGTCCAAACCATACATTTCTTATAGTGGTATAGGTTCTTTTTTAAAACATCAAAATTCACAACATCAAAGCTTACAACATTATAACGAGGAAAGTCTCTAGAAAATTCGGGTAATTATTACGAAAGTAAAAATCACAAATATAAACGGAAGAACAAATGCCTGCAACGAAAACATTGCTGGGCGAACAAAAAGGCCAATTAAATGTGTTTGGCATGGTTAACATGTTCAGCAGGGTTATCTTCGATGGCCGCCTGGCATGAAATCGCTTCAACTTGTCCGATTTGTTGGAAAGTCGACAACTTGGTGAAGTTTTGCCCGAAAGTGTTGAGTTTTGATCAATGAATAAACAAAATGTCATATTTTTATGGCAAAATGTAAAGTCAGGCAAAACTACAAAAAGGAACAAAGATACTGTGTGTAGACCAGGATTGGCTGATTTAAACAGGTTTTTGGATCTATGTAGCACGTGCAGTAAATTTGCAGTGCATGTGGTCGGTCACATTTTTCAGAAAATTGGTCCTGAAGGTGCAGCTCCTGGTTATTGAACAGAGCGTTGACCTACTGAACGTCCAAGTTTAAAATAAAACCTGCTACTTTACCTCTGGCAACTGTATGTCATGTCTCTATGGGAATTGTCTACCGGTACATACATTGCTATAATGCATATACTTGACTGGGCTTAGACAGTGTTAAAGGTGGTAATTAATTGACAATATACGTGATTTGGATTAAATTACTCAATTTAAATCTGTCGATTAAAATCGCAATTTGTTTGATCTCGTAACAGAAGAAATAAATTTAAAAAGGTCTGAGTTGAAGCTAAGAAAAATGGACATAAAATGACTGATCTACTGAGACATCCCTCGCATGTTATTTTTGGAAAGTACCTTTACTCGAGTAGTAACGAGTGTCACTGGCTGTAACATTACGAGAAAATTTACATGCAATGTCCGAAACATATTAGTCAGTCTATGGACTGTTTCAACAACGTGTCGGTTATACTTTCGCAACGAGCGTGATTTCGCTCACTCCGTGCTTCGTCCATTTCGCTCACTGCGGGGAAATCTATGAAATCTGAATGTTTTATGAAATAGACCTGCATGTCCTTGTAGGAGTTAAACGAAACAAGAGTTCCATTGATTTCTGGTGTCAGTGTTATTTTGTATGAGTTCTTTAGCTTCAGTTTCTTTTTCGGACACCATCTGCGCATGCGTTAGGACGGCTCTTTACACGATGCCTGCATTCATGCAGGGTTGCGTGGTGCTAGCTGCGCAACCATACACGCCCTCATTCTTCCCTCGATCGGTTGGCGACTGGTTGCATGGGCTAGTTGTGGTCGTTCCTATATTCAGGTAATCATGTCTTGTATTTCCACTACTTTCCCCCTACATAATCAGTATTTTATGATTAGGTATCGCCATCCGCCATAGCTGTGGCTCACGTTTTGCTTAACGGTGTCGTAGATATTTTTGGGATGCGTTGAAGTTCACGACGTAAGCAGACTATTAAGTAGATATGACACGACATTGTGTGTAGAAGTTTCAGCTTGCGGCGGAAGGTTTATGAGACGATTTGAAAATGTCGGTCTGGGTACCGTTAGTCTGTAGCCTATATGTTTCTCAAGCAACCATGCCGTATAAGTTTGTCTTCCGAATCGTGTTGCCCCCCCGGATAAAAAGAAAGCAAAATGTGACCTATCACATAACCCTGTCCATCAACAATGGAGGATCAATCATATCAGAGAACATGACCCAAGGCTCACAATTTTCAGCGAAAATGTGGAGGTTACAGTTTCTTACAGCTGACAAGTTCCACTTTGATTACTGTTGAGGGATCAGGTGTCCTCATTCACAAAAAATGTGGACAATCTGAAAAGTGTGGTTTAGCCAGTGGAGCATGTTGCTGTCACGCCATAAAACATTTTCGTGCCCAATTCTTCAACCCTAAATGAAAATCACAAAGCAACCATGAACATTACATGTATTTTTTTTCAAATACGGCGTACGAAAACTAAAATTTCAGATCTTTGTGCATTAGCTAATAAGCAAGTTAGGATTGATGTGGCTCAATATTGGTTAATATTTAGTGCAGCTTTCTGAATGTGAACTCGTAAACTTAGATCGTAAACAACCCCAGACAAGATGTGATGTGATGTTGTCTGCAGATGGAATTCTATTATGTCAGGGATTTTTGCAAGGCCTAAACAATCTGCGTTATGTTGCTCTTGGACTCCTACCTTTTCTTCCCTTACTTAAGACAAACGGGACCGATTGCTAGCTTGCCACTCGTGCAACATTGCCCTGCCCATCATGGCAATGAACGATCAACCAGAATTGGGGAGCATAAAATGTGGGTTCAAATTTTCATCAATACCATTAATGACTGGACATTTCTGGACAACTATTTCTATTTTGATGTACAGTTAGGAGCTGTCAATTTTGTTACTTTTACCCCAAAAAATTACACTCTAAAAACTGTGTTTAACTTCAGCGACTGAAAGCAATCTTGCTATTACTTCGTAAACAAAACAGCAGCTAAACATTTTGTGTTCAGTTTTTAAACTTCAGTGTCCCATTGCTAAATACTATCAGTTGATTGAAACAATTTAGTATTTCAACATACTTACAAATTGATAGCAAATAGTGTTTTGAAAAGTGCTTATTGCCAAGCCCCATTTCCGCGACGCAGACTTAGTGAGGCCTTTTATTCAAAAGACTTGTGTCCGATGATCGCAAAACTCTCAGCTACACAAACCATGGCCAACTGTTCTGAAAACTGACCAAAAAAAAAAAAGACGAAAATTGTTTCTAAATTGGAACGAGGAAGCACTTATGTGTAGTGTTGTAGTGTAGTGTAGTGTTGAAACATAGAGCTGTGGTTCAATGAAAATACTTCCTGGAGTCATTTAAAGTTTGTGAAGCTTATTGTTTGGAAGTGTGTAACTTGACTTTCGAATCATATATTTTTTGGGATTAAATGTGGTTTATTCCGATTGTGGGAATCCCATGCACGTAGAGGTGGGAGATTATGACGTCGTTGTCCTCGTCTGATGTGGTGCATGAAAATAAGACTTCAAAATCTTTTTTAAGCCTCAGTCATATATTTGAAAGTGACTGATTCTGAATTCAATTTTTTCCCTTAATTCCTTTGGTTTGAAGTGAAAAAACCAAAGTTATTTTCTTTCAAAATATCTCCAATAAATAATTTCTGGCGATTCTTAAAATCAACTTTAAGCAATCTGGCTTATTCTTTTAAAAATATCAGCACTGCAGAAGTAACTGTGCCAAATGGCACATCCGCACCGAATGTTCGAGTATTATTAGCATCGTCAAGTGAGTTAACATAAAATGATAAGTTCTGCCAGCGACAACCCAAAGTACATGTATTTCTAATTACATAAAATAATAGGATGGTGTCGTTTTGTTAACAGTAAAACGTTACCTTCAAAGTAAATCTATTCCTCCCCCCCAGAAAACAATCCAGAATATGAGGTTTCAACAAATTAACATTAAGTATGGAAACTAGAAACAGATTTTCAAAATCTTTGTACTTCAGATAATGAACCATTTCTGAAAAAGGTTCTAACGTTAAGTGCCACTGACCACACGCAAAAAATGCTCTTCAACTGAACTTGACAGTAAAAAGGGGAAATGTGATTGATGAAATCCTTCTTTTTTTGCAATCTAACAATCAAGTTGACGAGGAAAGATCAGCTAGCTTCACTAAGACCCGCGCACTGTGTGTAAGGAGCAATCGTCGATGTTTGTTGTTCGTACTGCTTCTCTAGACCGCATCGCGTCCCGTGCGGGGCTGACAAGATCGCAGACGGCCCTGGGTCGGGTCACACGCTCGTCTCGATCACAATCGACGACAAGGTCCCAAAGTTTTGGGTGGGTTCAGTTCATTAGGGATTGTTTTATGTATATGTTAATGTCATATTTTCAGTTACCTGTCTGATCTTTTCCACCAAAGGGATTCAAATTATGAGCCTTTACGTGGTTGTGTCTAATCTTCCCTTGAAAACTGGAATTATAAAGACTGCAAACATGCCGACAGCCTTAAGCTTAATATCATCACGGACAATCGGCCAGAAATACCCTAACCCTTGTTTAATAAAGTACAGTCTCGTAATCTGGAAAACTGAATTTACCAAGGAATTCGACTTTGGCCACAACACATGCACATTTGGACCAAGAAATCGTTGATCACCGTCAATTTCTCAAAAAGTACGGTAGGCCTATGGGATGCACCAAACTGTTAAGAGCTGATTCTTCAATTGGAAATATAACAGTTTGCGAAAAAAAAACAGGGAGACGGGGAAAAGACTTCGAAAAGTAATCGAGAACCTGTCCCTGGAGAACATATAAGTAAAGCTTTCAAAAAGCAACTTGGTATTGAACAAGGACAGGAAGAAATAAGCAGTTGATTGTAAATGTTTGGCACCTAACATTGGACCTACTGCATGGGCACTATCAACCAAAGTCACGAACCGATGAAAGCCAAAAAAACAAGTTAACTTTTTAATCTAAACGTTCAAGAAAATTTTAAATCGTATAGAGTGCCCTCCATCTTTTTGGACAGCCCCATTAACATGCAAGCGTTTATATAAGACCCCGGCGACTGACTGAAGAAAGGAAAAATGGGGACAAATGATCCGTTCTGTCAAAATCATTTTTCTACAAAACCTCCCAGAACGACGCAATGATTTATGCACGTGCACGGAGCATGCAACGCGACGTCGGCCGGCGGCACACACACCCGGCGTTCGCGTAGCTATTCACGCCGGTCAGTACCACGTTCAACCTGCCTAGCCCACGCGGTGGTTGGGAGGTAACGGACGGGTGCCTATTAAGATCTCAGCCCATGGCTGGGATTTCACATTCTTAGATGAGTTGTAAAATTATCCCCCAAAGTATTCTGGTTAGAAATACAGATGAAAGTATTTTCAACAAAGCTTATAGCTTCAGGTTGCATCTTTTCACCTAGTCGAAGCAAATCCTTTATGTTACATATACCTTAAGATTTAGAATTTAATTCCTTTTTCAAAGTTTTTACGATCCCTGTCCAAATCATGCAAACGTAAAATATTTTTATATACGAATGCCGATATCTTATTACGAAAAGGAAAATAACTTTAGAAGTAGGATGGGAAGAAACCATTCGCATAAATAATAAGAATTATAAAGAAAACTAAAAATCAATCGGAAAGCAATCAATTGAGCTGATTCGATCATGAAGAAGTTAAAGTTAAATCCATGTTGAGTCTTTTGATTTTCTCAAAATCGGATACTAAAAGTTCAGGTTTCAGTGACAAAAGGTATTTTGTGTGTGCATCGTTAGGGTGAGTGTTGTCACTTCCACGTTACCACGGGAAACATGGGTTTACTGTCTGTTGTTTTGGTCATGGGCGTGTCACTGTGGACCGTGGGCTGGTATAAACGCATTGTACTTGGTGCTCACTCCCGGCCCTAGTGAACTCAGTACACCAGTCAGTTCGCGGTGTTGAGTCGATGGGGTAGGTCGTGCCAGCTTGCGCCGTTCCCCCAGCAAATCCGGACCAGTATGTACAGCCTGGGGTGGCAGGTAAGTAAACCTTACCGAGTAGGAAGTGTATAGAGAGTGTTGTAAAACCTATCTAGCTGAAAAAAATGTTAGCTTGGAGCTGAAGAGTGGGGCTTTCAAGAACTGTGGGCATGAGCGTTTGACAGATCGTGCGTACCCAACTCGGTGGAATTGACGCTCCCTGTACAGATGGAGGGCTATGGGGTGCATCAGTTGTAATTTTTTATGTGGAGGCTTCTGTCATTTAAGTGGCTCTCCAACGACAGTTGATACCCAAAGCAGTTAGCCAAGATAACCTATCAATTTCCTGTTTGTCTGTGGAGTAATTGGGGAAGACGTTAGGAGTGAAATGTGATGAGGGGACAACGACCGTAGGCCTACTCTAGGCAAAAGTGTGCCGGCGTTGTTGGCAACAGACTCAGCAACAAATGACCGATTTCGACTCCAAAGGCGGCTGAAGTTTAGGTCCTCGTCCGTGGAGTTAACCGGTGGACATTGCATTTCATCAGTTCGAGGCAAGTTTCCGTGTTAACAGCAACCATTTTGTAATTAGCCACAGGCAATTTGTCCCTTGTCGACCGTACTGCTGTCACGTTGCCGCCATTTTGTTTCGTGCGGTTTGCCGGGCAACACCGTACCGCTCAAAGTGTGTACGCGGGCCGTTCTACTGTCGACGCCGTACCTTCGACATGGAGGGCTCGCCGTTAAGAGACAGCGAATGAATTCTCAATTTCTCCTTTACGTCCGATACACTTCTGGCTTCCAGCACAATTTATATAGATATAATTAATCGAAACTGACCTTGGCAAATCAGTGTTAGAGTACAACAGTGTCTTAGCTCACACCATTGGTTCCTCGGAGAATGTTGAGAATATGTACATGTACGTGGAAGTTTTTAAACAATGAAACAATGTTTTGGACAGACGCAGACATAAAAAGTAACAGAAACTGAATTTGAAGTTTGAAGAATTTATTCCAGTCCATACTCCCCTTGCACCACGAGTATGGTAGAAAATATTCACTGGATTTGAATCAGGAAGTTCTAAAGTTTAAGTGACTTTGACCATGCGGTGCATTGTGAGTTTGTTATTTGTATGTCGACGCCTTTTACAGTTTAAGACGGGTTAACATTTTCCAACTGAAATAGTTGAACAGTAAAAATACAGCAAAAATGGTCTGCCTTGGTTCATGTACTAGTAAAGGAGCCCAGAGCACGACATAGGCGTATCCCTCAGAGGACAAAAAGCTGTCAAAACAACTCCACAAATTAGAAATGAAAAACAAAATATGAATAATGAACACAAAAAGGAAAACGTAAACAGACATGTTGTTTGAAGAAATCGGTCACCTAGGGCTTCAAGCTCAAAATTTCCAACAACATGCACTTATCAGGAACAAATCACACTAAAATAGTAAGTTTGAGATGTTGAGAAAATTGTCGATGCCACATGAAATTTGCTCATATTCGAAAAATTGGGATTTCTGTCAGCTTCTTATCATGTAAAAGCAACATTCAAATGCCCATGCATCGCAAATTGCTAGAGAAAAACAAACTTCCACACACGAAAATCGAAAAACAAAATCGCGAAGACTAAATAAAACATGAAAATGAAAACGTGACATCTGACCCGTGACACGGTGTCACAATGCAAAGTACCACAACAGCGCTAGCTCTTGAATAACAAACGGACCAGTGACAACTGGTTTTGCGAGGTGAAATCAGCTACGATGCATGATGTACAAAATCTCACCTCCAGTTTATAAAAAGAATGATAAACCCTCCTAAAAAAGGAACTAGAAACGGCCAAAAATCAAAACAAAACCAAACCAAAAATGAAGTAAATATCTCAAAACAAGTCCCCTAAAACCTAAAAGAAAAACAAACAAACAAACAAACAAACAAAACGAAAACATCACCAACATTTTAACAACACAGACAGAAATAAAAAACCAAACAAACTACAAACAACCAAAATCAAACACACCAACAAAGAAGATTAAAAGAAAAATTAAAAATTCCACAAACAAAAAACACAACAAAAGTAAACAAATTAATAAAATTAAATACAACATTAACAGTAAATGAACAAATAAAATCAAATATAAGCGCAAGATAAATCATTATTAAACTGGACCTGCGAGAATCTGACTCAACTGATACGAACATCAATCAAATAAGATCTGAAAAATATAAGAAAGTCTGTCCTACCTGTCAGACACAAATATTGAAAATGTATCTTTTAATAAAAGTATCGTCAATAAACAGCCTAGAGTACAAGTAGTATTATTAGGCTAATAAAGATTTATACTGGTGTGATAAAGATTTATACTGGTGTGATACCGAGATAAATGTACGGTATTGTTTACTCAAAACAATACAGATTATACTCTGAAATTCTTCAGTCGTTCAAGAAGATTCACCCATTGACAAATAGTACAAATGGGGAGAATCTCTCGGACTTTGCTGTAACTTACGATACGTGCACAATGATGTGACTCACTGGGCTCTGTCTGAAGGAATGTCATTTTGAAGAGTGTGCATGCAGCCGTGTGGTGTACCGTAGACTAGGCCCGCAGATCGCCCCATCACCGGTTGCAAACTCATGGTGCGACTTCTGCAGGGACCGAACATCCGCTGTATGTTCAGTACGAGTGTCCAGAGAATTCACAAGCGTAGTCGACGTTGCACACGACTTTCGATGAAATGAAGACTCGGTTTTTACCAAAAGTAACATAAAAAATGAAGCGGTTTTTCCCGTGCATATAACTTATGAGCAGATAGTCGTGTGTGGTGATCGTAATGTGCATGTTATGTGCGTATTATAATGCGTACACATGACTTGTCAAAATGGCTTATGTCTCGGAGTAGGGATTCCCCCTGTGAGAAATACAGCGGGATAATCACCCACAATCACCCGTGAACTCTGACGTGCGCCAGGGTGCCGGATTCCGACAAATAGCGGCTGCGGAACTCAGCCACGGGGGCTTAGCGGGTCATGCATAAGATAATTAGGGTATTTTTGGTTGAATGCGAGAAATCAGCGGATGTGAGAAATCGGAAGCTATGAATGTTCCGGCCCAGCTATTCAGCTGGGGGGAGGGGCGCTTTGAGGCGTGGGGGGGGGGGATTCGGGACAAGAGGGAATACTGCATTGACTTCGTGATGGTTATCCCTACTGATAGCGCGTGAGCATTAATTGCATGTCAGTGCAAATGCATTAACTATGCATTACCTGGCTGGATTGATGGGAGGGGTCAGGAGGAGGGTCGAGGCGGTCGCTTAACCTCATCTCAACAGTGACCTCTCCCCTTCTATCAACGTGGCTCCAGCCACGATTATGACCCTCCCTCCATCTATGGCCCGAACACGCCCACTCTGCTCTTAAGGTAAAACGTACGTAGGCATCAGATCGCCGATTTGAACGTGCGCGGTAAATGCAAAACAGTTGAATGACCCTCATGTATGCATGCTTCCCTGTTTGTCGCCAAAGGTTCCAACCGATCACGTTCAGCCATTATCCGGAGGGCACATATTCTACAGACCAAAGGGAACACTTGCCATTGTCCATTTACAATACCAATTCCAAGATCTGGAATTCCAGTAATTACCACAAGTTCAAGTGTTTGCTTCGCTCATTTTCGACAAACTCTCCTTGCTATCTGGTCCGTAGCCCCCCCCTGCAAAGAGCCCCAGGGTAACGTATTGCTCAGGATAGGTAGAGTCCCAGCGTATTGCTAGGCAATTGGGAATTTCTAGAACGTGCAATCCTGAAAAATCATGTTATGTGTTCATTGTGGAATAACTGCCTAGTGCCAGAGTTGCTGACTCGAGTCATGTGACTTGGACTCGAGTCGGACTTGAGTCGCTATTTTTGTGACTCGTAACTTGACTTGTAAATACCAGCTTTGACTTGTGACGTGACTTGGTCTTGCAAAAAATGACTTGTGACTTGACTTGGACTTGCAAAAAATGACTTGTGACTTGACTTGGACTTGCAAAAAATGACTTGTGACTTGACGTGGAAAAAGAACAACATTATGCTAAGAAACAAAATTACAAAATCTTTGTTAAACCTTAAAACAAGCAAACAAAGGAACAAAAAAGCATCAGGACACCCATGCCGCGAAATGTCGTTTAGCAAAACATATTACAACGCAAAGCAAAGTGTCTCCGAAACCGCTGAAAATAGTCCTGTTACTCAGAGACAAAACATTTTTAATGACATTTAACCAAGATCACCGATTTTTTTTGTTGGCAGAGAAGGGACAACAAAGGGGGCGTAAGGATGAGCGCTTGTCCGGAAATGAGTGAAAGAAACACCACATTGTTTAAGTCCAACAGCGAATGAGTGCGCACAAAATAGCGCTCACATTAAATGAATATTCACACATTGAAAAGAAATTTCCGTTGCCATAGTATTATGTGCTGTCATTTATATCACAGCTCTTGGAAAATGAAAAAAAGTCACAAAAACAGGGTTTGATGATCTCTTTTATTTGCCAAATGTCATTTGGAATCGTACAATGTCAAATTTTCGCATACATGCAGATCTTTATGTAAAACATTGCACAGTCCTGCATTATGGACGAAAATGACGTGCAAGATAACAGTTGCTTGGCTTCAAGTGTAACGACTTTTAATAACATGCAGCACGTCATGTCAATGTCGGTTGTACACTGAACAAGGGCAACAAACTAAATTCTTGTGCCGAAGGTAAACAAGTTTGACCAATTGTCGCTTGTAATCTTGTAATTGACTGGTGATAATTTATTCGGCTGCAACATTATTTGTTTATTTTACACGTGCAGATTTCTGTCAGTTTAATATAGTAAACTGACAGAAATCTATACATGTAAAATAAAATAAAGTGTCAACTTCCTGTTCATGCCCAAGTTTGACCAATTGTCGCTTGATGAATGCTGCGTCATCCTGTCGGCCATGGATCCATGTTATTTTCTGTTTACATTATTCGCCTCCGCGTTTGTGCATGTATGCATCACAGACGGTGGGTTTCACGAACAGCAAGGTACGCGGGTTGGATTTGACTGTCATGAGGCAACCGCTTGTCTGCCCGGGCATTCAATCATGTGGATTGCGTAAGAGTAAGGCTCACTCATACTTTTCGAACCGTCATTGGGAAACTCGTCGGCACTATAAAATCAAAAGAAGGCTTCACATAAAGCGCAGTCTTACCAGGGAGCGAGGGAACATTCTAGGGTTAGACTTAAAGAGAAGAATACCTGTGCGTCAATCATGGAATAGCTTTTTGGCTTTGAGAAATTGAAAAGATTTCTCTATGTGAAAGCTCCGATGGCCGAGAAGTGTTTTGACTTTCGCTTCATGAATACGGGGATTCCCCGGTTAGCCGACTGGTACGACGTCCACGCTGTTTCGTGTTGAAGGTAAGGAGTAATTCCGTTATCTCTGCATGTCTGGACGATTAGGTATTCGATTACAGTACACCAAATTTCAAGTTTATTATGTCTGCAAGGTCAGACGTCAAAATAATTTTGCATGTCCCAATCGGTGTTGAAATCGAGAGTATCGCGCGTTCTTACCGGGTCGCAAGTCGATCAGAAGTCAGCTCTCGTCTCAAAACAAATCAAAGAAAATTCAAACAAACTCTGAAAAAAGCAGTCTTTATTTTGTTTATTCATCCACTCATCAGATTGAAGCTTGATCCGACTTGTAGTTGACCGGCGATAATTTATTCGACTGCAACATTATTTGTTTATTTTACACGTGCAGATTTCTGTCAGTTTAATATAGTAAACTGACAGAAATCTATACATGTAAAATAAAATAAAGTGTCAACTTTATAACTGTTCATGCCCTCTTTATACTTTATGATTTGTTTGTCTTTTTAACGGAGAAGTATTTTGCCTTAAATTGAGGCAAGAGTTCCTTTGGAGGCTCTTTGGACTTCAGGGACAATAATAAGAAACATTTTGAATAAATTAAAACAATATTTACCCACAAATACGACTGGGTGGGGATTGCTTATATACAATTCCTTAAAAGGAAACGTTGGCCAAACTCACCGTACAAGGCCTGGTTCTGATGTCGAAGAAGGTTATTTTGGATATCAGTTCAGTACATGCATAATGGTTCCATGCAGGCCTGCCGTAAATATGGGGGATCGATTTTGTACCCACAGGATTGTTTACATTGTAATTTCTGGCTGGAGTTTAAAACTTATAATCTATGCGCAGTACCTTTTGGACTCATTTATGTAGTAGGGCGCGGAGTCTCAGGTCCATGATGAGGCTTCGTCGAATGTTCTGGGAAACAGTACTTACTGCTGGCATTACACAGCCCGAAATTTCTAATTAGTGTCGCGCCTATAATAACGCTCCGAAAGTTCCCGACCTGTGGGAAATCAATAATATGATTTTACGTCCTTATCTAGAATTCCAGGTTTAATTTACAATAGATATAAATTGAGAGATTTGTTGAATATACACATTTTTATTTATTTTATGTATTGTATTCATCTTTCCTTTTCATGTTTCTCCCTTCTTATTTACGGGTCGTGGGATGAATAAATCAACCCAGCGGGGTTCAGTTTTGGGATTACAGCAATTATAGTTTATGCTGAAATAGCTGCAGTGTTGAGGTGTTTGCCCAAAATGACATCACAATTTTGTTCATGAGTGTGGACTACACAGTGGAATAAAACCAAATAGGCAGCACAATTTCTTTAAAATTGAAAATAGTATTAACGGAACACAGAGAGTTATTGAGGATTATTAAAAAAAAACCAAATGAGTAGTCCCTCTATTTTCTAAAGTGAAGGGTGTCTATTTTAGGTTTACTTCTTGCACTTCCAACCAACACTAAAAGTTGTAAAGTCCCTTTACATTTGCTATCCATCTCATTCTTTTCCTAGCAACGAATATTCAGCTCCAACCATAAGCTTCTGTGAACGACTAGAAATATTCTTTCAAGCCATTATAACACCCTGGTTCCGCCTCTGATTTCCATTGCATCTCCGCCTCCTCCCAAAGACTTCATTACTAGTTACTGCTTGAAAGAGTCTGTTCTAGTTCACCTTTTAAGTGGACAAACCAAGGACTGCAGTGATTGTATTTTCTTTATCGTCACATAAACACAGCTAGCCCAGTAATTATTCCTCTCGGGCAGAAGCACCTCCTCGTCGGTTGCAAAGAGCCCATATTGGTCGGGAATGTTCATTATGTTGGTAACGATGCGACCGTGAGGCGTGCATTTCATTGTCGCTCGCGAACAAGCGAAGTTCAGTCCAGACCAAAAATGCCTCCGCTCAGTGCTTAGAAAATTGCGCCGTCTATTGGTCCAGCTCGAGGCTCATCGTGGATTTACAGTGAATAAGCGTAACAAACACAGTCTGGACCTCCGCACAAAAGAAGGCCGTGTCCGAAACGGACTTCTAGAGCTACGGCTAGGTCTATCGTCTACGCGTCTGCACGCATTTCCAATGGAGTGAAGACCCAGACCTAGCTCTAGACAAGAGATTCAGATTCAGCCGAAAGCTCACACAATGTTGGGTTACAAGACGTTGTGTGGACTCGCTCACGTCCATACAGGGATTTCCTGTTTCTGAAAAACAGCTTCAGGAGCATGCCGAGGTCAGGGTCATCGGTGGCAGAATGAAGAAGAATAGTCAAGGAAACATCATCAAAAATTAAGCTCGACATTATGGCAGTGGGAGAAGAAGGATCGAGCATTTTGTCCGAGTTTTCTTTCTAATAAAAGAATGTCCATACTAAATATGTGAAACATTGTTGTGTGTGTGTTTTGAAAGCACACGTTGTACATAAAGCGCATATTCTTTACCATGCAGTCACAGTAACTTTGTCCGTTTTTAATCTATAAAACCTTCTGCACAATTTCATAGAGCTGCTAACCACAAAATTTGCTTTAGCATGAAAAAACCTTGTTTGACAAATCAGGTTACCAGCCAAAACTCCATGTGGTGTACATATTGTTTTGGAATGGTATTCACATGTCTTTCGGTTAGCATGACAATCACATAGATGTTGAATTGGTAACCTTTGTTTTTTAAGCAAGGTTTTTGGCGCTTAAGCAAATTTTGTGCTTAAGCAGCTCTATGAAATTGGCCCTTGCTTATTGTGCATTGTGCGAATAGCTATACATGCACGTAAATGTGCTCCTGTATTCATTGCAGCTTTGCAACAAGCACCGAGTCATGCACATTACAAATGCACAGAGCAAAATGCAGTGGCAAGTTGCAATTCCTAGCCAAGGCGTCTGTTATGGTAATAATGTTAATGAGGGGGTTTCCAAACTGTTGGAAGAAATCCAACATTAGCGGATCCTGGGCAGATTTAATGCCAATGCCGATCATACCACCGTATACCCGTTAAATAATGTTACACATGTATGGATGCATGCCACGCTGGCCCCGGAAATCGGGATTCCCCGTATATTGGCATGCATCCAAATCTCAACGCGTCTGTACAATTATGCACCAACTGTATCATTGGCTTTTTCCCCAGGAGGCGTGTCTAAAAAGAACCTCTTCGAGCCCGAACCAATAATCGCTGTTAATATTTACAATGAAGTAAAACAATAAGCATAATGTATACGATCGGACGTACTACAGCTGTCACTTTTAGTGAGAATGTACATTTAGCTTGAGCGCGTCAGGCGCGGTAAAATTAGAAAGTGGGGAATCCCCGCATAACGGGGGAATTACCCATAGACGCGATTCAAGCCTGAAGTAATAGGATCGCGCTGAAGACAGTTCGCATTAATCCACGCCCGAGCGATCCTCCACAGACAATAACAAGGTGATTACCTTTTAATATACACACCGTACAGAGACAATATATTACACACGCTCCAAGCGATATAACATGACATTGTAGAGGACTTTGACTGTGGCGCGACTCAATACGGGAACTGACTGCATTAATATGTCATCTGTTTTTGACCAGGCACCGTATCTTCATAATTTATTCAGGTTGTTGGGAATCCCCACTCCGAGAGTGCATCGGTTTCTCTGCTATCTGGTCCACTTGGGTATACCGTCTCCGCCGCCTGTTCTCCGGTGTGATTCTCCGTCCGAACCCGCTGTGATCCCATGGATAAGCTCATAGTGTCTGGTCTCGTCGTTGATGGGTTGATGAACGTGGGCTACCATCACATGGTGCTCACTATGGAGCCCGACTCCACCTCCCGGCAGCTGGACAAGAAGGTAATATTATAATGATGACGGTGTAAACACCACTTCGCCTCGAACTCTAACTGCGATGCGTGCGCTGTAATTCTTTAAGAGTTTGTAACGTCAGTCCAAGTGTTTATTGTGTCTATGTGAATGAACTTGTGGTGGTTTCTTTTTCTGAGCTCAAGTGACTTTGTGCATTAGCACACACTTTCACTTCTACTTCGATTCAAGCACATTGCGATGCATTATCACTATTAAACAGACGACGAGAAACCACACTATATTTTCCAACTCAGGGCTAAGGAACCCCTGTGTGAAATTTTGCGTCCAGTAAGGAGGCTCATAAATGTTTCAACTATTTTTTCTGTTTTCTTTTTGAAGTCATCTTGGAGAGGATGTCATAAGAAACGTTTCGATATTAATTTGGATTCAAGCGGACTCTTTAAAGCAAAGAAATTTTTTTTCTACGTGTGTGATGCATATGCAGAGCAAACTGATTTTTTGTACACAAATATGAGTGTGGATTTTGACTGAAAAGCTTAACATTCACATTTCCGTGAACGTTTTGTTCTTATTTGTGCCTTATTTTAATGAATTAAATGCTTGCTTAGCTACAAATTTCAAAAAAATTCAAAATGGACATTAAATAGAGGAGCTGGAGCCAGCAGAAAAAGACAAATTTTAATAACAGTTTCCTATTTCAGAAAATGACCTCCCAAACAAACAGCGCCCTCACTCATTCATGCATGTCCCTACATCAGGTGAAATTTGGTTAATATACATCCATGCCTTCCAATTTTTTTAGTCGGTCATTTTCTCAGGTACAAAAGTAACGAGCAATACGCTCAGTCCGAAAGAAGTGTGACTTTTGCATTTTTCATGAAGACCAACGGGGAGCAACCTACCCTGACGCTCCACCTCACTTAGAACCAGGCAGTCCTGCAGTAAATTTCTTCCGAGTTAAAACATGAACACCACAGGGCCGCTACATGCGTACATACTCAAGCTTTCAGTAGATCTGTTGGCTAGCTTTAACCTAGTCTGTAGCAGCTAAGTAAGGTCGCAAGCCAGCCCATGCACTAATTCACGTCAGATGAATAATGATCGAAAGTTTGCCACAGTCCTCGCAACTTCATCTAACACTGGAAGCGGCTTACGATCGACTTACACAAGATGTTTACCAGTAATCCTGTAACACATTAACACATCAAACAAATATTTTCCAGCAAAAACATGGCGTCGTCGAAAAAAGAAAGACCAGTGCTTTTCAGTGATAACTAAATATGTGATCTTAAAATGCGACGCAAGATGAAGATCAAGACGATCAAACTCGACACACTCAGGCCTAAGACATACGGGATGAAAGACCGTGGCCATAAGACTAACAAACAAGAACACCCAGAGTCTTGTTCAATCACTGAATTTTTGTTCACGTGTAAAAACCACAATCAGCTATTGATGGATCCGAAGGAACCAATAGGGCACATTAGTTTTGAAATATGAAGAAACAGAGATTTTTGGACAAACTTTTTCCTTCCCTTCTCAAAACGTGTAAAAAGTACTAAAATCTAGCATCATTTGCTAAGAAAGAAACTCAAGAATAGGCAATGAGATGTTACCCGGAAATTCAGAATTCTGAATTATTTGGCCCCCGTGAAAACGTGGTTCTTCACCCACCCTACCTTCTAACACAAACTTCTTCTTTTCTGTCATTCAGTACTAGGCCCTTCCCTTATAAATATTTCCCCTCTCCGAATACAGTTGTTGTCCAGAATCTGTTTTTCTTTTAGTGCTGGAACAATTTACTAAATTGATGGAAGCCGCGGCATCGTGATTTTTAAATACCTTACAAAAATCATCAAGTCCTTTTCGAAATGGATCTCGTTGGAAATAGATGTACACTATACCCCATATTATGTAAGGATGCTTCAGTTATGAACTTGTCGCATTATATTCTGAACCACCGGTTTTTCAGTGAAGCTGCAGTTTTGTGGCCGCCAACAATGGTCGGAACCGGATGGACGAAAAGTCGGTGTTTTTCCCTCCGTGGCTAGGGCAGAGGCGCACGAACGTTGCTCGGTGGAGGGGTTTTCCAACAACCAGGCAATATCGGTGGCATGCAGCTAGCTGGAGCCGCAAACGACGGGTCGGGGCGCGAGGTTGAAAATAACAAGGGACGCGTGAAGTGTCACAGGTGGTCATTCGTAGACAAATCGTGTACGACGATCGGTGGCTTATGCGGAGGTGGGGGTGGGGGGCTGTGACCTGAGGACCCCTTTCGCAGGACCCCCCCTCTCCCTGCTACGACTTTCGGGAGGAAAAATTATTTGCATAGTTCAGTACTATATAGACCAAATCCATGTGCAAATAAATCTCTAAGAAAGATGTACACTCTGTAAATTCTGACCGACGAGCAAACCCCGCGCCACAGTTGCCAGCGATTAAAAAAAAAGCGAGATATATTGATATATTGATTTGTGTAGGGTATTCGTTCCGGGTGTATGTACATGTTTACCACAGTTTAACCCTAACCCTCCTCAATCTTTCACCTTTTGGAGGACTGAGGAGTGTTAGGGTTAATATACATTCATGGCATCGTTTGAGAGAACAATTTGTCACACAACCACAACTGTGTTTCTAAGTGCTGAGAAAAGCGTTTGGGGCATTGGGACCACTTTTTAGATAATGTTGTTTTCCCTATCCAAACGCTACCCGCTGGCGGCATAACTCATTCATATTTCTTGTGGTTATGTGCGTTTCTGGAAGAAAGCAGTGTTTTTGACTCATGTTAAGCACAGAGGTATTTCTCGTTTAATCTCACACAGAGCAAAGAGGAAATAAAGCGAGAGAAGAACCGCGAGTCATCTGCAAGAAGCAGAAAGCGGAAGAGAGACGAGGACGAACGAAACCAAACTGTAAGGGGGAGGGACTTAAAGGGGAGCAGGTTTTTAGCCATTGAGTGGGAATTCAAGAGAGTATGTAACAGAAATATTTTACTAAAATCCTTGACATTTCACCTTCGTTTTTCAATTAACCTTGTTTTTAATTTTTGTTTTGCTATAATTTTATCCGTATGAGGGGACCTTTTTACTTTTTCCTGCTACACGAATTTGCATATTCATAAGCAAAATTGTGATGTAGCCAGAGGCACCGAACCCAAACCAGTGTGAATATTATACTGCATAAGTGAGGATGTCATGCAGATGACATACAATGCATCAAAAAGGCATTTGAGAGAAGGGTGTATGATAGGATGGGGAGGGAGTCACATGGGTACTCTGCAGCTCTGAGCCAGGGGTGCAGATGAGGAAATTGTGGGGGCGGTACTGACAAAGACTCCAGGGCAGCAGACAAGGCAGAGATGCAAAAGCGATAATCTTTGTTTGACTGACTCACAGGAGATTGAGCGGCTGGAGGGAGAGAACAGGCAGCTCAGAGAGAGAGCAGAGGCACTTCTGGAGGAGGGTCGAGTGCTACGAGAGCAGGTGGACCCTTACTTCCTGGACAATCCCCTCTGTAAGGGATGCGCACCAAAGGAGGAAGAAGAGATTGGAAACGCTGCCGAGGGCACAAGCCAGCAAGGACTGGAGCCCCCCTTTCAGCTCCTACCGGGATTCAGAGAAAACGAACCAGTGGAAGAAGAGCCGGGATCATAGTACCGTACTGGGGATGGGCAGCAAGTGAATGTCAGCATCTTGAGCTGGGATTTTGTATTGTACAACTTGATTTCAACGGATACCTTTATGCCTAGTGTGCAGCGACAGCAGCTTGATGAGACATCAAAAGCTAACGTGTGATTTTGTTATAGTCTGTCAAATGAAAGGTCATGAGGGGGGAAAGTAAGGCAAAGAACTGATGCCATAGGAAATGATCGTAATGACACCAGTAAACGGAATCAGTGGCTAACAAATCATGGGAGTTTGAAGTTGTGACTTGGAGACAAAGAGAGGCAGAGAGAACACTCTGTTTGGTTACTGGGATGGTGATGTGATCCAAGCATTCTGGGAAATCGAGTTTCACGATGCAAGAAAAACTGGGAAACCTAAGCACCATGGACCACGGAGGCCTGCTGAGCAGCATCATCACTACTGCAAACCTGGTGCCAGAACTGTTCATTCGTCCTGCAGTTGCATCACTTTGGTGTCACAATCTTTCCACTGCTTGTTGCCAGGTATGAAAATAACTATTTGATTTGCGAAAGAGCCAAGCGCAGATGATGACCGACAGCGTGAGCCCCTTTCTTCTGGAATGAACTGAATGTCTTTCAGAATGGACCGCACGCTTTGGCAGCTTACTTTTGGCACATCTGTTAAGACATATGCCAGTTCAAATGAGCTTTTTCAGGACTCGTTGGAGATGGATTTGCCTTTAAACTTTCATCTCGAAAGGGTGTGCCACTTTTTCTTGTTAAGTTCTCCTCTGATTTAGAACTACATGTATGTGTATTCGGAAAAAAACTGTATCTCAGAGGCAACGGAGTAACCAAAGATTGTCAGAAACTGCCTGACATGTATACAAATAGAGAGAGAATTCTTTCACACGTTTTTGATTGATTTTGCTTTTTGTTCCTCGTTTTGTAGCAGCATCATTCTCTTATTTTATCTTGAAGGCATTGTAGCAAACTTGTCCCGGCGTACTCCTCTTTGGGGGGAGCAGGTTGAGGTTGAAGCGATTTTGGTTCTAAGAGATGATTTCTGCTGTCCCTTATTGTACAAGTTCTGGACTTATGTAAGGGACTGCAGTATGTTTGTTGAAAGTGTTGGCATATTCCGTTTAAAGGATTGTAGTGGCATAAGTTAAATACTACTGACAATTTACAAAGTTACTTAGACATTCATAACCTAACAGAGTAAGAACAGGCAAAAGCCAATGACGATTTTGCCAGGCAACCATCTATAAAACCCATGTTACAGTGAATATTATTTCTTAGATGTCTTGCTATAACAGGACCTAGGCCAGAGTAGGCCTGATAGAGTAGAGAGCAAACCTAGGCAGGGGTGCGAGTGCTGGGAAGTGACAAATCCACGAAATTATCACCATCTGTATTTGCCTCAAGACACCCCTAACAACACCCATTTCTTGTGTTCGGTATCAGTTTTTGTCAGCAAAAACACCTTAACAGTGAACTCAGCATTTTTCCAATAGTTTGAGAAATCCTGAAAAACAAGGAAATCCGGATGAAAA
Source organism: Acanthaster planci (assembly GCF_001949145.1). The sequence goes on along the minus strand of NW_019091506.1, from coordinate 463,654 downwards.
AATCCTGAAATGAGGAAAAATTCTGACATATCTCACCCCTGCTCAGGTAACTGCTACAAAGTGAAAGGTAAGCAGCCTTCTTGTCCTCGTACAAAAACGAAGAGATTGACAACTGGATGGAATGACCATGGTAAAACATCCGATGTACATGTAACTGTGATCCAGTACCTAAAATGAGGTCAAAGTAGGTCTTCCATTAGTTGTAGTAATTACTCTACTTTGGCACGTCAATCACATCCAAAATGACAGTCTTATGCACCAACAGTTTGAATACTTTTTTTAGTACGCAAAGGGAGAAACAACTTTTGTGTCCTGATGTGAAACATAAAATAGTCCATAAATTAAGGTTTTTTCTAACAATGTCAGCCCTGTTTTTGGAAAGGTCATATATATATTGTTGAACTTTATAACTCAGACGTAAAGACTGAAGTTTTGCTGAGTTGTCTTCTGTGGGATATGACAAGACTTGAGGGACAGTTCACCTCTTTGAGTTTGGGTCTGCAACTCCAGTGTTTGACTTAAAAAGCTCAACCTAGATTCAAGTGCATAATATTGGTGCCTGTATATACCAATGAGGACTAAGCTTATTATTCCTCAAGTGTCTACCTCCATGCAAACAATGAAAAGGTTTGGGGCTGCAGCATCTCGGCCTGTCAAAATTTGGCACTGTAGCATCTTGGCCGGTCAATATTTGACACTATAGCATCTTGGCCGGTCACTATTTGACACTATACATGTAGCATCTTGGCCGATCAATATTTGACACTATACATGTAGCATCTTGGCCGGTCAAAATGTGGCACTGCAGCCAGCTAAATCCCCGACATCAGACTTTCCGAGTTTAGCTCCATGCAGTCCTTCCAGTGTAGAAAACTACAGATTTTTCAAACTCCAGAATTGAAATTTTCTGATCCTGCAATGTCCACGAAAAAGGAAACCTAGACTCAACTCATCATTTTATCTGTTTCATATCTCAAGTATATTTTTGTATTATCTGTGATTATACTGTGCTTTCCGGAGGGCATTACTGTATATTGTACACATGTACATGTACATGTATAGTCAAATTATAAAGTACAGTATCAGGATATCAGAATACACCAACAGTATGTAAATAAATTGGTCTAAATTCACTACAGGATTACTTTCTGTTGGGCTAATCTTATTCTGTTGCAAAAGATTTCACTTCTGTTTATTTATAAATGCATTATGTTACAGCAGTAGTTCATGTGATGTTGAATCCGAGAAGCCACAAAACACGGTAGACATTGTTTTAATAACAAATTAAATTTCAAATGATCAAGTCCCACATCTTTGGGGGGGTACATGCACGTCAAGCAGGCATTTGGTGTGATTAACTGTCACAAGACGAGTGTTGAGTTGACTGATGTTTGTGGGATTTCGTTGGGAGTCCAAATCCATCTTAAATTCCTACTTTTCTTCTTTTCCCACTTGGGGTTCCGAGTCCAGTCTTTGGGGGCTACGCTGTTTGTGTCCTTGAGCAGAAAACTTTGACACTATTTGCTTCTCCCCAATCAGGACTAAATGTGAGAGTGGAGATGCTTCTTGTGTTTGACTCGCCGTCAGAACCTAAAATGGCTGCTTCTGGCCATCAGAATCCCTCAGGGAACTGAGATGGCTTTTGGGAATGTTTATGGGCCCGGCAAGCAGGGGTAGCAGGGATGTAACATCTTGCGCACCAATGCAAATATTTCTTTGTACCCAGAGAATGCTGCCAAGTTTTATTGAACCAAAGTATATGTCACCGAACCTATGAAAACCGAGTGGCTGGCCCAAAAACTGAAAGTGGTACTAGTATTTCCCATAACATTAGCAAAAATGGAAGTGTACACATAGGAAGCAGAAAATTTCATTCCCAAAATTCTTCATAATAACCAAGAGATGCACACAGTGCACAGTACGTGAACATCACAAAATTTACAAGCATGCATGAATTTACTTGGACTGTAGAAATATATGATTAAGATGAGCTGGTAACAAGGTATTCATGCCTTTGAATGCTTACTCCAGCCACTAGTTGGAAGTTACTGAGGTAATTTGTTTTATCCAACAACAATGGAAATTATAAAGTGAAAAAAAGGAATAAAAAACAAGATTTTATGACAAATCTCTAGCCCTTCCTCTGTCAGTTTTATTTTGTTTAGGGTACCAGTGGCTTGTTAACTGCCGAGAGCCCTCAGTGCAAAAAAGCACAGCAATAAGCCACAACGATGCAAAGTCACCAATAATTACTACTAGGCCTACTAACTGGACATTTAGCCCATTTTGAAAGTGATTCAGTGCCCATTTTGAGTCAAAACCTGACACAAAGAAAGAGTGATATTTCTGCAAACATTGGCCACCGTATGGATACAGTAGGCAAATGAGGCTGTGGGAGAGGCCTGTAAACAAGGTTTGCTGTGTATAGTACCAGCCCCAAGTGTACTTGTAACTACATATTAACCCTCCTATGGCTTTACAGCACAAATGTGCACAAATGCCCACAGTCACTGGTGAGCATGTAGTTTCTATATATATGGAACTCAAACATGCGCAGGTTCAGTGTGTACACAGGTAGGTTGTCAGCACAAAATGACCCAGGGTCTTTTGTGCAGTCCTCTTCACTGCATTTGGTTTACTGCACAATTATGCCCATGAAACAGTGAAGCACAGTTCTTGGGCAGCACAAAAGTGCAATCTGATATTCCTGTGAGGGACTGTTAGTGCAGTGCACAACACAACACAGCTGTGCTTCTTTGAGGTGTTTACCAAATGACCCAAAGAGTGACTTCAGCATAGGAGGGTTAATGTATTCAGTTTTGGTTTTCAACAGAATGGGCAAAATTGAAATAAAAACATAACAAATCCATGCTGAGGATTAACTGGCCAATCTTTCTAGTCCCATTGTATTCTTCGCAAGTGCAACTGTGGTGCAGCTCCCCTTGAAATCATAACTTTGATTCAGAATGAAGATCGTATTCACAGGTGTCAAGGTGCTAAACGACCAGACCCTGGAATGTGCAGTATGAATGAATGAAACTTGCTCGCATTGGCCCATTTCCTGACTTTGGTAACTATTCTCATTTGCTTGATTTTAGAATAAAGAAAAAAAAAGGTTATCAAGATTCCAAGGTTCCTTTTTTTTTATAAGAAGTCCCACTTAGTCTCTCATTTAAACTTATACAAGTCTTTACAGTCCAGCGACAATTCGATGAAAGGAAAAAGGTCATAATTGGTACAAGTAAAAGAATTCCATCTAAATCAATACCAACTAAAACTTGATTCCTGTGTGTGTATAGTATGTGTATAGTATATTCATATCTCCTTTATCATTTGCATTTTTATTCAGACAATTTGCCTCTCGTGAAAAAATTCACTCATACAATTCCATGAAGGAAAAAAGGCATACAAAAAATCTCTTAAAAACACATTGCCAGAAAAATGGTTTCTCTTTCATTGCTACCCATACAAACAGGTATTTGAACAAACATTCTCTGCCAAACTCCTAGGAAAGTATTTACACGGGTAAGAAATTAACTCTAGGAAAACAATGAAGTAAAAGTTTACAATCACAGACAAATAAGAAAGGAGGTGGTCTTTTGGGTGTTCTGAGGACTATGGCCGATTTCAAAGCAAAGAAAACATCTATTTAGCAAGAATGGGTTACCAGCCTAAATGCCAGTGTCCATCCACGTCCACCTGCAGGTTCTCTGCCGGTGTTTGTTGAGCCCAAAACCTGCCTAACACGTTGAAAGCTGATGACTCAAACACAGGGCGCCCTCTTTGTCAAGCAAAACAAAGTATGCATGCATGCATATTTTGAGGTTATTTTTTATTCTGCTGAGGTGAGAAACTGCTCTTCAAACATTTCTGCTTACCAGATTCACGTGCTGAGCACAATTCAGTCAGGAAGCCAGTATAAATCATATGCATTTGGTTTTGGCTGGTACCCATTTCTCAAAGCAACTACTTTCTGTGCTTAAAACAATTCCTGAGTCAGGCCCTGTTCCAACTACTTGGCTGTGGCTGGAAATTACAAACAACTCTATGGGGAATAGCCGCAGCCACTACCATAGACTTGTGTAATTTCAAGTCAAAGCCAAGCAAAAGACAGAACATTATCCAGCAATTGTGTGGTTACGCCTTGGATTTTTCCAATATACTAAAAATAACATTCTTATCTCTACAACCTACATACAACTGAAAATACAGAATATCTGCTAGATAATAAAGTGGAAGGCTGATGAATTATTCAAAATTCATGACATCACAATAACTGCCAAATCAAATATTGCAAATAGTTCAAAGGATGCAATGTGAGAAAAGGTTTTGACAGGTGGGTGTACCTGTCAAAACCTCATACATATTCATGACCTAATCTCACTGGTCCATTTGTCATCACATGCCAGTAACTATTTTTTTGCTGTTTGAAAGGTGTGTGCCTACTGAGGATATGAACACCCGTCACAAGAGCAAGCATAGTTAACTGATCCTCGGCTAACTCTTAAAACCGTTCATCACGCACACCTTTCATGAAACAGGGGTGTGAGTGGCCACTTAAAATTAAAGTTGAAAACAGCTAGCAAAAAGATGAAACGAAATAAATCCCAATACGTTTGTACACAGCAGGTGCACAAAAAAAAGAGCTGAATTCGGCTAAAAAGCTCTAACCTGGACTCTAATCTCTCCTCACTCCTGCATCTGCTGGACTTCTGTGGTTGTCCCCTCCTCCCCAGTGTCCTCGCTCACCGTGATCAGCGAGGACACGATGCCCTCCAAAGTCTGGACGTCGGCGGAGTACTCAGTGACTGGTCGGTAGTTACTGCGGTTGACCTCTGGGTGCTTGCGGTGCATGTGGCTACGGTAGGACTGCAGGTACTTGAACTTCATGCCGCAGTACTCGCACTGGCACGCCTCCTCAGCTTCGTGGACCTATAGAAGCAGATCGATGTCACAATAATAATAAAAAAAACTCTGTTCTCTTAAGCCCGTCAAACAAACAATAAAGGGAAACAGACGATGTACTTATATTGTACTTATGAAGATAAACAAAGAGGCTGATTTGAACAGGATAGGATAATAACCTGGAACCTCTGGAATACCGTACAAGTGCTCAACTGAGCTAGCCAGCCGTATGTTATTGTCATTAGACCACATAAAAAAATTACTTGTTTAGCGTCCGCGCCCGACCTGCGATATGTGCCCGACCTGGATTTTTATTTGTTTTTTATTTACCTAAAACTACAGAAATAAGGGGAAAAACAATTATTTTTGTATTAAAAGCAGTGTGCTAAAACGTCTACAATATTAAATTTGAAAAAAGTCACCACTGTGTCTGTGTGAGTCATTGATTTTTTTAAAAAATGTTTTTAGGTTTATTGAGCAGATCTGCTGAAATTTCCAGTGGTTGGAACTATCTGGCTTAAAAGCTTCTGTGGTCTTCTGTACCTTCCTAACACATGTACGTGTAACATGTTTCCGACCATGAATACCATGCATGTTTCTTCATCAGGCTTGTTGACATTCTATCCTTAAAAAAATAAAAAAAAAACTCCCTCCCAACCTGGAAAATCTGGAAGAGGTAGAATGTTACCTTCACTTTCCCAAACACCCCCATACATTTTATGGTATATTCCTTATGCAAGTTTATCCAATAGAATCTCCTCCTGTGGACTTGGTGCATGCTTGGCAAGCAGCGTGCACACGGACTCTTGACCAATCAAAATCAATTAAACTGTCTCGTTATCTAGGTGCCAGCAAGTGATTTACGTAGCAGGCATTATCACTTCTCAGCAGGCATTATCAAATGTTACTACACAGCCAAGTTGCACATTGTTGAACAGGGAGACTGTCAGAGGTATTTATGAATAGTATTTAACTACAATAACCTAAAACCCCACCAACATCCAGAGTCGTAGTCAAGTGCTTATTTTTCCACTTATCATCCCAAGTACTCTCCCAAGTACTTTTGCTATTAAGCCACGAGTGAAAAATTGGGCTGTGCAAATTATTCAAATACTCAGATCTGGATATGTAGTTTTGAAATTGATTATTCCGCAGTGAAAATCAACAAAAAATTGGGCAAAATGGAATTATTTGGGCACAAAAGTGCATTCTAGGGCATATTTCAAAACGCAATATAACGGCAGCTTAATTCCAGCTTTTGCAGGAATCTGTTACAACTGAATATTCAAATATTTGGACAGATTCAGCCTTAGTGACGGCTTGTAGCTTTTGTTGAGACTGGTGTGAGTATGAAGAGCCTGTGAATACTTGTGAAGTACACTTAACGCAATTGTGAATACTTGTAAAATACTTGTCAAAACTCGTGAGAGCATGTGAAAACAAAACAAAAGCAACTGAAAAATGACTTCAAACCCCGGATAACCTTAACGAACCTTAAGAATTTCCATCAACGTCCCCTTCTAGGTATTTATAGCACTCAGCCCACGTCCATGTGTGTTGGATATAGCCCAAAATAAAATGTGTGAATGTCAGGAGTTTGTAATACTTATTGTAATTAACAACACTAAGCACATGATGCCCTTTCGTTGCTTTTAATTTATCGGAAAAAAAGTTGCACGGCTGAGGTTACTATCGAAACGACGTTGAAATGTTTTTCTGACAGTCAGGGGTGCGATTGGAGGAAAACGAAGTACCCACAAAATAATCGCCGTGAGGTTGGAGGATCCCACCGCAGCACAGGGTCCCCGTGTTTGCCTTAAGGAATCCCTTAAAACCCATTGCTTGAGTTCTGTGTGAAAAACATCAACAATGGTAAACCAGGATTTCCCAGATTTTGAACAAGATTGTTTGCAAAATAATGGAATCAGGAAAATCCTGACCAAAAAATCCTCAAATCAGAAAAAACCTGAAACATCTCAACACTGGAGAGTAAGTGTATTTAATAAATCGTTTTATTAAGCACAATGCCTGCAAGGCGGCTCATAGTGCTGTACAATTAAAAATTATGTTAAAAGTGTCTAATTCCTCTCATCAAGATCGCCTCAAAATAAAAACATATCTAAGACAGTGAGCATACAATATCCAGAAATATCAACGAGCACATTAAAACTAAAACCCAATTAACCCTAACCCTCCTAAATCCTTCACCTGTTGGAGGACTGAGGAGTGTTAGGGTTAAGGATATTTAAAGCACACTATAGGCCCACACACAAAACAAAATTACATGTACGAGTATATACATACATGAAACCTACCATTTCATCGGACTCACCTTGCGGATGTGATTGGTCAAGAAGTGCTGGGTGGAGAACTTCCCCCCGCAGGTGGTGCAGACGAAGTCGTAACTCCCGTGGACCAGCTGGTGACGTTCCAGATACTCCTCGTGCTTGAAGACCCGGTCACAGTTGGGGCACTTGTACTGTTTCTGTGCGTGTGAATTCCAACAACGGGAAGATGTTCAAGTGGTGGGCAGCCATGGACAAAGTCGGGCAAATCGAATCAAAAAGTTTGGCGGCGCTCGCAAAGGCTTAAAATACCAACTGACAGACACCATCCAGTGTCCCTTGTCTCCAGTTTAGCTGCGTGGTACTTGAAAATTACTTGACAAAGCACAGCTATAAAGTAATTTGACACTCAGAGTCAGAAGCCATTACTGTGGTGGCACAACGCTCGTTGTCAGACAGTAAACATGAATTACTTCCTGCTTTGATCAATTGGGTGTCCAGATTTGCAAACTTCACGAGCGCGTCAAGCTAACACATGTGCGTGAGCATGTGGTAGCTTGGAATTCCTTTTTATTATTAAACTAGCAGCTGCATTTATGCAGTGCAAGTGGCCAAGCGCGTCATTTCCCGATAAAGACTACTGATTCCATGCAATTAGTATTCAGCCCGGCATTAGCATCACTGGTGGCAGGATTGGCCCACTGGCAATTGAGGATCAATCTGTTCTTATTACTGCAGGTTGCTTTGTAGCCGTAGGGAACCAGGTTTGGCAGTAAAACAAAGCTAACAGGTGGGCTACGGTGACATTGCATTTAACTATTAATTATTTAACTATTTTGGTCCCTAACCCAGGTGGTTCTCTTTCTTTGTTCTTTGTAAATGCTGCCAAGTATTTTTTTCCTTTTAAAGGCCAAGTATTTTTTTTCCTTTTAAAGGCCAAGTATTTTTTTCCTTTTAAAGGCCAAGTATTTTTTTCCTTTTAAAGGCCAAGTATTTTTTTCCTTTTAAAGGCCAAGTATTTTTTTCCTTTTAAAGCAAAATCCATAGCAAAACAATGTTATTTTGATCCAGAAGACTGCAGAATCTGGCTACGTTAGTCACAGAAAATCATTTAAACTATCATTTTTTCGTAGAACAAATTAGCAACTGCTAAGAGTGCAGTGCCACCCCAGCTATGGTGTCTCTTGGTTTAGTCTACGTATTCACCAATATTACGTTTTTCTGCAATGTATTAAGTTACCACTCACTTTTTTGCCATGCAGGACAACGTGCCTGTTGAAGTTACCCCGTTGACTGAAAGTGCGGTTACAGTGTGGGCACTGGTAGTCGCGTTGGCCCGTGTGGAACTGAATGTGACCCCGCAGGCAGTTAGACTTGAAGGACTTGTCGCAAATCTAGAACAATGAAAGCCAAGGGTCGGAAGGAAGGATGCAGAGTCAAGTCAAGGTCCCAC
>NW_019091506.1:381093-454489 GCF_001949145.1 Acanthaster planci | reverse complement strand
AATGTTGATCCCCCATGGTCATCCAAAGGGGAATATTTGGTGTGAATATTACTTGTGCCAGCATCACTCTCTATGATTTGACACTCGCTCTTCATACTTGGGTCTAGCAGTTCAAACTACAACAAAAACTCGCAAGACACATCTGAACCAATTCCTGTTATCCTCAACACACAGTTGTCAGGGTCTTTCTTAAAAGGGGATCAGTCTGAAGTTCTGAAAGCCACAGGTGCCATATGACAAGGGCTCAAAGGAAACCTATTCGAAACTTGTGCTTTTCTTGAATTTGTAATAAAACAGTACTCTTGTCATGCGCCACAGTATAGTACCCAGAAGCTCGTAAGAAATAAATTATCTTTACACTGACAACTCACATTGCATTTGTACATCTTGCTGTTGGTGTCGTGCCGAGCTAAGCGGTGTGACTTCAGTGAGTCGGCCCGACGGAACGTCTTCCCGCACACCTCGCAGATGTGGTTCTTGTCGCCCGTGTGCAGGCTCATATGCGATGTTAGGCTCCCAGCCGCCTTGAAGACCCGCCCGCAGATGGGGCAGCTGTGGAGGGAGTCCAGGGTCACGCCCTTGGGCAGGGTGATGCGGGTGTGGTTGGCCACGTGGGCAGAGAGCTCCTCCCGGCTCAGGAACAACCTCTGGCAGGGTGTGCAGACGTAAACTTCTGGAATGGCCGAACTGTGGTAGCTCTGTCAAGAATAAGAACAGGTAGTGAGTACAAAATCATGAAAACAATTCACAAAGTATGACAAAATTTCATGAACTACTAAAACACTATATAACAAATATTTCCACTAATATGCCTCTCATGTTACATCCAGGAAGCAAAATGTGCACGTTGAGGCAAATCTTGTGGACAACAATGGCTGCCCATACAAAATGGTGGGCAAGGTTTGTAAACAAAACAAGGTCTCTGTTTGTCAGTGGATTTATAGTTCCTGAACATAAAGTGAACAAACTGTCGCTCTGTGTAAACGTGTATAGATCTCTGTAACTCAACAAATACGACAACTAACCACAAGCTTTTTGTACATTTGGGTGATGACTGATTATTCATTTTTTTGCGACAGAAGTTGAAAAAGTTGGAGGGCGTGGCATTTCAAAACTAATTCGCAGAATCTTCCAAAACGATTCTGCTAGGATAAAAAGTCAGGTCCTTTGACTTTCTCAATTTGTATTTTTCAGGTCTCTGTAGCCAGCAAGCACGAATACCTTTGGGCCATTCCATAAATCCAGAGTCCAATTTTTTTCTTGTCCGGTTACATTTGACACAAGATTTCATAACATGAAAGTCTCGAACTAATTCTGTAATTTCAAAGAGTGATTAAAGTAATGCAGATTACCTGCCAAACAAACAAAAACAGTGCAAAGTCAATTCCAGTAATTTATTCCTTGTCCTACTGCAAAGGTCACATGTAACAGGGAGAGAAAAATGTCACCACTGGACTCAAAATTTATATAACGCTCCATTTCTGGACAGCTCTGGAAAGCACTGGACATTTGGGGCTACCAGTCTTTACCTGGAGATGCTGAATAAGTGGGTTCATCTTGGTGAAGTGAACTTCACACAGGTGGCAGTTATGCTTCTCCACTGATTCCTCTCCGACCTGGATCAGCTCCCGGCTGCCATCCTCACTGGTGGCCACGCGGAGATGTTGGTACTTGTGCAGGTCAAAGTTGAAGCGCTTGTGGAACTCCTTGTTGCAGACGCTGCAGGTGTAGTTCTTGTCCTGGTGCGTCTTGGCGTGGTGCTTCAGGCTGGCCTGGTTGGCAAACATCTTGTTGCACTGCTGGCACTCGAACATGTTGCAGGTGCCCGCTGTCGGCTCGGTGAGGTCCACGACGTCCAGGGCCACGGTGCGGCGGCGCGCCGTCAGGCAGTTGTGATGGAGCAGCGTCTCCTTGCGGCGGTAGACAGCGTCGCACTTGTTGCACTTGAATTCCCGCTTCTTGTGGTTCATCATGTGGTGCTTGAGGGTCCGAGTCCGAAGGAAGACGGCATCGCAGACCTCACAGCGGAGCTTCTGCGACTCCGGGATGCCCAGGTCGTTCTCCGGGTGGCTGAACAGGATGTGCTCCTGCAGAGTGAGCTCGTAGCGCGTGGTGTAGTCGCAGTGGGAGCAGGAGAAGGACTTCTCCTTGTGTGCGAAGGCCTTGTGAATGCTCAGGCCTGACAGGCAGGTGAACTCCCGCTTGCACTTGTCACAGGTGTACATCTCCTCGGCATTCACGTTCTCGCCCTGCAGCCGGTGCTCCCCAACGTGCTGCAGGAACTTGGAGCGGTTCCAGAACTGCCCGCCGCAGGTGTCACAGCGAAAGGTCTTGCTGTGGACGAACTCAAGGTGGTTGTGGAAGGTGCGGCGGTGCAGCAACTGCTTGTCGCAGAGGGGGCACTTGTAGGTGGGCGCGTCGTCGACGGAGGCATCTGGGGGTTCCCGGTGGATGGCAGCGGTGTGCTCCGCGAGCTGTTCGCTGGTGAGGACAAACTTCTTGCAGTCAGGGCAGGGGATGGGCTCCTGCTGGTGCTCGCTCAGCAGGTGTTCCTTCACCTGGGTGCTGTCATCAAACACCTGCGAGCAACTGTAGCAGGACCGCTGGCTCTCATCCCAGATGCGTTCCTCGATTTGTCTGTACTCTTTCTCAGGCAGGTGAGAATTCTTCCGGATTCTCTTGGGAGGTTTGGCGACGATGCTGTCCGTCTGCCTGGCTGGCTTGGATGCTCCTGCTGCTTTGCGCTTCGGCGCCAGCTGGTAGTATTTCTTGAGTGTTTCTTCACCACCTTGCGGGCTTGTTTCTCACCGGTGATGTCGCCACTGGACTGAGACTGCACTCTACTCGTTGTGATCATCTTTGCCTTCTTGCCCTTACCTAACAATGTACTGACTACATACTTGCGCTTGACTGGTCGACCCCTCATGGAGAGAGTTGTAAACGGTACCATTTCTTCTTCTTCGCTTTCTTCATCAGCTTCATCAAATTCTTCATCATCTTCATCATCATTTCCTGCAGCGTCCACATCCTTCACGGATTTGGATTTGGAAGGACGACTTGCTTTTGGCTTCTTTGAGACGGGACCCCTCTTTTTGGCTCGGTTCTGTCGCCTCCTGGAAGAGCCTGATGCCAACTGGGCCCGGGCGTTTGATCGCGTGACTATCCTACGCTGGGCTCTCCAGGGTGTTGAAATGGACGTATCCTCCGCCCCTGCAGATGCTATTGCTGATTTGCTGACGAGTGTTGATGCATCAGTGGAGGACAAGGTTGTGCTGATATCAGAGAGTGCATTCACACCGGTGTCTTCAGCAGATGATGCACCTGCTGTTGGAGTCTCATCCAAAGGTTTTGAAGTACATGTATCTGGGCAAGACCACGAAAAAAAAGAAAAAGAAAGAAAGTCAGCTACGGAGTCACACTCTGAAACCCCTGGATACACGTTGCTTGATCCTTCCCTGAGCGTGATTCTGAACTCACGTCTTTGGAGTTTTAATTTGTAATTACAGATTGTCACTCTGTAATAGCGGCAACGAATTGACATCTATAAAAAGACGGTTGATATATTGACATTCTGGAAAATATACAGATTAGTAAATCTGGAATTTTGCATGAGATGATTATTTAAGTAGACGTGGATTTTAAGTGACAACATCACTTTTCAAAAGGTGGAAATCTTGGAGTTTTCATTTGTAATTACAGATTGTCACTCTGTAATAGCAACAATGAATTGACATCTCCGATATAAGCCCAATTATTTGCAGCAGGACCATTGTAACGACCTATTAACTGTCAGCCTTTTGTGAGAACAGGAGCAAAGCCAAAAAAATAGCATCTCCTTGACACAACATCTTTGGAAATAGTTTGTGGTACCCGCTGCAACATCTGACTAGGACTGGCCAGCCGACCCCGGCAAGCTCAGTGGTTGAGTGGTCTAGGCGTCTGCCGTTTTTGCGGTTGGGCAATTGGAGGATTTTGGAGGATTGAGGATGTGCCCTAGAAAAAAGGCCATAGTGAGTTAGGGTTGATTTTGAAAACTGTACATATGTTCGGTGCTTTTCAAGGGTAGGACGCGTACTGGTCCTGACATCTGAATCATCCAAAGGAAGATTCAAAGCATCAAATGCTCATGGAATCCAACTCATACGAGGATTACCATTCAGTAGCGGCTGTCCCAGCTTGGCGGCATAGTTGGGGGCATACCAGACTCGCAAGACCTCCCCAGTTCGTATGTCCTTGATGACAGTGAAGTACAGGGCACCCTGGAACGGGTAGACGATCAGATTCTGGTTGGCTGTGGTGGTGGCCGCGGTGACAAGGGTCATCCAGTTGCACCGCTGCTCGTCCGATGTGTCCAGCTTGACCACAGCACCATCTTTCTTGAAAACCTACATGTAGACACAGGAATATTGTCCAGCTATTTAATGCTTGTAGCAAAGGAAACATTTCTTTTGCCTAAATGGTCATGACCAATAGTTATTCACATTAACCCTAACCCCCCAAGGGTTGCCGGCCCTAACCTTCCCCATTCAAACTAAGTTAATTAAACACCCATATGGGACTTAGTGCACAGAGGCTGTTGGACTTTGTTTTTCTGAGGTATGCCAAACCCGGTGCAAAAGCCAGCTGTTATGGGCCTACCTGACCTATCCCCCCAGAATTAAACACTTTACTACTGTGTAATTCTGTGTGGTTGGGGAAGGTTAGGGTTAACCTCTTGCACTGTTTTTCTTGCTTTACTTTGATAGAGTCTGCAATTTCTCACCATCGATTTTTGTTATTCATGTCAAAGTGTCAGCTCTTAGTTCTACGCATAAAAGTCAACATTTAGCATCGGGTGTACAATGTGTCTGATATCATTTATATAAACCTTGAAACAGGTTTAAATGTAAGCTCTCAACTTTCAAAAGATCCCAAAACAGTCAAATCCTTTGTGAATGCTATATAGCTGATGATGGAAATGCTGATTGGATTCCCGCTACCTTCAGGACAAATCCCTCGTCTTGCCCATCGCAGCTAGTCTCCAGGGCCTCTAGTGGACCAAACACTGTCTTCCGGGCTATGCTGTCGTTGGCAATGACCTGCCTCGTGCCGCTAATGGTGCGAAGATCCAAGATCCCCGGTAGCGAAGCGACGGCACGGGAGATAGTTGGGGTGTCGCTGATCAGGATGGGTGCGCTGCCTTGCTGGAGGGGACATTCTGGACCGTGGCACTTCTCGCAGTCGATACACCCTGTGTCAAATGATTAATAATTAAAGAAACTCGTCAGTTGAAATGACTGCAGTTGAAGGATATGCGCAAGTATAGTTGGAAACGGGAACGGGAGAAGTGATTTCAAAAAGGCAGTGTACAGGTGCATGTATATTTACCCAGTGCAGGCAAATTTATACTAAACGATATTTTGCCGGGCACATGCGCTGTAGCTGTTTTTTTTTTGGACTTAGAAATTCTTACCAGGGCAAATCTTAGTCTGGCTCAGTGTCAGCATAGTCATTACAACTTTGTATTCAAGAGGTGGGAATCCGACCATTTTACAATTTTGGACTTTTTTCCCTTAGAGAAACCTCCGGAGCCACGAATCAGAAAAAGAAAATGCAAAACTCTGTAATCAAGCATCGGAGTCAATGTACAATGAACAAGACAAGAACATTCTTAATTTTTTTTTGGGGGGGGGGAAGGAAAAAAAAAGACAATCGCTGGGATTTGAATCCAGCTGGAAGTGTGTCATGTGATCTCAAGGTGTTGCACCATCCATTAGACCACAGACCCTCCTCAAATTTAGAGTAAATTCAAACATGTTGAATAACCTTTATAGGCTCTGACGTATACACGTCAAAGAGGGCGACGTCCACTTGTAACCAGCTAAATCCTGAGCTATGATTATTAATAATAGACTAAAAATCCAAGTAGGCCCCAGTGTGTAAAGTTCAAACCATGTGACGAAAAGTGAGTAGGGAGTGCTATACACACATGTATAGTCGTTGATGGTGACCTGTAACCCCGTGGAAAAAAGTAAAAACCACAGAACTTAGTCATTAATGAGATAATTATGCAACAATTTATTTTTGTATTTACGCATGAAGACAGAAAGACTGGCCACAGTTTTCAAAAATACGTCCACTGAACTCTATAGATCATGGGCATTGAAAGGTATGGACTCCGCCGCTTTGCTCCGAACACAGCATCGACCATGTCGACGGGCCCATGGCAAGTTTGATTAAGGACCACAGTTGACCATGGTGTAACCATGGTAACTAAGTCTGATTGAACATAAGCTTGTCGATGATGGTTGAACTAGTCTAGTCAACTAGTATTCGCGATCAGCCTATTGAGGTTAGTCGCATTGTTGATTGCCATAAACCATTTTTAACAGTAAAGTGCAGAGTCTAGAGGACCAGTCATAAGAAAATGACACTCACTACAAACAGTACGCATCTCTTCCTACCTCCATGGTATGTCACTTCTAACGACCATTTTCACTTTTATTTTTGGTAGGCCTATTTTGACCTTCGTTCGGCCACTTTTTCTTCCCTTCGGCCTCGGCATGCTCGGCGACCCGACAACGGTTGACTAGGCATAGTGGGGATCGGGTCAGGAGTAGGGTCGTTCGCACTTCAACTTTACTGTTCATGGCTAGGTACGTGACGAACCAACCACTGGTTAATAACTGGTCATTGCTTGAACCTGTCCATCCTATGTCAACCATGTCATCATTTTGTCAATGGTCGATCGCATGCACAGTGGCGTATGGACATGTGTACATGTACGTACATGCCCAGGCCTAGCCTAACCCGATGGCGTAACGTTGCTCGTAAAAGTCCATGAGATTTTGAAAAATAGCAATAATTCTAAAAGTTAAGGCCTTCAAAATAACTCACAAAGCAGCTCAAGGTCTTCGCTTCCCTGATCCTGTTGATTTCCCCCCTCTGTTTCCATGATTACCGGAGAAATTAACGCCGTCGTCTACGCTTTTTTCGTGTGAGTCGAAGCTACTTTCCGCTAAAACTACGCTTTTCCCGATCTCGGTGTCACAAAGAATACAACACCTTAAAGCATGAACTCTTTGACAATCTGCGCGCAATCGCTTTAAAAATGTTTGAAATCCGAGAACAAAAAGTGAAATTTCGTGGAGTAATATAGCAATACTGTACACAAAATCATTTATTTTAACGCTTCCAGCAATTGTGTTTTAATAGCTCCTTTATTCCATTAATTATGACAAATTAGGTCAAAAGTATGGGTAAACGAAATTCTTTGATGCACCAATAATGCTCAGCAATAGGGGGCGCACTTGATATTTACAATATAATGAAAAAGTGATAAACGCGCGTTATTTCGGGGAGTTGTGTAGGCATAGCTGGCCTTAGGCTCCTACATTATGTTCATGTACATGTACATGTATGTTCCGACCCAACGTCTGCAGTCTATTTCTACGTCTTCTTGAATCTTGCGGTTTTGAGCTCGCAGTTGGAAACCATTTTCACTGGTGAGATTCAAATTCTATTTTTGTCGAATGGAAGAGTTCAGAAGCTTGTCCTACTATACCATGGAGCTATAAAATTAAAAATGGTCCTTCTACAAGTTCTAGGAGTAGGAGTACTACCCAAGGCTAATATTGTAATACTCTGTACCCTACTCGGAGTAATGTTGCTTCTACATTTTGTATAGTACTAGGCTGGCCTACTAGGCCTAATGAAAAATACTGCCAAGTTAGTAGGCTATGTACATGTAGGGGGGATGTGGGCCCTGGTACATGTACTTACCTGTAACTTGTAAGGCTGTGTCGTGTTTCAGATATTTTGGAGGGCATTAAAAATTTTACATTTTTACTAGGCCTACACTGTATTCTGTTTTGGTTGCACATGAAGGGAGGCTAATAAATTTTTCAAACCTTTTTTTCTGTTTTAATAATTGAAGTGATCTTGGAGTGTGGAGAGGTTGTCGTAAGAAAAACAATTTTGATTAACTCTACTGATCGGAGAGTTACTATTCCTCTTTGAATTTTGGACTGGATAAGAGAATACCAACTCTCCACTCAGCTCAGTTGAGCTATATTTTGATATAAATTTGGATTCCATCCCACTCAGCGAAGAAAGTTGATTTGAAGTGGGGATGTTTTGAGATGCTTTTTGTACACGTGTAATGCAAAGCAAACTGTGATTATTTTGTATAAGAAAATGAGTCTGGATTTTAACTGAAAACCTAGAAAGTCCTATTTTTAATTTTTTGTAAAATCTTTGTTCTTAATGCTATTTGTGCCTTATTTCAATGAATCAAATGCTGGCTTCACTTCAAATTTCCAAAATTTTGAAATTGGAAATTAAAGAGAGGAGCTACATGTACAGCGTGTAAAAAAGACGAGGTTTAATCACAATGTCCTATTTAAGAAAATGAGTTTCCAAATAAATAATGTCGTCATTCAAGAGACTTAAAACTGATGAGAGGTAGATCCTGAAAGCAAGGGTTTCCTGCAAAATGTGGGGTTTGTGATTTTTTGTAGTAGGGAGGAGAAAAAATGAAGTTTTGAGTCAAATATTTTTGGGCAAGTTATCCATGGGTGGGTTGCACCAGGGAGGAATTCCTCCATGCTCGCACTGTTCTAGTTGCCCCCTGCATCTACTTAGCAAAATGGTGAAAAAAGTGTCATACATTGGAATAGATTATGATTTCAATTCAGGCCGGGGATCTCAAGCTCGTCTTGTTGGGTCTTGTGATGGTCAGAAGAGGTCTTGACTGTATGTACAATACTTCTAGTGCGTGTCCCAAAGCCTCACTCTTGGGGTTGGAGAGTGCGACCAAACCAAGACATACATGTACATGTATGATCCGGGCAATGCAAGGAGTGGGTGTTTTAGGAGTGTTTGAAGAGTGCGACCAAACCTCCGCTATGTTTGTTTCAAGCGGATCCGAATCGCGATCAGTGAGCTGTCGTTGGTTTCCTGAAAGCAGAACCCACCTAATGGATACCGCCAACCAGCCTTGATCACTGATCGCGATCCACATCTATGTGAAACAAATTCATGGCCTGACATGTGATCTGGGCAGGGACAGGGGGTTGGAGGAGCTTGGAATTTCTAGTTGGAAGGGTAGGTGATCTTGTCTGATGGAATAGGGTCCTGGGGTGGGGTCGTAGGAAAGGGATAGCCTTCGTTCATCACCAACCGCCCCTTCCCCTGCAAGCATGCACTTACTGGACAAGTCTTACTTTTTATACATGTACTGTGATGTACATCACTTTTCACAGGCACCCGGTGGAGAATCTTGGACATGCATCTTTAGGCCTAGCAAGCTTTGAAACAGCTCCAATATATCCTCTTGATGAACCAGTCGGAACCGGTTGGATCCGGCGGCGTCCACTCTGAGCCAGTATGCCCCCAGACCTGAAGAAGAAGCCCATGATGCTGCAGTGCGAATGGCAGAGCTGCGGAGTGACAGAAAGCCACATGGACCAGTTCCTGCTCCACGTCAACGACCACGTGAATCTTATCTTGCCCGACGGCGTCAATGCCGAAAACTACAAAAACTTTGAAATAACGCCAACCCAGGGTACGGCTTGATTTGGAATTTATCCCCCCCCTCGACATTTTGCACGCACAGATACCTGGTCATTGCAAAAAAATTATTCACTAACAGAGGGCACTTTCAAGAAGTCCAATCAATTTCAGTCTTGGCATATTTGGCATGTCTACTCAAGAAATTCCAAGTGCACTACACATGCGCATGTGTGAGCTAGCATAATAACGTGCATTGAGTAAAAAGAATGTTTACAGTGCACCGATCGATGATTGAGCTTTCCTGTGTGTGATTCAGATGCAGGTAGACCTTTCAAATCGGCCGAGTTGGGAATAAAATCTAAATCCAATCTGGGACCAAGACTACCGCTTGAATGAAAGTACATTGCATTGCAGAACAAAGAGCATGGCTGACCAAGTGTTGGCCGGGAACCAGCCACATAAAATGTTCATTGCATGGCCTTAGGCTGGTAACCTATGGCAAAGGAAAGCCTACGTCATGAATGGTTGCAACCAGTAGCAGTAGGCAAGCCAAACAAATTATTACATTTCCACCAATCCAGTCACGTAGATTGTATTTTTTTCCAATTAAAAAATTGATGAAAAAAATGAGTGCTCAACTAAACAGTAATTTTTGTCTTTGGCCAAATAACTATGCTTGTGCGTGAAAGATCTACAACTTCTTGAGATGTAAGGTTGAGATAATACAAATTAATTACCACTCTGAAAGTAATTTGGTTTTGGATTTTGTTTCTGTCGTTTGCATTTTTTTCCGTCCTGCCAAAGACGAGCTACAGTGTGACTGGACAGGATGTAACTTCACTACTACCGATGGTGAAATGACACTGGTCCGGCACCTGTACTTCCATGCCTACCATGCCAAGATCAAGTGGTGGGCCAAACAGGAGCAGTCTAAGAATGACTTTGGCCAGTGCATCCTGGGAGAGACGACGCGAAACTTGATCCCCGAGCTACCGGAAGGGTTTGTCTGCTACTGGCGTGACTGTCAGGTGAGTCAGAGCTACCTTGGTCTTGTTTTCTCTTGTGGCTGGCTGAGATGACTGTGGCATTGACCAGACTATATTTCATGGTTTCTGCAGCCAGAAATTGAAAAAGACAGCTGCGTTTTCAGGAATGAGCCACGTGGGGCTGTTGAGTGGTTGCAGAATTTTCGGGAAATCAGTTTTTCTGTTCTCTGTAGTTTTATACAGATAACGCGGAGCATTTCTACCGCCACGCCGACAATCATGGGATGATTGAGGATCCGGTGATGGTGGGGGAAACAGAGACATACCCTTGCCGTTGGGAAGGTATGTATCTCTTCTATTTCTAAATCTCTCTGTGCACTACTAGATGGGCAACTTTATGGGAGACACTCTGGTTGTGCTCAGTCTGATGAAATCATGTTTTGCGTTTCAGAAAATTTCTGCCAGGATTGAAACATCAGGCCATCTAATGTTTTCATATATTTAGGTCCCCATAGCCATGAAAGAGTTCGGCAGTTTTTGTATTTGTGTATTTTTTGAGAATCAGTCACGTTTATTTCCCACAACACCATCAGTGTTCTTGCCAGAGCATTTTAGCGTAGGTCGCTCTGACGCTAACATTTTGGGCTGTGATGCTAGAATCTGGCCTGGAAGATAACTCTTTTTTGCAGCAAATTTCTCCAGAACCTTGGGTGTGGCTAGAAATTACAACCCTCAGCCACGTAAATGTACAAAGACACAGAAATATCAGCAAAGTGCACCGAAAACCGGAACAAAAGTCGCACCTGCCACGACGATGCATGTATTTGGGCACAGTGTCACAAATAGACGCCCGTGTCACGCACAAGACGCGTCGTCGACAAACTTTGCAGTGGAGAAAAAACAAACCACGTGCTGCGCTTGCTACGTGATATGATGGAGACTGGTTCCCTCCGTTTTACAGCAATGTGTTGGCCCTACAATACATGATCTGGGCCAGACTACACAAGATTCCAGTCAGTCGTGAAAATATGCCGCATGGTTCACACTGTACATGTACTTCTCTGTTCATTGTAAAACACAAAATGATGTCAGAAAGAAGCTGCTGAAATTCCAGAGATAGTTCTCAGTATTTCATTTCCTTCTTCCTGTGGGCATTTTCTTTTCTAATGCGTGAATTTGATGTTGTGGTTTGGATGCTTTTCAGCAGTTTGCTAAGCGTGATTTTTGCCGGTGCACACACTGTAGATCATTAAGTTTTTCAACAAATAAGCACATATTTTAACCCCCGCCAAAAATGTAAATGGCTTGAGTACCTCCAATTGAAGGGGGATGGGTACTGTCGTATATTCATTGATAAAAAAAAATGTCATTGATTTGTTATTGCAAAAGATAAAACAGAAACAATTACTATTCAATTTCTTGTTGATAAATGCATTACTGCCAGGGTATTGTACCGGTAGCTAGCTCACTCTAACACAGTAACTTTTAACACATGTTACAGAAGTGTTTGAACAGCGCCCCCAGGTGTCCAAAAATGTCCAGTCCTCGGCTTGCCACCCCCACCCCCCATGGGAGCTTGCCCCCTACGTTAACATAAAAAGCTGGTGACAACACTGATCATGTATGTGTGGCAAGCTGTTTGGAGTGTCGGAAGGTGTTGGAATTACCTGGCTACGGCTTGAAACACTATGAATATCTATGGATGGAGCTAGCAAGCAGCTGTAGCCATTTATCATTAATGAGCATGTGTTGTTGGTAGCTGCAACCATGTAATTCGAACATAACCAGTGATGTCAATCTGTGCTGGGGTCCGTGGATGGCTTAAAAGAAGTTGCCTGGTCGTGGACAAGTAGATAAAATATGAAACAAGGCAGATCTGTGTATGGTAAGGTATATACATGTACATGGAACACTTACCTCAGTAGGCTGGTCACGAATAGTTGACTAGACTGGTTGAACCGTCGTTGACTGACGTCCGTTCGATCAGAGTTTGTTGAACTATGGTAAACCATGGTCCTTGATCGAACTTCCCCAGGTACAAAAACCAGGCTCTGCCTTCTATAATCAACCTCGTGTTTGTCTCAGGTTGCGACTCTGTGACCAAGACCAAGTACAAGCTGGCCGAGCACCTGCGCAGTCACACCCAGGAGAAGAGATTTGCCTGCGCCGAGTGCGGCAGCCTCTTCAGTAACAGGGCCAAATTCATCGACCACATCGCGAGACAGATCGCCATAGAGTGTAAGCCACACACCCCCACTTCGCAGATGATATGTACATATATATGTGGATAATCATTTGAGCTCTGCGAGACACAGAGCATGTGCCATTAATTGCAAACAGGCCTGATTTCAGTACGATTTTACACCCACCCTAAGGAGTCGGAGCTAAAGAATAATATAAAGATTCACAAAAGTAGACCTGAGAAAAGGTCCTACGCTGGACCCCTCAAAATTGCAAATGATCTTCAGTCCGCCCACAGTCAAATGTCACTGTATACCACAAAATGAGTTGAATGTGCCATTAATCGCTGTTTCTCTAATGGAGTGGATCCAGGTTTGGCTTTAGAGTGGGGTTTATCTACATGTACATGGGGGGGCTGGGTTGGGTTGGGAAGGGAGGTGTTGAGCAGGCAGATGTGACTGCTTTTCCAATAATGGGCTACAGTATTTACACTCCGCCCCAAGCTGAAGTGCACCATCAATTAGCGAAAGAAAGACAGGTGGTTACAAGCAGGTTCTTGCACGCCTTCTGCGTGTATGCAAAGACCACACATGCGGGAATAAATTAGTTATGTGCACTCAGCGTGCTCCGTGTCAAACGCGCATATACTTGTGCGCCTCATGGCGCGCCTATTTGTTTCCTTAAAAACATGCCCTCTTTTTGTTCTTCTCGGAGCGGATTCTTCTCTTTGGGATCGCGTTACATTACACATTAACCCCAACAGTCCTAAATTCCTCCAATTTCAATACGATTTTACATACTCCCTTTGGGGTTAGGGTTAAACAATTTCAGCAGTGCCCCCAAGAATGGCAGCCATGTCTCCGCATTTTTCCATTTTACAAGGTTTTGAAATGGGCGAGAGCGGCACATATTCACTGAGTGATGCGTAGTAAGCATAGCAACAGTTGCCACCGATACATCTGTTCCAAATGACACTCAGCGGATACTAGTGTGTTCCGTATGTCGACCAGAGGTCACACAAACTTGACACTATCAGCATGTGAAATATCTCTTGTTTTCTCTCAGGGTTTTTGTCAAATCAAACCCAGCGTTGTTTACAATCGTTGCTTTTGTTTTCTTCAGTGCAAAACTACCAGTGCTCTCATTGCTCCAAGATTTTTGCCTCCGAGCGGTTGCTAAGAGACCACATGAGGCATCATGGTATGTGATTCAAGTGTAACCCGTTTAATTTTCCTGGCTTTGCTGCTTGTTGATGCGATTGTTTGAGGATGTTGAGTTTTTCAAAGCTCAAAATGGGAGAGTAAGAGCATGGGCGGAGGTTTTTGGAAACGTGTTGGGGAAGACAAGTAGGTCCATGGCATGAACACTTGGCCGTGTCTGCGGGGAGGAGCCAAAAAATGTATAGCGTCCAAAGAAAAACGGCGGGGGAAACTCCCTCCGCCCAACTGGCACATTTTAAGAGACTTGTGTGGCAAGTGACTTCACTGAATGCATGCCTATGGGGGGAACCTAAACCCGTGGGGGGGGGAAATTCTTGGGCAGTCAGCCCTCACTTCGCCCCACCCTGTCCTTGCTTCCTACCACCCTGTCTTTTACACGGTTCGTTGCAGTCAACCACTACAAATGCCCCAACTGTGACATGACGTGCACCAATCCCTCTATGCTGAAGGCTCACATCAAGTGGAAGCACACCAATGACCGGCCGTTCCAGTGTGACCTCTGCGACCACAGGTGACACTCAACTCTTCATACCCATTCGTGCCCTCAACAATCTTGTTTGGAAAGAGAGAATCCCCTTACGGGCCACACCGATCCTTGTATACTGCCAAGAATCAAACTCTCATTCCTTCACAAACACGTTTATTTCCATTTTTCTGAAAATTACAAAAGGAAAGTAAGGCCAAAGGTTTGTTACACAACGTGATCGTCTAAAGTGAGGATCATAAAATTATGTAACAAGTAATAAAGAAAATGAATGAATTAATTAACACAAAAGATAATGTACAGAGCAATATGTTGGCATAGGCAGAAGCCAAGGGCTTATATTGCCATGCCAAGATCAAGAAACATGAAACAACTATCAGAGATAAACAAACAAAATGAAATCTTTAATGAGCAGTACGCGCATGCGAAAACAAGTGGGAATAAGAGGCAACAACGAGAAAAAGACAAAATGCTAGAATAATGATTAAAAAGAGAAGCTATGCTACATAATCAGAGATCAAATCCACTTCGTAAGATTTCTTAAAGCAGCCCAGAGACGGCTGTGTTTTCATCGTCCTTAGTCCCACTGATATCATTCCAGAGACGTGGCCCATGAAATGGAATTGTGCATAAACAGGGGCTCTATAAGTGTAACTAACTGATGGCCAATCACAACGCGCGAAATTTGTCGACCCTTTCCGAACGCGCCTTAGGCCGACAAATTTCGTGCGCTGTGATTGGTCAATGCGTTGCGAACTCTTGGAGGCGCACTATTGTGAAACGCCTGTATTGAAGCATAGTCTCACAGCATTTCAAGACTGGAATTCCTCAACTGTGCTTAGTATTATTCAATGTAACCGAGGGGCTGGATTTGCCCATGTGTTCATTTTAGTCAGGTGCCGTGCAGCTGATGTGTAGCTTTGAAGACGTTTATTTGTCGGTGACTTTTGCATGCGCACAACAGATGCAATTATCACCAACACATTTCTAATTTCATTTTGCCAGTTGTAAATCGCTGAATGCTCTACGCAAGCATCATGCCACCCACTTGCCCGATAACCTCATGATGTGTGACGAGGAAGGCTGCCACTATACGGCCTATGCCATGACCACCATGCGCAGGCACATGAAACGATGCCATACTGTAAGTGGGTGGACCGGAGAAGAACTACATGTGGTCTTGATTCAAGTCCATCATCCTTTTTGGGGGGGGGGAGGGAAGGGCACAGAAGTAACTCAGCTCTTGGGACATTACAATGCCTCAGTGTATTATAAAGCACGGGCAATGAGGAACAACTAGTCTTGATTCAAGTTGATCTGCCTGTTTTCGGACTGAAGGAAACAGATAGGCATGTGTTACCATGCCACAGTTTAAGCAAATGAACTGACAGAACACATGTACTAGTCTTGATTCAAGTTGACCATTTTGTTTTTGTGGAAAGAGGGCACATGTCCAATCTTGAAGTCACCATCTGAGAGATGTTGCGTAACATGTACATTAGTTTTGACCAAAGCATTTCCCAGCTTTGAGCACAAGATTTTAAATTGATTCATTTTTTTGGTATGCAGAATGAAAAGAAACGACCGTATGCTTGCCACGTTTGCGGGATGCGTTACTCCTGCGGAGCAACTCTCACCAGACATCTCAAGGTGAAACACAAGTTTAAGTGGCCGTCCGGACACAGTAGATTCAGGTGAGGGTACTCTGTTGATCGGAGAATATGCAAATCAATCAGATTTCCATGTTTGAGGGCATGTTTTTGTACAGTGAAAGCGAACACGAATGCAGAATCTGGACATCACAGAAGTGGAATACATGTCAGGGGCATGTAACTTAGTGGTTAGGTTTTACTGCTTCCGATCATAGGGTCAAGGGTTCGAATCCAGCTGGTGGTAGCATAATATTTTGATCTTTGGCAAGTCACTTTACCCCTTCCTGCCTCCCTCCATCCAGGAGTAAGTGGGAACCTGTGAGGGCAGATACTGTTATCATGTTTAGCCATTTGTGATTGATGTGGCAGCATCAGGCTAGAATATTCCCCAGGGAGCTGAGGAATATTTGGATATTGCGGAGATAATAGTACATTGGCACCTGACTTTTGATTGACAAGTACTGGTAGATATCTCTGCGTCTTACAATTGCTTTGATCTCATCAATATTATTTCAACGCAGGCAAATTTTACTGCAAATGTTTTGTGCCGTCAATGGCCCATAGGATGTAGCCAATCGAATGATTTCAGAAATCTCTCATGTAACAAAATAATATTACAGAGAATAATTCCGAAGTCTTAAGTCTCAGGCGTTGTCTTGTTAGCTGTTTTGACACAAAAGCCAGAACAGCTTTTGTTTTTTCTCCTTGCTTATTGGATTTTTTTTTTTATCGCACCAGATATTCCAGGATATTGTATTTTTATATTTTACATTATGGTCAAAGGTGCGCACGTGATATGTGATGCCATAGATGGGTGCCCTCTTCAATCCACAGGGCAATATCTGTGGAACTGTACATCAGATTGGATCGGATATTACCATGCATATCTATACGCTGGACTGTGTTATAAGTCAAAGTTACAGCGGTGCAATGAAGACGTGTGTGATGTGATATGACATTATCTACAATTCACAATAGACCGTATTCGCGGCGGCCCTAATTTCAGTTGTATTCCTCAACGTAGTGTATTTATTTGAAAATGTTAAATTCAAAGAACCTGACTATATTCTACAATTTCATTCCGACCCCCCAAATCACCTGGTACCACCCCATCACGGGTATCAAATTGATACTGTACGTTCAGGAATACGACTGAAATTGGGGACGCCGCGAATACGGTCTATTTTCCAAAAGCTGCGCACATGTCTGAGTGAATCTCATGACCGTAACATTCCACCAACAAGCATCACAAAAAGTAGCCCAAACAACGCTCAGCGTTTGTGACAAATGTAACATAGTTATCCTTTACTTTTTTCAGTCCATTTACAAGAAGGTGCTAGACTTGGCGGTCTTTTTGTCACAAGAGGTGACTGCAATGGACTGTGTGTTTTATAATATGTAGGTACAAGAAGCAAGAGGACGGGCTGTATCGCCTGCAGACGGTGCGCTTCGAGAGCCTGGAGCTGACGGAGCAGATTCTGAAGGAAAAACAGCAACAACAGCTCCAGCACCAAGAGAAGCAGCAAGAGCCGCAGCCAGAGGAGAGCTGCTCCCCTGGAGAGGCTGACAACTCCTGCGAGATGGAGGACGACGACAGCCGAGGCGGCGAGGTCGGGATCAGATACAGGCTAAACAGTGAGGGGATCGTGCAGCGAGTCTGGGACGAGCCGGCCTCGGCGTCTGCCACACAGCCTGGCGGGCAGACTGTTGCCACGGAGGAGGATGTTGCCGTGGAAACAGTGGTCCTCATACCAGAATCGGGTGACTCGGAGCAGGATCCGGGCGAAGTGCCACAACAAATCTATTTAATTTATGAATGAATGCAGATCAGATTTAGATGTTGACACTAATGCTTTCGTGGAAAGACCATTGGGATTTTGAAATCTCACGTTTCTCATCCATTTCATGAAGAGTGTTTGAAGATGTCATCTTGCTGCAATAACCCCTTGGGGCTGTCCCCCCCGGCAATTCCAAAAAGAGGCAAAGTTTTAAGTGTTTAAATCATAGAAAGACTGGCAATGCTCTGGTGATATTTCATTACCTGTTCTTTCCAAAGATGCGAGTACACCTGAAAATTCAGCCTGAGAACGAATATCAGAAGACACATAGAAAGTCTCAAATGTCTTCCCTGAAACTGTATTTGTGGATCCATAGGCTCAGGGCAACTCCATTTTCTGCCCAAAAACCCAAAGTCTTTGATGACATAGTTTTGTGTTGTTTGTATTACAATGTTCAAATGTAAATGCGAGTAAGAAGAATTTCCCATTATTGGACAATAAATTAATTGAAGTGAATGACAGGTTAACGGCGCACACAAGGTGGACCTCCACATCAAAAAAGTCCACGCGTTGTTTCTCGTCTCTGAAAAAACAGCTTCAGAGCATTTTGGGGTCTGGATGATCTGTGGCAAAATAAAGAGGAACGGTTCAGGAAATCGTCAAAAGCCAGCTGGAAGGAGTATCATTTTTGCACCCACAGGAGACTAAAAGGAACGTCCACACTATGTATGTAAAAGAAGGAAGTGTGAGCAAAAAGAGGCAAGGGGTGTAGGGCCCGGGTCGGCTTAAGGGCCCTGTAAAATCTTGGATTCTATTATAAGTGAGGTACTTTTGTAATATCTATTCACCATGAACACTGACCCGATAACTCACCGCGTGTTTGATTCAAAGCTGTTTTTTTCCAGTCTCAATTTTTCGTGCAGAAAAAGATATGCAGAGGGAGGGCTGCATTTCCTGTGCACCTTGACTCATAATACGGGCGTTTCACAATAGTGCGCCACCAAGAGTTTGCAACGCGTTGGCCAATCCCAATGCGCAAAATTTGTCGACCCAATGCGCGTTTGGAAATTTCCCGCATTATGATTGGCCAGCGTGTTGCAAACTCTTGGTGGCGCACTATTGTGAATCGCCCGTATTGAGTACAACAGTGGGACAGCACTGACAATTCAAAGTCATGTTTCAGTGTTGTAGTCGAGACCATCACGAGACCATTCGTAAGACCATGCACAAAACCAGACACAAGACTAATCATGAGACCAGTCACAAGCAACAGTGTGAACAATGACCAAGGAATGCTTTTCTTGCAGTTCATTTGAATAAATTGTGACTCCAATAAGCCTTTTGCGAGTTAAATTTGAATACATGTAGATGTAATATCTGGTACACCTTGTTATCTGATTACACTTAAACATTTATACAGTTTCAATTCCCCAGACAAAAGAGACTGTTGCTATACCTTGTGATTCGGAGCAAGCCTTTGCATAGCGACCATCATCTCCGGAGTGGACTGGTTCCTTTGTGCCCTTCTTATCCATTGAGAACGGTGTATTGTCACATGGTGTCTCTTATGTAACTAAGCAAAAGGTCATGAGGTATAGGAACAGTGGCTTTAGTATGGAGAATTCAAATTGTTAGGTTCACGTAAATTTAAAGAACTCAGTGTACCAGATTTCATTCAAATTTAACTCGAAAAAGTGTTATTGAGACTGGAGGTCTTGTGATGGTATTATGTTGGTCTTTTGGTCTTGGGTGATTTGTGATTGTCTGGTGTGGTTTGGGATTGTTTAAGAGGTCTCGACTGCAATACTGTCATGTTTATACAGTTGAACCCCATCAATAAGAGGTCTCTTAGACTTGGCCGATTACATGTACCTGAATTGAACATGTAACAGGAATCTTGTACACGTTTTATCAGGAATGAAAGTGCAAAATAAATGAATGGGACCTAAAATTTTCTTTGTTTTAAGGAGAATTTGTACAGCGCTGTTTTTATTGAGGTTTGACTTACATGTAACAGGGTTTAAACATTAATGGGAAAATCTGTAAACGGATTTGGAAATTGTTTCATTTAAATGTTGAAACGTGTAAACGTGTAAATGTCCCACCCTTAATGACGAGCTGATTTGGTAAGTCCCAAGGACCTTGTTATGACGGTGTTCAACTGTACTCATGATTATTTTATTCTGTGTAGTGTCTGCAACCTCCACCCGCTCCAACAGGTTGTACTTGATCCAACAGGTTGCACAAGTTTTGTACATGCTCCAACAGGTTGCACAAGTTTTGTACATGCTCCAACAGGTCACACAAGTTTTCTACATGTACTTGATCCAACAGGTTGCACAAGTTTTGTACATGCTCCAACAAGTCACACAAGTTTTCTACATGTACTTGATCCAACAGGTTGCACAAGTTTATACATGCTCCAACAGGTTGCACAAGTTTTCTACATGTACTTGATCCGACAGACGTCTCACAAGTTTTCTACATGCTCAAGTTTTGCACAAGCTCAGGTTGCACAAGTTTTGTACATGCTCCAACAGGTTGCACAAGTTTTGTACATGCTCCAACAGGTCGCACAAGTTTTGTACATGCTCCAACAGGTTGCACAAGTTTTGTACATGTACTTGATCCAACGGGTTGCACAAGTTTTCTACATGTACTTGATCCAACGGGTTGCACAAGTTTTGTACATGTACTTGATCCAACGGGTTGCACAAGTTTTCTACATGTACTTGATCCAACGGGTTGCACAAGTTTTCTACATGTACATGCTCCAACAGGTTGCACAAGTTTATACATGCTCCAACAGGTTGCACAAGTTTTGTACATGCTCCAACAGGTTGCACAAGTTCAGGTTGCACAAGTTTTGTACATGCTCCAACAGGTTGCACAAGTTCAGGTTGCACAAGTTTTGTACATGTACTTGATCCAACAGGTTGCACAACGTGGAGATTTGACTGTTGCTACAGCCAGATCTAGCCAAAATGTTTGTGATACATGCACATGTGTGTACTGAGAGGTCTATCATTCGCATTCTCTGCCCATAAGCAGTGAGGCTAAGCAGGGTTTATGGCAATAGGTTTCCAATGTGCCGTCTTTGTTGTGTTTGGTGAAAAAATGAACATGCAATATTCTTGAACTATAAGAAAGGAATTTGGTTGGGGAACAAAGTAGCAACACGGGTCCCTTTTTTTGTAATCGCAACAGTCATATTTATTTTGAATGAAATTAAATCAATTCAAAGCTGTTGAAGTTGTTCGGCATGATTGAACATCAAGTGTTGAATGAAGTATCCAATTTGGATATTAGTGTCTTGTTCATGTACATGTAATAGCACTGATGAGTTCTTATACTGTATAGTGCCTATTACGGAATGTCTCTACACCCTTATTACCATTATCCCTGCGCATTACGTACAGACCGTAGCATTGGAGGGCCATGGAGTTTTTCCAAATTATGCACTTAAGCTTCTGCACTTGCATACTGTTGAACAGTCGATGGCCCTTCAATTTGGTCTCAAACCAAATTTTTGCCCGTGACATTTTGCCCAGATATTTTGACTTGGAACATAAGCTTTTACCTCGTACATATACTTTCCTGGGTTATCTACATACAGTATACATGTACATGGTCCCAAGTCTTTGTTTTTCATTACCGATAATGCAAGGTGTTATAACAAGGTAATCTGTGAAGTCTAGTCCCAAGGACCATGTTATCTCATAACAGTGTGCCACTGTATATATTGTGAGCACATAATACATTCTACTTTTAAGGAAATGTTAAGGTCTAAATCCTTTGTTGTTTTTTATACTTGATAATATATGTACATGTAATCTGTCCAAAGGACTGAGGTTCACCTGTACAGTGTACATGTATGCGCACACTCACAATTGTACAGACTATGGGGGGATGCCCGTGCCCGCCCCCTTTGAAATCTGCGAACAATCTCTTTCGAGTTTCTTCAGATATGTAGCTGATATTATTTCTTGTGATGCCCCCTTGAAAAAGTTTGTGCACCCACAGGCGCTTCTGGACAAATAGCCCCAGCTATGCTACTGATTTTAATGCTAGTAAAATGTCTTTTTTGGACATGAAGCCTGGGATGAGGACGGTGGCTAAGCCTGAAGGACTAGAAAGCACATACAGGTATTTGAGATTGAGCTTTTGTTCAGTCAAGGGTGAATTCAGAAACCACATCTTCAATTCTTGAGGGGGGAGACTGAAATCATACATGTACTGTACATACAGTTATGTACAAATATTTGTTCATGTAACCTTTCGTCCTTCCTGAGGGGAAAGCTACTTTGGGGCTTTTTGCATGCTTTTGGGAGGGAAATATCATCTCGTCAATTTTTAGAGAAGTTTCTTTTTTTGGGGGGGGGTTCATTGCCCCAAATTCACAGTTTATAAATTATGCAATCCGTGCTCCAGGATAGGAATGAGAATAGGCCTACAACAAAAAAACCTGAGTAAGACGACATTGAATTGTATAATGTTAGGACAGTTTCAATTCATTTCACTGCATAAACGCTGCTGGGTCACAGTATCGAATGAAACAGCCCCAAAGGCGTACAATGCCATTTCAGGCGAGGCATTGTATGGTAGGCCTAGGCCTAAATGTTTTGTGTCAAGTTCCACTCTGCACATATCCTGGCCCAGTTAAGACCGCAAGCTTGTTTGATTTTGGAACACCACGCAGACTTGGAAATAATCTCTTTTGTCGTTTGTTGGCTCTGAAAAGAGCCGTTTGGTTTTGGAGCGGGCTTGGCCGGTCGTCGTTTAGTACTCCAGGGACTGCGAGGATTTCTTCCCGCCCTTGCCGGCTGCAGACTTCTTGGGCAGCAGAACGGCTTGGATGTTGGGCAGTACACCGCCCTGGGCGATGGTGACACCGCTGAGAAGCTTGTTCAGCTCTTCGTCGTTGCGGATGGCCAGCTGCAAGTGACGGGGGTTGATTCTCGTTTTCTTGTTGTCACGGGCGGCGTTTCCGGCCAGCTCGAGGATTTCAGCGGCCAGGTACTCCATGACGGCAGCCAGGTAGACCGGGGCACCAGCACCCACACGCTCGGCATAGTTGCCCTTGCGCAGGAAACGGTGGACACGGCCCACGGGGAACTGCAGACCAGCTCTGGCAGATCGGCTCTTGGCCTTGGCGCGTTGCTTTCCTCCCTTACCACGTCCAGACATTGTCAGTTTCGGAGACTAGAAGATCAATATTTGAAGAAACACACTGAAGTTGCTTGATAATTTTTGAAGCTAAAGCGGGTTTATATACCTCTTGTTTACGCGGGAAGGATTCTGGCATCAACCAATCAGAATGTGCAATTACTGGCCAATAAAAACAAAGAACTGTAACTCGGTTCCGGATTAATCCAAACAACGTCCGTATTACAGCGCCACCATGGGTTCGCTGTTTATCATGGTGCATAGACTTGTATCTGTCCTTCAGTCGTCTTTAATGAGTAGACTTGTACATGCAGACTAGAACTGCCGTCTTCTTGACCCTGGAACAATATTCATGAATGCCAGTGTGCTACAGACCTTGTCCCAACAATCAAACTGCAGGACTTTTAAATAAATGTTCTGTCTCCGACCAGAATATTCTGTAGGGTTCACAGCCCAGATGCAAATTTTCACCAGGGTCTACCCCTTGATCATGTTGATTGGGCTTCCATCTGAGGACATACTGAATGAGAAAAAGGGTTTAATATGATCCTAAATTATTAGTGCCTGAGACCTGGCCTGTTTGTTTCACGCGGATCCAGACCAAGATATAGCGCCGCCGCGCGGGCAGGCTGTTCTTGAAATTTGACCCAAGAACGCTGTTTTTGGAACAGGATAGCCTTTATTGTACAACGTGTGTCTTACGTCACCGGTCAGTCAGTCCGGAGCTTGACGGATAAGCCAATGGGACTCCGTCGGTAATATGTAGTTATTCGTAATTGCATACGAACAACAGATTTTGCATACCGTGTACGGAATTTCCACCAATCAAAGTAGTTAGACTTATAAACTCGTTCATTATAATGTGCGTATGAAGGACGTAAAAACAAGTCCGGCAATGTGATTGACTGCTACCACTTTGGTGAATGAGCCCACTCGCTGTGTAGTCAAAGCGGGATTTGTTATCCAAACATTAACTCTCAAAGAATGCAAAGGACGCAGCCGTGTTGCATGTTGCTTGCACAAATAAGTAGTGGCGATAACTGTTTGTACATTCCCGGCGTTCGAGCGGCCTACCCACGAGCAAATCAAGCTGTTCGTAAACATACGAGAACAAGCCGCCCGAACTCGGCCACAGTATAAGTAAACACCAGAGGGCGCGAAGAAGTACACGGCGCGGTGTCTCGATAATGAATCCAAAGCATGATTAAAGACGTCACAGAGATCCCGACTTGAGTCAAGTCGAGGGGGAGGGTGGATTCTTGGCTCATTTAGGGTTTAGACGTAAATTTCAAGACGGCACGTCCTTGTGCTTAATTAATACGACATAATATTCTCACTGCTCACATTTCGAGTTAGCATTTATGAGAAGAAAAAGAAAGTGTGACTGGACTGATTCTCCTTTTACTATATGTGATTTTTAGATTTAGGCCAATATTTTTAATACTTTCTACGGTACTTTGCTTAAGAAAAGTATCTTTCTCTTCGAAATTGCTCAAACTCTAGCCAGAACATGATTACTTGAATGACTCGTTACGTGGGACCTTGTCCAATCAGTTTCATTCTTCCGTTCTTCCGGCGCATGCTTAATAACACGCATGAGTATTACAGTCGTCGCTCGGTCACTAGAAAGCGACAATCGGACGCAGGCAAACGGTCTCATGGCAAGTCGCACGGTGCGTTTCTCTCGAGGGTAGTCGCGGGAAACTCCATTGACCTAAAGGTGAGTAGAAGGACTTGTTGATTAGGATTTTCTTAAAACGCTTCTAAAAAATCGCCTAGCTATAATTTGACATCCAGTGACGTAATTTTGTCGCCACAATCGCATACACATCTGATGTTTGAGTTCGAGTACCGTCGGGAGGTAGTCAAGCTGACCTACACCTCGGGACCAGTAATTCCCACTATGCTGTATTTGTTTTACCACACTTCATAAATATTCAAACAGAAGTCTCACGTTACTTGTACTCACAGACGCCATGTAGTTTCTCAGCTGCTAAATTTCCATGTAACGATAGTGGAGTGCGGATATGCATAGAAACAGGCTTCAATAGTCTGGTGCTGACATACGTTTTGGGTCTTTACTGCAATAGTTATTAGGATACAACTCTAGACTGGTTCCGTAAAGATTACATGACATAGACTACATGTTTACGCGGCGGGTTCAAGAGGGTTTTTGGATGCCACCAGAAAAAACTACCACACGGCAGCAAGGTGGATACTATGACGTCGCCTGTTCGCGTATCATTTCTACTTCACATGCGCGAGGTGAAATCGGCCAATGACGCGCTCCGATTTGCTCGTGAATATTTATGAGGTGTAAGATTTCTCATAGTGAGTGTGATATGGGGATATTTTGTCCTGTCATGTGATCGTTCTGGGCCAATAAACGGACAGTATCCAAGACAGAGGTAGGACAATATTCCTTGTTCCAAGAGTGCGGCCGCGATAACGAATTTATCTTCAAGCAAACCTGACGCGCAGTAAAGAGAGTAAAGGGGCCTATCGCTCTTTACATATTAAAAAAGGAGACAAAAGATATCATACGGCGCACAGAAAAAAACGGTAACACCGACGTACCACAATTCTGCAATTTTATCTAGAGTGCATGGGAATTATTTGCGTTTTAATTTATTTCAATAACAATGATAGCAACAGGGCTTACACTAAGAAAGGAAGGTGTTAGAATTGTACGCGCATTTAAACACAACAATCAGCCACTGACAAGACACACGCCACTTATGAATTTACGGCCATGCAGATGTGCGTTTTCTTTTAGTGTCAAAATAGCGCAATGCGTTGAGTTAACAGCCCATTACGCGGGGTTTGATATGAACCCTACAGAACTGTTACATATATCACACTGCTTGTTGCCGTGGAACGACCAATCAGAACTGAGAATTCAAGTTTGCCCTAAGATAAATTTATATATCACACCGTTACCATGGATCGATCAATCAGAACTGATTATAAGTTTGCTTGAAGATAATGGAAGGAATCGTACCTCCTTCTACTGAGTGGTCGGGAATATCTGAATAGACAACAGAAAGTCGAATTTCAATTTACACGCTCTCACTATACTTGGGTCTTCGGAATCTAGATATGTTTATGATCCATTTTTTTCAATATTAAACCTAATACCATTTGATACCATTGAGATAACTCTTATTCAAGTGCAGTAAGCTCAGACTGGAGAGACTATTGTCTATAGGCGGGTGAATTGATGACAGAGCATTGCCAAGCAAATATCAAGTAATTTGTAGATAAGATATACAAATGACTTGATGGCCAGTTTACATTGTCACCTTGAAGTTGTAGAAGGTCACTTTGGTTGATAACCTATTGCAACTATGTCAGTAGTATAGATTCGGTAGCGAGGACTTTACTGTTTTCACCTACTGAAGATTTCTTTTTTGCATGTGTGTCTAAAACCTGAATAAGTCACTACCTCGCCAAGAGACATACACGAAAAAAATCACATTAAGTTTCCAATAACTCGCAGCCGCAATCCCTAATCCTTGGGCGGGTGCTATTCTGTATTGGACTAATGGGATATTTGGGATCGGGTCGGTTTTGCTGTTGATTTTGCCGTTGATACCCCCGTCCCGTTAAGGCAGTTCCTTCTCCTGGAGTGCAGTAACACCCCTTCGTCATGTGCTTAGCTGTAATTATTATCAACAGAGATTCCAAGCGGGGAACATCTCAGACGACAGAATTTTTTTTTATCTGTGAATCAGGGAAAGATAATGTGACTTTTTAACATTCAGGACTTAGTTATGAACGAGGCACAGTTAAAAAACAAATGATGAGAATGTTGATTTACTGGATGTTGGAGTTTGGGTACCTGGAAAAGCTACCTATCTGTCCAGGGAAATGGCGTTCAGACGTACCAAGCTTTTGGTGCGTGTGTGTGTGGGGGGACGGCAAATTTAAAGGCAAATGTAGCTTTGAGCTCATTCAACATGACGTTTAGGGAGAAAAATACCAAAAGCCTTAACCGCAGTCCCAACATCCTCGGTTGTATCTTAGGGGTTAGTGCTAATATTTGATAAATAAATATACCAATTACGTACACAAAATCCGTCGGGGTGGGGGAAGTTGCCCACGCCCCCCGCTGGATACGCCATTGATTTGGTTGATCATGTATATTGATTTGAAGTGGCATAAAAGCCATTACTATACGGACATTAGGGGACTATCCCAAGGTTGAGCCATCTACCCACGGCGGGAAATATTGTGGACGAACGCAGGAACACTGACGTTATTTTTTATTTGAAAAACCAGCTCTTACTTTTAGATATTCATACAAATGTGACTTTACGGTTTTGTCATTATGCATAGAACTGAGAGAGACTTTATTTATAAAAGGACTATCTCATTTCAGCTGTTTTTCATGAGCTGGTACAAGTACCCCGGGATTGATAAAATAATGGGCATCACTTATGGCCCGAGGCCAAGACCGCCCAACATTTGCTTGGAGTTAACGGAAGGTTATTGTCTTGATAGCGTTTGAATGTTTCAAAAATCTAAGATGACAACATCGTTCACTCTTCCAAATGGTTGAAGATATCAAATTAAATCTGAAACAAAGGTCGAAATGTAAATATTTTTTTTTCCAAATATACCTTCTTCAGTTGAATGAAACATTGCGTTAGCGATTGCGTTCTGGTAGACGTATTTAGTGATATATAGGGAAATAACTAGTAGTTGTTGGCATCACGGCATTAAATGGGCTATCTAGCGAAATATCAATGACAGCTCTTTTTTACAATTCCAAATTTGTTCCCATGGTTTCACAAAAAAAAAAAAAAAAAAACAAGCGTAAGTTGGAAATGACAGCATTGTTGTGTGAAATTTCAAAACGCTGACGTAATCAACCCAGATTTTGAAATGTTATTTTTTTTCTATTGACTTTGTTATTTGATGTGCATGCCATATATTGCGACCTTAGAGGTGTCAGCTTGCACACATAAAGGGACCAATCAAATGATCGATCACATCGTGTTTATTACTGAAATCAACACAAGGCGTGAGTTTGACCTCTTCATGTCCTTGAGAGTAGATATATCTTCAGCTGCAGCGCCTTGCATGTCATCATTGCGTACCATTGACCATTGTTTTTATAACCCTGATAACGCAAACACGAAGATGTTTTTGCTACACTTTTCAAAAGTCTACTCGGAAAGAAATCGCTTCAAGCTTTTTTTTAACAGACCATTTTAAGATTTCCACGTACTGTAATTTGTAATGCAGCAAAATACCGGACGTGGAAAGTCACGATTAGATCCATGATATTGCCTGCATGGTTTATAATAAGTACGCTTCGCTCTCGTGAGTCACACAATTTATTAACCATAACAGTCCTCTGTCCCCTAATGGCAATATGATATTACATACACCCTCTGGGGTAAAGGGTTAATGAGTTATTGGAGTATATCTCGTTTCATTACACCTGGGAAATTAGTTCAGCTTTGTCAGGATAGCGTAAAAAACCAGTTAATGGCTTCACTCCTTGGTGTACATTCCCGTTATTGTATTATTGATGATGTATTATCCATTAGGCGTTGACACAGCACACGTCACAAGTCAACGTTTTGCTCCTTTGCAATTAGGTTACTTGCAATTGATTTCGTATCAGGGTAGCTTGTAGGTTGATTTCATTTATACTGCAAAATCGTGGCTCACTTCATCTTCTCATCTTCATAGCGGGGAATTATAAACAAACAAGATTTATTTGCCAAACACCAAAAAAAGCTACTGCACCACTCGATCAAAAAGTAGTCAATTGTATTCCGGTTTAGCTGATCAGTTGCCGCCTTCAGTTTTACTTTACATTTATGTTGCGTCCAATGGGCACTTTTGTAAATTCTAAAATAATTACGTACCTGAGGTTGCTCTGAAATCCATTGGGTACAGGGCTTCTTATAAGTTTCAAAAAAGTTATTTTGGAACCAGTCGTATAAAGGCAGTTACTTTCTGTGTCTGCTTTATTGGGATAGGAACTCATTTTAAAACACACATTAGACCAAAATCTGGTTTTATGACGATCTTATAGGCCTAAAGGCCGTTTTTCAAACTGTGTAGATATCTGCTGTTGAAAAACGTGTTGATACCCAGCATCAAATTGACAGACAAGGAATTATGTCAGAGAGAAAAAATCGTAGTCTGGAATTTTCTTGGTTGCCAAAGTTACAGTGCAGAGGAGATGTTTAATTGACTCAGCAGATATGCAGTTTTTTTTTCTCGAGTTACCATTCAGGAAAGCTGCAAGTTTGATTGAATACCTTCAAAATTTCAGCTACCAAGGGCCAACGTTATGAAGTGCCTCCGTATCCAGATTTATATACAGCATGTTTGTGTATCTTTCGATGCCAAATATGATATTTTGTCCCAAAAAAGGAACAGATTTCTAAACTGTCCTGTAAACGATAAACGATTGGTTTGTGTGAGGTTGCCAGTAAAAACACATTTCCTAGTGATATCAAACGGATTCACACGATAAAGCATGCTTTCTGCAGCCGTATATTGACAAAGCTGCCGCGCTTGCAACAAGCTTAAGCATTGACTTGCATCAAGGTTTTTGATACGCCGTGAGATGGCCAGTGTGGCTAGCATAGACATTTTTTCTGCTGAGGAAAGTTGATCACAATCAGTCGAGAGGTAAACAATCTCCTCAAGTGATACTGTGGCGAAGCAGGGTATGCGCATCTACTTTATACATTACCATGACCCAGAAACGACCAATCAGAAGAGAGCATTGTCTTAGGTCTGGGGCTTGGGCCACATTGGTCGGCACTTTGTGAGACGGCAGCAAGGCGAGAGGAGTTCTGTGAAGTCGCTAAGAGTGCATTGCAGTCTGTTGACGTACGACTACAGAAGAGCGGGAAAACCAACCTTTTGTGTGCTCCACTGCCATCGGTTAGTGCAGCACTAGCATAGTTTTTTGGTTAGTTGGAACTGCAGGTCATTAAGATCCGTTTGAGATTTGGGGTGGATTGTTAAGTGACAGTCTGGATTATGTTGATGAACCAGTCATTTGGGGAATCAAGGAATCTGAGACTTGTTGGCGTAGCTGCTGTTGATTGCAGCCCTGGTGTATGAGCTTGCTCTCCACGTAGAGGTTTACTGGGCGTAGTTTCTTTAGGGTCCCTTAAGGATCACTATATTTGCCTTAATTAGTTCTGTGTATAAGAGGAACGTGAGGTGTGTGAAGGTTACCTATGGTGTGGTTGAATACGTGACCATCGCTTGTCAAAGTCATGATGCAGTTGACCACGTTAGGATAATTAAAAGTGAGGATCATTTGTACATATCAGCTTGTATATAACCAATCACTGAAACCTATAGCGAGAACTAACCATTCACATAATCGTTATTTAGAGTCACTTGTCACTGTGAGGCTGATTGAGATTCATTGTGACATTTTAGATTAACTCTCCTGTGATCGGAATCAATAGATCAAAGATCGGTGGCATATATGAACGTCCCATAGGCTTAGTCCACCGTTCGTGAACAAATACCTCTTCTTACGTCTGCAGGGTAGCTAGTCATCCTTGCACGAAGCTAATAAATATATATTAAGGTCTGATTTCTTTCACTGATTTCTTTCATTTTTTTTCTTTAGTGTATAACATTTTTTTATTTTCAACTTGTAGTTCTTGATAACATGCGACCTGCCCAATGTAACTGAATACAACTGCAAACTCAACTGATAGTGAGTCTAGTGTGCTCTTTGAGTGAATGCCCTGCATTTAAGCTCTTTGGTACAGACTTCTTCACTAATAAATTAATAACTATGCACGCAAGCGCACAAATGGCCTTGGAGGTGAGAAGTGTGAGCAGGCCATTGAAATTGAACAGGGGTGCCACTTCGATGATAATTTTCTCTCAGGTTTTCTTACTTTGTTCGGTTTTCTCTTGTGAATATCCCATTAAATCGTTTGTTCTATTAGTTTCTAATTTAAGTGGAATTGTTAGTACTGTGACGAAACGGGGTGGGCATGGATGCCAGTCTAAATCATTAATTATTAATACATGCGTTGACCAATCAGCAGTGCGTAGAGCAGTAGGTCTGGGTGCTTGCGGCGTGCTTAGGGCATGCATTGTTAGTTTCGCTGCTGGGTCGCAGAGTGACAGGATCGCCGCCGAGCGTTGTGAGCTGCACATTGCGCCGACTGTGAGGTAGCGTGGGACGCTGCACTGGAGAGCGCTGCGTCGTATCGACTGGTAGGTGGAGTAGTACATGTAGTAGTGAACTGTTTATTGGGTCTTGGTTAGTGTGGGAACAGTTTAGAGCGTAGGTTGTTAACCCGTGTCTGAGAGCTAGTGGTACGGTGATTCGTTGTGGATTGCTTGCTGTCTGTGAACACCGTGGGTGGGGTGACTGCTGGGTTGCGATCCGGGTATCATTGAACTGGCCTGCCTTGAGGGTTACTGGGAGCGCTCTGGTTCCTGTAAGGGTTATTATCCCTTGGATTAATAGACCTTGGATAGTCCACAATGTTTATTTTGTTTGTATGAATAAATTGAACATTTACTATACAAAAACTGAATTTTTAACTTTATTTCAGGACTATCGGTATATAACTGGTAAAATGACCACTAAACATTTTTCTCTCATTTGAATAATTATAAAACATCTTTTAACAATCAAATATAGCTGAGCCTTGCTCCCCTTCATTATCGTTGACGATTGCCCATGATAATAATTAAATTTTTTTAAACATATAACAGTTATTTGTTCATTTACCAAATGGTGCAGGAAAAGTGTTGGCAGCAGGGGTGGGTGGAGGGAAAGCATCGTTTTGCAGTGCCAGCCTTCATGGTGGGTAGTTTCAACGCAAGCACTACACCTTACGTTTTCATAATGGCTTTTGTGTACAATATACAGTTAATTAAAGATCAGTGACATCGCTATTATGTAAAAAGGGTTTTAACCTGGGAATCTGTCATTATTGCCCACAAAATGACGAACATGGCAGCTTTTTGTAACATTTTTACAATAAAAACCGTCATTTGGGAAGTTCTGTTCCATCAAGAGAATGCTCAGAGTGAAAGAAATGATTGAATGAGGGCGACAAACACATCAAGCGCTTCAATTATGTCATAATATTGCTCCCCCCAGAGTTTCTTAACCTTGCAGCTGCAAAGGGGGCTTTATAGCATGAGAACAGAAAACGACGGGCAAAGTACCGTAAGTAAGATATTATTCTCGGCAATATTAACTTTGGCCATATGCCAGAAAACCACCAGGACCTTCTCCAGTTCAAATTGGGACGGGTCAAACTGTACCTTGAAGTTTTGTGTTTCTTTCAACATTGAACCGTTGTAAATTCGTCCAATGAAAACACTGAATCGTGTTTTTCCATCGTAGAGAAATGCCCAAGCTGCCATGCGTTCATGTCACATCTGTCAAAAACGGTCCACATGCTCTCAGTGCATACCGGAAACATTTCTGAATTGACAGATGCGGTGTAAACTACCCCAAAATGAAAATGTGACGGGGAAAGCGAGAGGCTAGACGTCTTGAAATAACAATCGTCCCCTAGAAACAGTTCAGGAAATGGCACACATGTTGCTCTGTGGTACTCTACTGTCCTCACAAGGTTAAGGAGAAAACGATGACTTTTTGGCATGAAGATTTTTTTCTTTGTAGCTTAGAATCGATCTAGATTAGTTTATCAAAAATAAATGTTTTATGTATTTGTATAATGTAAACATATAGCTCTAAGGCATATTTATTCGTTACATATTCCATCCGTTTGACAGCTGTTATTGTTTATCTGTTCATGTAGACACCTGTATAAGCTAGACGCATCACACAAAATTTAATGCGGCCTGCATGTGTAGTCTTTTTAAAAAGGTTTACTGCTTGTAAATAGCGTTTGTTATTTGGAAACACATTTAAATGAGGCGCCTGTTAACGGCTGTGGTATTTGAACAAACCGTATTTGAAGGCAGAAATACCTTTTGCTCCGAAAATAACAGCGTTACTGGCTTGAAGGTTTTGTATATTGATAATAGTATTACCTTAATTTCAAATAACAGCATCGGCAGTCTAGTGTTTGCAGTATATTACCTTTAAGAGTGTAATTTGTGTACAAAGAGACTCAGGTGTTTGTCATTCAATTTTATTATATATCACCCACCTGCGACAGAATATGAAAATAAATAATACAAAAATTGGTAACCTATCAAATATTGGGAAAATTCGTATATTCAGCACGGGTGTGGTAATTTTAGACTCGTATTCAAACCATATAAAA
This sequence comes from Acanthaster planci, assembly GCF_001949145.1. Next base: position 421,268 of record NW_019091506.1, on the reverse strand, counting down.
CAACATCTTTTTGTGGTTAAATGTTACTAAACATTGCTCGTTTTGAAGCATTGAGAATGTATATGGCTGTTATTGTTGCATCTTTGTTGTGAGGAACCAACGATTCCTGAAAATCACCTTGGCACGGTAGCACTGAATTAATCGATAGTCTCGTGTTTGGTGTATACCACCTCGAAGAATGCAGTCTGGTTACAAAGAAACCGAATTTACGTCTCAATTTCTTGAAAGGCTTTTCCACAAAAGAGTAATCTAATCGATTTGTTTTAACAGAAGCTGTTATTGCCATGTCAGGGAGGGCACCGTACAGTTTGGTTTCCTTTTTTAATTGTAAACCCAAACTTTCTCGGTAAAATATCTATGAAAAAGTGTTAGCAGTTGGTCTGTGGCCGCAATACAACCAACCAACCAACCACCCACCCACACACGCACCCACCCACCCACCCAGCCACCCACCAACAAACCCACCCACCCAAACAACCCACCCACCCACCCACCCACCCACACACAGCAGTGTGTATTTGCCTGCAACTGGGGACCCCCTATTGTTCCTAAGAGACGATTTCTTAGTCAATAAATCACCCATTAGTAATTTGTATACAATTTTTATCACAAAGAAGGACTCCGTCAATAATGTTACAGAAATCATCCAGAACTTTGCTTTACCATTTGTTTAATGGTTGCTCTCTTTAACCATTCTAAAAAGGTAATAAAACATCGGTTTTAACTTCTATTTTGCATTATAAATCGTCATATTTTAATCCGCAACAATACACTACTGACTTGGAAGGAGGTTGTATATAAAAAATGAAAACACATAGGTCTTCAGCCAGAAAGTTTAAAACAAGTAGGTCAAACCAGGGCTTTGTATTTGCTTTAGGTAAGTTGGTTAGTTAAAGTAACGTATTTTTTTTAAAGTCACATTTACATGCCATAGCACTTCAACTCGTGGAAGTTCCTGTGACTTTGTTTCCAAAGTTTAGTTCTCCCAGATCTCGAAATGTGAGCATGATGTTTCGTTCATGTTTTATATTGGAAACTTCATTATTCTTTGGCCCTTCCAGGCAGCGTGTTTTGTTTTTGTTTCATTACTGTTTGGGGGTACACCTCGTGTCAGCCTATCGTATCATTTGACCCCCAGATTTAGAAGCCATTACTGCGGTGGCATGATGCTCTCGGGCAGGTCGTACGCGCGCGTTACATGCCTCTTTGATCAATAGGGTATCGTGATTTGCCAAATGCACGCGCGCGTCAAGCTGAAGAATGTGCGTGTGAGTGCGGTGCCGCCGCAGTTATGGCGTCTAATCCGATTAGGCTATAGATGACACTAGTCGTTCCATTTGTGGAGGCTTCTCCAGTCTAAATGTCAGACTTTATTTCCCTTTGAAATGATATCCTCCAGATCCAAGATTATAGCCGTTATTCAACTCGGGTTCCTCAGCATATTGTTTAAATAATATTCGCCGCCCAGGCACAAATCATTTGAAAAGGGGCGTGACAATGAAGTATGAGAATCACGTGGCCAAAAAACATTTTGCCGAAAGTCTCACTTCCTAAACGCATATGTCAGGAGGACATTTGGCGGAACAACATAACACCCCCCCCAAAAAAAACGCCCCAGGAGGGATTCCCACAATCCACTGTGGTGAATCCTCCATGAACAGCAAATTCAGACATATAGACGGTACATTAACCATTCGTTTAATAATCAGTGTCGCACTGCACGCATCGGTATTAGTCGTCGCTCCCTCGGTGAAAGCGACACTTGGACGCCGCCAAACTCTAAAGGTCTCAGTAGCACGGTGCGGTTTCTCTTGAGGGAAGTTGCCGGAAACTCCTTTGATGTAAAAGGTGAGCAGTAGGACATGTTGGCCATACTTTGCTTCAAAAAGTGAAATCTTGGAGGCTATAGACGGCACTTTCATTGCTGGAGATTTTTTAAACGATTTTTACTTAGAAAAGAATGATTGACTGACTGATTGATTGATTTTATTGATCGGTTTGTTGATTGGTTCACTGATTGATCGGTTGGTTGGTTAGTTGGTGAAGAGGGACTTTTTTGAGAGACAAATGAATACCGGTACATTTTGGTTATCGGGAAGTCCTAAAAATCTTCACATTCCGCTTTATTTGAATCTTACCACGAAAATGTATGTGTTGGACGATAAGCCATCCACCCAGTCAGAAAGTTGGGGGTGATATTTACTGCCATCCACCCAAGATTTTATGCCCATGAAATGGTATCATTTCACTCTATGCAAAATTATTGATTCATATATATTGATTTGTGGGTCTTGTTTCACGTTTGGCCTTGCTTAGTTACATTGGGAAACTTTGAGACTGGGTAAGAACGCTGTTTTCATTGGATCAAACCCTCCCCTGCTCATGGCCATTTTATTTTACAGGGGCCCACGTCTGAAGGTTGGATACCCTTAAAATGCGTAAACCAGTTCGGGATTTATATTGTTTCGGAAAATGTGTAATTGAATTAGTAAAAGCTGCATTCGTTTTCGAACGAAATTGAGTGAACATTCATACCCCGTTTCTGTTTAAGAGATACAAATTCTATTTCAAGGAGTTTGCATTCAGTCGTATAGAGTCAGCGGTCAACTTCCTGACATTACACTGGTTCAGCATGTGCACATTCATTTTTAGGTGAAATTGAATGCATCTGCAATCCTGCATTCATCTTAATTTGAACTCAAGCTATTTTGCAACCTGTGCAGGCGATTTCGCCTGTGTGTCAACTTGTTTAAGGTATGCCTGGCCAAGAATTAGAATTCTTATGTTTACTGACAGAAGTTACATTTTTAGAAATGTTTAGTTGATTGGCTAAATATTTGAATATTCATGATTGAATTAAACCAGTCATGCTGTCATTGGAAACACCGATTATTGCAGGAAACCTATAAACACCGACAACCTTCTTTTTCGTGCTGCGTCTCAATTATAGAAACCTTATTTTTTGTAGTTTGATAACAAACATACTATAAATGAGTAACATGACAAAGTGTTGTCATGATTTTGAAACCTTAATGTATGTATATTCCAATGATTATTGAACGTATAATTTGCAATTTTAAATTATGACAAATGAAAATGAATACTCACTTCCGAAGACAAACGGTGAAAGACAGTTTTTCAGCGAATATGAATGCACATTTGTTATAATTGGCAAGGAATAGGTAAATCCGAAATCCCAGTCACGTATTTGTAACCTCTTTAAATGAAACGTATGCAGATTCATTTATTTGAAGAATGCAAAATGAAGTCAATTGCTTGTTATTGCGAAAATGAAACCAAGTTTTAAGTCGGTTTCAGAATCCGTGCTAAATTGAAATTTTATTATACAAATTAGATCGTGCATTTTCCGAAATTGGCCAGGAAAACCTATATTAAACCCCTTGCCCGAACAAACATTTCTTGATCTCCCCCTCGAAAAATCCTGGATCCATCTGTTTCATAGGATAATGGAGTCAACGCAACAACTTGAAATATGATATCTGTCATATGGTTGGCAATGTAATTAATAATAATATGCATTTATTGGGCTATTAAATAGAATAAAGATTAGCAATAAATAATCACAATAAGTAAACAGCATACAAGTGTACAAAAGACGGAAATAATGCAAACAAGCAATCGCAGGAATAAACAAGCCGAAACAACCCAAACAAGTCTCCAACTTGTGAATCCCCAATTTTTTCTCTGTGAAATATTTTTGAGAAAGCGTTACCACTGCTTAATAGTCGTGAGCCAAACTGCGATGCTTCACCAAGGAAAAGGAAATTTAGAACAGCAAAAGCTATCTAAATTTCAAGCAGAATATGATGACAAATCATTGTTTCTTCCTGATTTTTTCCTGGAATGACATCGCAACTTTCCTTATAAATACACAATATTCGGACTAACAAAACGATTAGCGTAATAAAAAACCGTAATATTAAATATATATTAAATATTAAATCAAAAATTGAAAATCTGTTTTATTTGAACAAAGTTGCTTTACAAGATTGTTTTGGGAGAGGTCGCATCGAATTGACCCTTTTGTGTTTTTTTCCGTGTTTCTTTCTCTTTGGAAACAAATTCTTTAAAACCCCATCCTAAATAGTGAAGTATTCGTAGATTCTGTCTTGTTTCACGAGATTTTGGTTCTGTTTTGTCAGAATTTCATACCTCGACAAAAGCTATTGTCTCTTAATTAACATATCTGGCTGTGCTCCATGGTCCAATATGGGTTGTCTGGCGGCTGCGTGGAACACCATAGATACGGATACCTTTGACTCGACCACATTGGCAACATCCTTTTTCATTCAGCCTTGTTGCTATACAAATGACTCGCCCCAATTAAACAAATATTGCGCATCGTAGTTCAAATAGAAGAGGGACGAAAAATACCTTTATTATGATACAAAAAAGTCAAGAAATATACGAAACCAGCCAACATATCAATTAGACACCAAAAATGTTACCCAGCTCAAATAGGAATACTATTGTTGGTAATTAAACCTCTCTTTGACCGTTTCTTAAAGCTTCACTATTTTTGTAATAAAGTCTGGAGTCAAATATTGGCCGTTGAGCAATTCTCTTTCAGTTTTGTCAAACGCCCCTCTAGCCATAAGTCGTACCTTCCACGAGCTATTTAGGAACAGAAATGAGTAAACTGTCTGAGGTTTTATGAATTTAACGAATTGATTATTTTAAATGGAATTAGACACGTTTCACTATAAGTGCTTAATAGAAAATAATCAGAGTGTGTTGATAACGATGCATTTTCTTCGTTGCGTGCCAGTCGCATCCGTAACGACTGCATGGCGAGGCAAACCATCGGGATCGACACCGACAACTAATAAGATACAGGAAGATATTTTGTAGAAAAATATCTAACTTTATTCGGTCAAAGGTCTACAGAAATATACAAATTCGGGGGCCTGAGTTACCTGGCGTTACGTTGATGGACACAGACAGCGAGGGCCTGGAGTGTTTAATAATAAATTTTTGAAAACCGTCGAACAAAGAGTTTACACGAAGTGGGCCATCACATTACACGCAGCAGGGATGCCAAGGAAGGGCCAATTCATAACACCATTTCATTCTTCCAAATGTCCAAAGGCATAGAGGTAAACATCAATGAGTGCAATTTTAACACGCTTCAGCATTCAACTCGACTGTCGCACCTGCTTTTTAATTTGACGTGTTTGCAACCGCCGTACCACCGCCTTATTCTTCACTCCCTCAATTTAATAAATTTGGAAGTAGCACGGCGTCTGCAAAAGGCTTATTATGAAACCCATTTTCCTATTTGAGATACATGTGCATGTGATGCAACCATGACTAATACGGACAGTAAAACTGAGATGTTTAATCATTAACTGCCTGCTTCCTGCCTCGCAGAATTTCTCCATAAATCACCCTTTAATAATTTGTGTACATGTTTTCCCGAAAGAAGGACTCCGTTAATAATGTTACAGAAATCCGTCAAGTACTTGCTTTCCCTGTACTGTAGTTTTATTTTCATGGTTGCTGTCTTTGACATTCTAAAGGGTGGCAAAACCACGTTCTAACTTCTATTTAGCTTTATGAAGCTTCATATCATAATCTGAAACCATATTACACTAATGATTTGCAAGGGGATAATATACAAAAAATATAGGCCTTCTGCCTAAAAGTTCAAAAGTAGTAGGTCAAACTAGGAATTTGTTTGTGTTTTAGATAAAAACACAAGGTAAGCGGTTAGTCATAGTAGCAAACGTCCTCTAAATCACATTAAAATATCGCTGCACGTTTTAACTGACGTGGAAGGTCCCGTGACTTTGTTTCCAAAGATTAGTTTTCCCAGATCTCGAAATGCTATGAATATGATGTTTCGTTAATGTTTACATAATTAATAATGTTATACAGGGCGTCTGAGAAAAAAACCAAACCCTGAGGAAAGGGTTTAATATGTCCAAACCATGAGATATGATTATATTGTATAAGGATCTCTGAAAAGTAGAAGCAGTATTCTTTCTACCTTGATGGTATCCCTCTTATCATGCACGACTGAACACCAATGTCTTGAAAATGGGGCATCCGAACTCAGTTGTAACACTTTGGATAAACCAGTGAATGAGGTTGTCCTCTGTCATGCTTGTCCAGGTTGAAAGTGACAACAAAAGGTCACGTTAACGGGGGAAGGTTGCCTTTTGTCATTTTCAAGTTATGCAATAATCTGGTTTAAATGTGTTGACTTGCCCCGGGGTAGGCCAGTGCAGTGTTGACAGGTGTTCGAAGGAGGACAGCAAGTCTGCAAGCGCAGTTAGACCTGCAGTTCCATCCATACCGAATGCACATCCGCCACCAACTTTTGCGTGGAGACCTAAGGAGGAGACGGGAGTTTGCTCAGTGGCTCCTGGAACGCTGTCAGACCAATGAAAGGTTTCTTGAATGGTTGACAATCGGTGTTGAGGCAGCATTTGGGATGAATGGAGAAGTTAACACCCACAACAACGTCGAATACGCGCCGAAGGGGCTACCGCCAACTTTTAACTTGAAACCAACATGAGTCGTGAGAAGGTCACCGTTTGGGTAGGACTGTGTGGGAATGGTGTCATTATTGGACCAATCTTTTTCGAACGGAATGTGAATAGTCAAAGGTATTTGAATGTGATCAACCAAGACGTGGTACCCCAACTCCAGATGCATTTTCAACGGCATGAAAATGGTGTTTTCCGACATCTGTGGTGGGCCCAAAACGGGGCACCCGGCACGCAGGCTCATCACTGTGAGGAATCTCCTGCGGGAACTGTTCCGAGATCGAGTAATCGTCGTCAACCACACAATTGAATGGCCGCGCCGTTCTCCGGATCTCACCCTGTGTGATTATTTTCATGGGGGTATCTTAAGGACAAAGTTTTCACCAGTCCACCACGTAACATCCAAGACTTACGTTGTCGCATTCAAAAGGAGGTCGACATCTTACGACATGACCCTGCATTGGTGAGACGAGCTGTGGCTGACACCCGCCGCCGTTGTGAACTCTGCATTGAAAGGAAGGCGGACACGCGGAAAGTGTTGGTGCATAATTGACTGTGAATTACGTAATGTGTAAATAATCGGTGTGCCCCTGATATCTTATTCAGGACAAGCATGACAGAGGACAACCTCATTCACTGGTTTATCCAAAGTGTTACAACTGAGTTCGGATGGCCCATTTTCAAGACAATGGTGTTCAGTCATGCATGACAGGAGGGATACCATCAAGGTATCATTAGAAAGAATACTGCTTCTACTTGAGCTTTTTGCCTCCACTTGCCATTTATGCATTTGTGCACATACATTTGAATTTATTACAGAACTGGTAATTGTTGCCACCCAGGAACAAAGCACAAGACAATGGGCACGTGTTGACATAATGTTAATCACGTGGCCAAAGGGATAGTTCTCTGTCAGGACGCCAGAAAACAGTTCGCCAAAACGTCTGTCTGCCTGAACGCAACATCTAGAGAGGACATGCTGCTGAATTCGCAATCAGACTGCATTGGTGGCGAGTGTGTGGTCAGAGACGGAGACTGTTTGATGATTGTCCTTGTTTTCCTATCCATAAAAACCCCTTCGAAGGAAAGAGCATTATCTCATTCAAAAGTGCAGGTCCTTTCAAGTGAAGAAAGAAACAATGTGCCCCTGGATGGATTAACTGACCCCCCCCCGACACTGCACTGGGGTGTATCCTTCTCTAATTAGCAAATACAGCGAGATATAGCGGGTAATTTATTTAAAAGTTGTTCAACTTGTGCACACGTGAAGGATTTTATTGAAAGGTGACTACTGACCAGTCTGTGTTAACTGTCGTTGAGGAGAAACTTTGGGACAAAAACGTCGGAATCATGCAAGTCCAGCATATAGTTCTGCAAAATTTCAGATTAAGGAAAACATCCCACTGAAACGCCCCCCCCCTTGAGGTGAGATTGTACATTCAGGATTGTAATTTGTAATAAGAATAAGCATATATTTTATTCATACATATATTAAAACTCGTATTTCAAAACTTTTTGTTTAAAATTCCAAACTCATGAATTACCACAAGGACGTATTTTTGGAACTAACAAAGTACCTTTCGTGTTATTGTTCTTCGTCAATTGGTTTTAACAATATTGAGCTTTTAATATCTTATTATAATGGTTCGTCAATCATAAAGATTTAAATTTAAAGAGCGTACCTCCACGCACTCAATGCTTAACAAAAGAAATATCCCTTGCTTACATTTTGGAGATGTCCACAAAAGAAAAGATAACTAAAACGCTCCGGTTTTGATTATGTGGGACATTATATACATATTTATATGTTAATTATATTTATATTTGTAGATTTTTATTTTTAAACTTGTACATTATCTTGTCTTGTACATTATGCTTGTGCAGCGTATCGCTTTCGTGGAAATTGCTTACATTCTATGCAGAATGTCAGTATTGGAATGATTCATTACGGGACGCTCGTCCAATCAGTTTCATTCTTCTGTTCAGTAGCAGACTGGATACGGCGCTCATATTGCACGCACCATCCCTTTACAGTGGTTGCTCCTTCCCTGAAAAAGTGACACTCTGACGCAGCCAGACCGGTTTCGTGGTATGTTGCACGATGCGTTTCTTTCGAGGAAAGTCGCGGAAAACTTCTTTGATTTAAAGGTGAGTAATAGGACATGTTGATTGTGATTCGTCTCTAACATTAAAGACTTGGAGGCACCATTTGGACGGCACAGTCATGGTTAAAAATAACAGTTGGTTTTTTTGGTTTTCCATGTAGGATTGATTGATGGGATTTCACCCATCTTACACTTGCACCTCTTTTGAATTTAGTTTTTTACTTTTTTTCTTTAGTCCAATCAAGAGAAAATCACGCATGGTAATATGTAAACCTTATCTTTTGACTGTATCAAAAATGGAAATGTCTATATACTGCTGTAATGTATCACGCAGGGTCTTGTGTTTATAACAGTCAGAAACTTTGAGACAATGTAAGGTCTGCTTTCCATTGTTGATAAAATTGCTATTATAGGCGCGTATCCAGGGAGGAGTCTCAGGTCTCAAACATTCCCCCTGCTCATTGCCAATCTAGTTTCCTTGTAAGGGGCCTATATACTTCGAAAGACTCGAAGACCTCTTACAAGAATTTACTATGTAGGGTTTACGTTGCGTATACAGGACAATAAAATTTTAAATGGCATCACCAACGACGACAATCTCCCGATCACCCCGGCCAAAAACTCCTGGGTCCGCCTCTACGTGTCAAAAGATAACGTTGATAATGCAATAATGCAACGCAGTGTAATTTAAAACCAGTAATTAACTTGGTAATCCAATGCATTATATTTCTTGATTCGGCTACTCTTGCACAAACTATAGCAAGAAACTATCCCCAAAATAATAATGATAAAAATTTAAAAAAATGCAAAAAAAAAAAATAGTGACCGCATCCTAAAAGCAGGGTGAGATGAAAAACGTCAAAAATGTTAATACCCAAGACAATAAAAGATAACATTGACTAACAGTGAGTAACACACTGAAATAGTTAAGAAGATGAAAATCGCTAAACCAAGGGTGGCAGATGTCACTGCCAAATTTACACCAGAGCTGAATTGACTCACGCCAATGACTCCACTCGAGTTCAATCGAGTTACAATATCTGATCGGGTAACATTACTTTGGTCTAAACGGGTGTTACCTGACTGAAGTCAGTGCAAGCAAAATTGATGTAATGCCTTAAACTGAGTCACTACATTTCTCCCGACTGGAATCACAAAATAAAACGACTTGTAACAACTGTAATCGACGCAGACGGATACAGAATAAGCTCGTCGTTTGAAAATGCGCTTGAAATCTAAAGCCAAAGTAGCACTCTCTAGGCAGAAAAATTAAAAACAATATAATAAGACCAACACCGCAAACAGTTTACATTTGCTTCGTGTGTTTTTGTTCTCATCACTTAGCAACGGTATACAAACCAGTGTTCATATTACATGACTTTTATTAGCAAATATCTCTGACAGGGAAACAGTTAGCCTGGTCTTTTGTTCTGCCTCAAGAGTGTTTGTTACGCAAGGCAAGCCCAGGCAATGCATGATGCTTCCCATTTGTCTACCAAACCATAGAGAAACAGGGATGTAGATGAAACAGAGAGAAAATAGTGGAGAAGTAAAACTGTATAGAAAACTATACAAAAAGTGTTTGTTGTAGTTACAAACACTTAGTTTGATATTGTTCACAGAATTTCACGCAAGTTATCGGTAGTCTACTTTATGCTGTTATTTGAGCAAATACTGCATGCAAATTAAATTGTGCAAATATAAATTGTTACGTTCAGGAAGATGTTATTATCTTGAAACTATGCCTCCAATAACTTCTCAAATAATGACGCCATTTTGAAGCTAAACGAAAAATTTGGTTATGTCTATCAAGAGGGTTTGGGACATTTTCATGAAATATTGCCAACAGATGTCAAATGTAAAAAAGTAAATATCTTTGTTGGGTGAAGGCACTCTTTTATGCCATGATGTCGACAATCCTTGTATTGTGTTAAGCATACCTGAGTGAACACTTTTACTAATTAGTCTGATTGTGAGAAAAGTCCGTCGTTTTTGAATTACGGTCCCATATTATTATATTGCCGGCCTCCCAGGCAATTGAAGTCATGTTACTTCCTGTTGCCATCTTGTCTCTAGGTATGAAGTTGATGCCTCATTCAATTCAGAGTTATTTTTAAACATTTCACCTTAATCCTAAAAAAACCTGGGGGAATCAGCCCCCTCCCGGACATATTTTTCCAATATTGCCGCAGTGCCGCAGAGTCCTTAGGACTTTTAGAGTAACTATTTGCAGTCATTTTGACACTGTTGATGCAGATATCAATATACCCATTAATGACAGGTCAGCCAAAAGTGTGTATCTCTTCCACTGCGGTGCTCTATGAAGGCGTACTGGCACGTACATAGGCATGAACTTCAGATTTCTTCAAACAACAAAACCATACGTCCAATTGATTTAACACTTCAAATTTGTAACGAGAAGATTGTGTGTACTAAGTTTTTAAAGACAATTGGCGCGGCTGTTTGATTGGCAGAAAGAACTTGACTCTGTTACAGTTAAACTACTTATAGATGATAATTGATGACGTCACATCGATGTCACAAAAGCATGCATAGTTCGACATCAAAGTTGAGACAAGGGCCTATTTTAATAATCTGAGTTGGACTAACTTATTGATTTAACGTTTGTAAGCAATTAAACATTATCCCTTTTAATTTAAGTTGGGGACGGGCAGTTTAGCTGATAACGTATTTCAGCTCTGTCAGACTGAATGAACGAGATCCGGTACACTAGTTTGTAATGAACCCCCATCCCTTCGGGGAGAGTTCCGTATCAAGCAATTAGGCATGCTCGTTCTCATGGGCGTAAATCCTGGGATGGGGTAGATATACATCCTTTCACTTTTTGAACAGGGGATGGGCTATTGAAAAATCCCATACATTTTTGTGCTGACAGATTGTATTGAGGTGGATTGTGACATCCCTACACTCCATATCTATTAAATATTAATAGAATATTAATTAATCTTAGAATTAATGAATATAAAAAGAGACAACAGAACAAAAACCTGCTTGTGCCGTTCAGATGTCAGATTCTGCAGGAACGTAATATACATTACCGGTGTACATCTTTATCTGTATTATGAGCATGGTCCCCCAAATATTGTCAACATGTGTCAGGAACCCCCCCCCAGCTATTCAAATTTCCATAGCCGACAAGCCCCCCCCTCCGATTCCCCTCCCTCATTCCCCCCTTCCCGGTGGACGCATACATCACAGCACAAAATACTTGCACCAGACAAACCAAATTACACCTCAGCATGCATTTTGCACTGAAGACGTGTCCATGCAGCCTGTAAACCATTTATTTGGGTCTTAAACGTTTTGATGTTCATGGAGAACTCTTTCCTAATCCCCTTGCAGTAGTTTTCCTGAGAGCAACAGTGACCTGATCAGATATCACACAGCCACATGATCCCACTCTACCTACGAATGTTTTTGAATAGGCCAAGCAAAATGCCACCATTCCGAACATGGAAGTATATATGTTATATGATGGGGATGTCACATTAAAAAGCCAGGCTGAAGTTGTTTAAGTGAGCAGTTTTCCTTTGAATGAGATGAAATGATAGATGAAACGAAATGGAATAAAAACTGGGCGGTAAATTAAATAAACATTTAGAATCGATACATCCCAACAGAAATAAAGACTGAACACATTCCTCTGTAAGGCCATCATCAATACTCATCCTTTGCGTTGACTACTACCGAGTAGAAGCCAGTTCGACCCAACTCCCTTTTCCCTTCTAATTATGCCCAGGACCCTACATAATCACGCTGACGCTAATTCGTGAGTCAGGTGCCTGGACTGGACTCTCTGTGCGGTTACATGTTGCTTTAGAGTGGTCAAGATGGACAGGTAGTAACTAATCCTTCACAAGTACCTAAGAGAGCCACCACCTCTTATTTATGTTCCTCCGGATGGAAGTCTTGAAAACAAAACTAGCTACGTTTTACAGGAGATTGCCGATGGCTCACTTTAATCATATCGCAAAGAACTGTGTTTAGCTTCGCAGGGAGCGACTGTCACGGAACAGTGCTTTTGTACAATAGTTATCGTAATGCTTATCGTCATTGCCGAACATGCGCTGTAAATTTCTTGTAATAGTGTTGCCATGGTCACTTAAGTCATCAATTATCCAAGTAATAATTCGCTAACAGTCATGGCACCATTGGCAGGAAAATTGGGGGCATAGCTGGGGAAGATTTGTAGGGGCATAGGGCCTCTCAATTTCTGAAGGGGGTTCTGATTTTTTCGAGGGGGAACTTAATGTTTTTCACAGTGGAGACTCTTACCAATTAATGCAGACTATCACCAGATATTTTTATTTCACGAATTTCTGTGCAGCAATCCTCCGGAGTGTCCTTGCAATATCATGGACTGACAGGCCAGCGTGTGCAGGAGGCTAAGAGTGTGTAGCACTACTGAAAAAAAAAATCGCATAAAAACAGCCTAAATTGACAAAATTACAGAAATTGTGGCATCTGCTTCTCGACGTGCAGTCTTTTTTAGGCAGATGGTTGAGTTTCTGATGGTGCTCACTTTTTGTGGTTTTAAATCAATCGAGGTAGTTATCTTTTATACGCCGTTATTACTTCGCAAACGGACGTGCACGCAAAATCTCATTATTCCCAGCCGAAATCCCCACACGAGTGCCGTTTTGTAAGTTTTTCCACGATGTTCTGGGATCGCTTTGGTTTTCCTATTCAAGTAATACCCTTTTCCCGTTTAGTTCTTTTGGTTGAAATACGACGGCTACCACTTCGTCAGGTGTATAGTTATTAACATTATCAACTCATTTTGAGTTGGGAGAACATCCCAGACAAATTAATTTTAATCTGTGAATAAAATTATTTTAGTGTATTAGTCTTTAGGACTTCTGAACCTCGGCTTGATTACAGGACAAACATGCGCCATGTCACAGTGGCAATTCTTGTTTACTATGTTAGAGCCTAGTACCCAGGAAAGCTACTTGAATATTCAGGGTGAGGTAAATAAGTTACTTGGCAAAAAACTGGCATAAAAGACGCTTTGTTATAAAGGATATGAGGGCAAATCCTTTGATTCAGCAACACAACAACTTCAGGGAACATTTTGAGTAAGAACACAGAAGCACCAAATGTTATTTGTTTAGTGGTTGGCAACATCGTTAGAATCTGTGCATTTCCTCAATTTCACTCGAAGATAATATACTGTACTGTGATAATACACTGCACAATTTACATATTCACAAAATATTTAACGTATTGGACGTTTTTGAAATGTGTACATCTTCAATTGGCAGTGTCCATATTTACACTTTTTAATTGAATTTTTTTTTTGGAGGGGTGGGCGGTCCATCTCTCTCCTCTTCCACACGACTCTTCCCCTGGCCGCAGCAACACAGAAGCTGGAAACTTTGCAAGAACGTTAAACCTCTCACAGAGATGTGCGTACAAGTGAGACCTCACAAAAACTTCGTCTAGTGCAAAATTATAAGAGATTTGTTTCCACTGATAATTCTCTATCAGCTGAAGTTCAATGGGATTTGATAAATTTTGAGTGGGGTATCTTTTTTTGGCCCGAGGCCGAAGTCGCCTGACGTCTGTTACCGTCACTCAGTAACTTTCAAACAGTCCAACATATTACATTAAACAATCTACAAACATATACCTTGATTTTAAGATGTGCACGTTATGTGACGTTACTAAAAATTAATGTCAGACATCACGCATTTGAGGATTAAAAGGGTAAGAAAGTCTTTAAACCAGTGTTTGCAGGGAATAACATACTGCGTTTATTTTTTCGCTTTCTGGTAAACTGTATTTTGTGATATTTGTTTACTTGGACCTTTGAACGAGTATTGAATCATTCTCACATCTAGCCAAATGACAAAATGTCAAAATAATGTCAATGTCAAATAAATATGTAATATAAAGCTTATACCGTAGATACTGAGTCACTGCAAAGAGAGCTACATTTTAAAAAGTTAAAAATTTCAAAATTAACATGAAAGCGGAAGAAACCTGCTTAGATACGGAAGCATTATTTTGTGAAATTTCAAAATAATAACGTTTTAAAACAAAATTTCGAAATGATTATTGGTTAATATGCAATCCGTGTAGTTAACAAATGTCATTTGCAGAAAGAATGGTGTCAAATAGATTATCAAATGCTGTCAAAAGTTCTGAGACGTCATCAAGCCGGAAGTCCATATCGCCTGATTACCTCGTGTTGGTGACTCATATAAACAAAAAGATTTGGCTGAGTCTTCGTATCTTCATGTTCACTGTTTCACGTGTCATTGGCAAATTACTGAAGATTGTTTCTCTAACCCCAAATACAAATAAAAGGTCTCAGACAGTAAAAATTATTTCCTGAGGAATTGCATCAAGGTCTTTGACAGATCAGATAAAACAATCTGTGTAAAGAACAAAATCGCCTCCAAGGGAAAATTGCGTACCGGTGTGGTTCACGAAATTGCATGATATATTCACGCAGGCCTTTCATTTGTGAACGATGCAAATTATTGATGGATAAAATTGATGGAGTATCCTTGGATTCTCTTCAACTGCAAAGCTAATTCACAGTTTGGCAGAATAGTGAGGGAGAGAGCAGGCAATTAGTGGTTGCACTCAATTATGTATTTTCCGGTAACGTGTATTCCCTGATTATTTACTATCCATGCAACACTGCGCATATCAAAAATAAAGGTTTTCTTCGCTCTCATGCATTTAAAGTCATTCCAGGATATACATGGTCAGTGATGTATCGAGCCCTGTCGTCCTGAAGAATGACTGTAATATCTGGGTGGAATTGACAGACATTGTGAAGCGGCTGTTTACTTATACTATGTAAGCCTGACTACTTTATTCCAAGATGGCTGCTTCTATGTACACTTTACATGTGCTTACAACAGAAGTCAAGAGAGAGCACTATAACGGATATCTAGTCAAGGCATATTTCTATACCTCCCATCAAGCACACATAAGTGTGCTTTAAGATTGAATAAAAACCTAGGTATGAGCAAAGCTTTCAGAAATCATTCATGCATAAGCTTCAGTCTTTTTGTCATATCAGTGTTCAAAGCAGAGTCTTGACGAAAACATTTGAATTTGCTGGAGTGTGCGTTTTCCTTATTTCTTTCTTCTTTTTAGACTTTATGGGGATTATAAGCAACTAACTACTTAACATGCAACTGCACCTCTCGCTGTCTTGATAGATACCCCCCTTCTGTCTCACCTTTTGGTGATGCTCTGGTTGTACTCTAGGCTCTAACTTTGATAGAATGATTGGTAGCTGTGTGTGAAGTTTTCTTCTGGAAAACCCTCCATGGCCCAAGAAACAAAACTGAAAACACAGTGATGCGGTGGCGTTGGTTTATTGCAGGCTAAGGCCGTCGTACCTTCTGAAGCAAAACATGCCGATACAATACCATTACACCTGGACAATACATTAATCAGATTAATTCCTTGTCTTTGCATTGAGTGGTCACCGCTACTCGCCAGCTACGAAAAGCTCACCCTGATGTAAGGATTAGAAACATAGGTCTGCTGCATACTACACTACTATACTATAGCTACACCCCAGACAGGACTGCCCTTATGCAAACTAACGACACTTACAAACCAACAGCTTTGGAGACCGATAACAAATCTTCCAAAGGATCCTCAACATACCCGTCTTTTACCAACTCCAATTTCCATCGACCGTGCCTTTTAAATAACCTGTCTAGACTCCCGCTTGGACAGCAGCGATTGCTACCCCGGATCAGAGGCTTTGTAAGCCAACACACTTAACATCGGCAACAGAAAGGGCGAAAGCCTCGAGGATAACTTGCCTTACTATTGAATACGAGAATGGCTGATTAAGTTTCATACCCCTCAATTTGTACCCGTCTTTAACTTTTGACAGAGCACGAAATATAAAGGCGTCTGATTCAGAAACGTCAGCTGCGGATAAATATCTCTGTAACACCCTACCGTACAATGCTTAGAATTTGTCTTGCTTATGACTAGTTTTCCACCCCGTGATACTGGTCAGTTGTGCTTGACAGATTGAGCGGAGTAAAACCCTCAGAAATGAAAAAAAGAAAAGACAAGATGCCATGAGACACATTCTAAGTGATCCGAAGGTCATACGATCTGCCTCTTTGTTTGCATTATACAAGTAAGAATCTACAATTTCCTTCAGATTTGAAGCAGGTACTGGCTTTTTATTTTCAATTAAGGCTTCTAGAGTAAGCTTTACAAGTGAAAAGACCATGGGATTATCAATTCAAGCCATTTTGTCTGCCCATGGTATGGATGCTACCGACTTAAAAATAAATTGGTGCCTGGAAAATACAGTTTTGACTTAAATGAGTTCAATATCGATACCAAAGGGGTCTGCGTTTATGTGTTTTTTTCCAAGACCCCTTGCCCAACGTCACCAACCGTAAGAGAGCTCCCGAGTACAGCTTCATGGTTGATCCGTCTTTTGGGTCCAGCATCACAATCAGAAGCGGAGCTGTTAACTGCCTCAATTCTGGCGATTTCTCTTCCACTCCGGAAGCCCAAATACTATTGCTGAATATGATTTGCAGAGAGAAAACAAAACCGTGTCTTTATGACTATTTTAAATTCAGACATATGATAAATCTAATCTTAATGCAAGTATTTTGCTCGAGTGATTTTCTCAGTAGACTTAGCATTGCCACCTCTTCCGGGGACAAATATCGGCCAGTTTCTAGATATTTCGTATGCTTGTCGTACTGTTTTCCCAGGATTATAGCCATCTGGGAATAAGATTGGCCAGTGTGGTGCTGAAAACCAGCATTGGCAAATCAAGGTGCCATCTGCCTTGGTACTGTCCATGTGCTTGATAACCTTGGGTATCCAGGCGATCAGGGTACAGAACTTATTGTTTTCTCCTTTTCAGTCTACAGTGAAAACATCAACTGTTTCACAACCTCGATTATGGTATCTGGAATTAAACTTCGCGACTTTTTTTGTATGAGTGGCAAACCTGTCAACCGTATGAGGCCCCCGTAATTCATCGAAAAAAGAGAATACTTGATCAGATATACCCCAGTCGTTGCAATCCATTTGCCTACTTAGCAATCGGCTTCCTGCTTCTGGGACCCTAGAATCCACCCCGTTAGGCAAATTCTTAAGGCTATCTCCTGAATTTCAGGGTTCATACTTCCATGAGCTGCTATTGCGCAACTTCGTGGTTATCTATGACAACCGGCGGTTGGACAGTTTACACTCAAACGACTCAAACTAAGTCAACTGGTCTGAGTTCGTTCGATTTGGAACTCTTCCTAGACTGGCTACTGTCCCAAGATCCCTGGGCCTTATCGATACCCAACTACTACTACATAGCCACCGTAGCCCTTGTTTCTTGCATCCGAATACACTCTGTAGAGTGTTTGGGAAGCGTACCAGTATTAGCCTCATTGACCTTATCAGTATTGTCAAACCAGAATTGCGATTCCACTTTGGCTTGTGTTGCGGAACGAGGTGGTAGGATACCAAAAATGTCCGTTGGAGAAACTGGGCACGGACACGGTACACATAATATCTGTCTTGGTTGTGTTTATTCTTATCTCTGCATAGACATTCGAACATGGGAAGCCCTGGTTGGCCCATGTTAGCCCTGGATAGCCCTGGTTAGCCCGTTCTAATAGAAAAAATGACACAAAACAAGTACATGCATTTGGGTAAGATAATATAGAGGGTGCAACAATGTTTGTGTACAATGATGATCGAGGAGCGGCATGTATTTCCGACAGTAAGGGATTATGAAATTTCGCAATGGAATTTGGTGTCTAAATAATCACTCTTTATAAGGATCAGTTATCTAATTATATGAATTACTCATTTAACTAAAAGATTAATTTAAAAGGTGGTGAAACAGACTCCCTACCGTCCTTTATCCGGCCATCATTTGGTACTGATTTTCTGCGTTCCGCTCACGCGGCCTGACAATCGTCTCGCTCTTCCGATAAAGTTAACTTTTCGCAACAGCTTGCGGTGAAATGCTCAGAGATGAATTCCATGTCCTCCTAATCTCTACACACGCATGCAATGATTTGGTCATGACCTTTGCCACATGCCAAGTAAACAGACTAGTAAAAACTACCTTACCCACTAGACTTGCTACCGACCTGGCCGTTAGGTATTACTTGGCTTGGCGATATTTTCAATACCTTGTTTTATAGCAGTAATTCGCCTGTAGGGAATTCCGATAGTACCTAAACTGAGATTGATGCCATATCCAGCCTTTCCAAATTGTCTAATGGATCCCAAATGCTTTTCTGAACATGGGGAGCAAATCTAGACCGGATGATGTCTGATTGAACCTATTCGGTGTGTTCTTGTGCTTTTTGTCGTGTAGATGCAAACCCAAGCCCATCGTCAAGAAAGACTACGATTGATTTACCTTCGCCCCTCCACTTCTTCACTAGGCGACGAATCACGTTGGTGAAAATATAAGGTGCATTTGATAGGCCAAACGGCAACTGCTTTAATCGATAAAGAGACAATGATTTCCTTTCCCAGAAATTCCCGATGATCGGGTGGACAAATAGCTACATAGTGGTAGCCTTACTTTAAATCGAACTTGAACATGTACTCAGCTTTCTTGAGGGAGTTTAAGTTTTCGCACTTTACTGATTGGTTTTGAAGGTATTTATTGACCAGTCTCAATCTATGATGAGTCATTTCGTGAAGTTGGTCTGGATAGATACTGTCAGCGGATTCACAACTTCAGGCTAACTCTGGCACACTTCTGCAGTGCCTACCGATACTAATTCAGAAATATCTGAAACAAAACCACTGTTTTCTAGCGCTGATTTGTTATTAGTGGACAACATTTCAGAAGGCTTGCAGGTCAACGGCAATACATAACCTTCGCTTACTACATGAAGACACATTCTGGTGGGTGCAATATATCCCCAAAGGCCGTATGCTTTTTAGGACGACCCACAACCCTTATGGAACAGGCGGATGGGTTTTCTTCATATTCATAGTAATCGTCAACAACATGAGATTGAATAGTTCCAGAAGACAACTCGGAGTCGTACTTAACTTTACTGGCTCAAGCCTGCACATCCACTTTGGTCTTTGTGCTTGGGGCAGGTGGCCCTCCAATGAAAGAAGATCAGGCACACGAAACGCGATCCTCCGAAACTTCGAAGCTTGTTGACCTGGGCACTGTAATATTGGGCCTGCTCAGAGGGACTAAAAGTAGAAGCAGGGCGTTCATTGGAGCTCTTCAACTTCTTAGCCTGCTTGACTGCCATCTCTGCTGCCCTCTTCTGCCTAATCTTTCTGGCGGCTCATCTTTCTGCTCGGATAGTCTTGTTTTCATCATCCTGGTCTACGGCCAGCTCGTGCTCCTCATGCTCCGTAACCGTGGCCCAACAATATGTGCTGGAATCAGCCATGTGAACAACTTCTGTCGCTTGTTGATGGTAGAGGTGGCATTGGGAAACGTTGCTTTCACGACCGACAAGGAAGGGTTGTCAGCCCCTAACTGGTCTACTGCAGTTTGAATCAAGTCTTTGACTTGCCTATAAAATAACAAATAATTATAAGCATATTCGTGAATAAAATCCGGTTGAAGCAGATACCGACAACGGAAGTAAAGGATTCTGATCTTTATAAAATAAAAAGCTTGCCTAGCCTGTGTCGGTCCAGCCTGAACTGAATCTCCTATAATCTTCGCACCCTGCGAGGGTGTTACATGGGCCGCTACACATTTCACCTCCGCCCCTTCCACAGCTGTACATTCCGCCAATTTTGCCAAAATCATCTTTTTCCTCGAGTTTCGAAAAGATTTTACTCTGGCCCAGCTAGCGAGACTTTTGTTACCATAGCTGAGCACCATTCTATTGTTACGGTGATTGGAGAAATGACCTCTTGTTGAAGCATGGACTGGATCTCCTTTTCCTTGTGGGGTAGTGGGGGCACTTTCCATTGTATGTTTAAAATTCTTGAAAGATCAGTTACCCCTAATGAGCCCACTATGGTCTCTATCAGGAACTGAATCTTTTTGTTTACAGACATGTGCTGACTGGTCGCGGCTGTTTGGGTTGTGACCTGGTATTACTTATACTTTCACAGTAGCCCGGTGAAGTGTAGTTAGATGGGACCTGGGGGTGTATTAGCTACCATAAAACAGTTGTACAGGTTCACCCAGGACCGGGAACTGACCAGTGATGAGAATCTCCATGTAGTGACAACACCCTTGGTTTTTGGGCGTGGTTGCCCCGAGGGATAAGCATGTCGTATAGTGTCAAAAGTTTCGCCCAGCCGGTGAATAACCCAGGACATTCTGCTCTGATGTTGGAATTTGAGCTTTGTTTCACCTCGTTCATTCTTGCCACTAGGCGTAGGTCGACACGTGCTCGTTTGCTGAGTAACAAACATCTTTGGTTCTGAATGGCGTATTAAAAGGTCGGTCAGTTATCTCCTTCAGGCAATACTGCAGCTTTGCCGTCAGCATACCACACACTGGAAGTGGGTACCACCTGGACCACGGAGGGACTGATTTGTTTCCTTTAGTTGTACTCCGGCCAGCCATGGTTCTGTGTCACTGATGACAGACACTGTCGCCCCGGTGTCGAGCATAAAATGGGTATTGTGTCTATTCATGGCGATGTGTGCACTCCAGTAGTCGTCGTTCCCAAAGATTTCGCCAATGAACGGAAGGTCGTCTTCTGTAATGTCCTCCTCATCGTGGACTTTTGTAGAGCTGCGTTTTGATGCAGGAGCACTCTAACTGTCTTTAAGTGGCCTCATTTCTGGCACTTGTTACACACGGCTTCTTTGGCAGGGCAGTGCAGGCGGGAATAACATTTTCGGCCACACCATTTGCATATTCCGGTGGCGGAATCTTGTCTGGGTTGTTTGCCTGCTGGTGCTAACGTTTTGGCTTTTGGCTACGGGGTCTAGGTTGGGCAGGTTTGCGTTTGTTGACCTGGTTAACACTTTGTACCACCCTTCACAATGTCACGGTTTTCCTTTTGTGACTGGTCTTGGTGACATGGACCACTTTGTCGAGTGTCAGGTCTGCTTTTGACTGTAAGGTGTCAGTTTGTCATCCAACACTTCCACAACTATTGTGTCCCTGATGAGACTTTCACTGAACTCCTCATCTTGGCAGTTGGCAGATAACGACATCCAGTGGCTCGCCCCACATTTGTTTATGTTTTTAAATCGAGCTCTCCCTTCAGTCACATTTTGTCTGCCTTTGTAATGTTCATTTAGGGCCCTCTTGACTCGATCATACGTTGCTGATTCCTTGTTGACTTTGAAGAAAATCTTCTGATTCACAGTCACCCATAGAATGTGCTCAACTGTTCCTGGTCTGGCTATCCATTGAGTCCAGAGGGGATCCGATATCGTCCAAAACGCCTGATCCATTTAAGCCACAATACGCAGTGGTTTGGCCTGTTTCCAACTTCAATCGTGCCTGGCACAGGGATTTAAGTCATTAGTTAAATGGTCACGATGTGGTTTTGTATTCTAAACCGCTGCCACTATGTAATATTTGGGTGGAATTGACAGACATTGTGCGGAGGGTGCTTACTTATACAATGTTACTACTTTATTCCAAGATGGCTGCTTCCATGTACCCTTTCCATGAGATTACACCAGTAGTCAAGAGAGGGTGCTCTAACAGATATCTGGTCAAGGCATATTCCTACGATTACTTGGCCACATAAGCGAGATATTGACTGTGCGGTTCAAACGTTGCCTCGTCGACGCAGAACGATTGGTGACTTCCTCCTGTTGCGGATACTAGACCTATGTGGTGTATAAAAGCGTTCAACGCTGGCGTAGAAAATGAGTACGATTATCTCTGTTTCCCATGTAACAATCGTTTTAAATTTTCCACTAAATAATCTTCCACCGCTGGAAATGGTAATATTGCGCCCATCAATGTCTTGTGATCGAATGCAACACGTACGTACCAGAGTTGCATTGTGTTGCCTAAGTATCAGGCTTCTGGTAACATGGACTTACGGACTTTCAATTTTAAAATACTGTTCACACAGGACGTGACATTGTCGGTCAGCAATTTGTAAAGTAATCGAGATACACGGGTTTGGGTGACAGTCAAAGGGACAGCTGGTTTATTGCTCTCACTTCTGCTCTTACTTCATTGAAGTTCATAAGTGGTTTTCGAAGGTGTAAATTAACATAATAGTGCAGCACATGAGATGCAAAGTTAGAGAGGTGTAAAGGCGAAGTTGTATACAACTAAATACAGCTTGGCACAGTGAAGTATCCAGCGGGGGGAATCATGCAGATTCCGAGCTTAATATCCCCAAAACAGGAATCGGGAAAAAAGTGGCATTTGGCTGCCATACTATCAAGCCAACTGCGGAAACGGCCATTTCTGAAGTCTCCAAAATTGAGCTGTGCCGGTGTAAAAGATTTGCGTTTGCATTGCCAAGACTGCCAACTATTTAGTCATTATGCAGAGATCACTGTGTCATATACGTTTCAAGCAAACTGTTGGATTGAGTATTTTTGTTTTGTTTTGCAGCGGAGTGACCAAGGCAGTGATTAAACATGTTCCTGTGTGTCCTTTACAGTGTGCTAATGGTTCAGAGCTTTGTGCTCCAGGCAAAACCACGTAAGTAATTATCAACAAAACGTAGCAGTGACTTTGTCCCTTTAGTTTGCATTTTATTAGGGATCCTGAAAAATAGAGCACAATAGCGTCCCCACAATTGATAATCGTACTCAAAGCATCATGTCTAAACAAGAGAGGAACAAAGAGGATCCATATACACCCACTTGTATGAATGTCGGGGCGACGGTGACGGAGCTTCCAAACACTCTTTTGGGGCCTCTTGGCGTCAATTAGGATAGCAAGCGTTACCTCTCCAGCGAACAATACGCCTACTATTAAACAAAAAATCATTGTGTTTAATGTTGAGCACAGTTTATGATTGAAAGATTAAGGACAGTAGCACACATACCAGAGTTGTAATGAGTACTAGTTTTTGTGACTTGAGTCGAGTCGAATGAAGTTTCTTGTCACCTTACACTGATTTATTATCAAGAACATCATCATCAAAATGTAACACTGCGGATAAGGGTAACAGCATCGAAGATAACGGCTTGGCTACGAACTCACAAAGCTACGAGTCGACCCACACGAACACAAGCATAATTAAAACATGTAGATCGTGTCAACTTGTGCCTGCGTAACACACTACATAACAAAGTTATTGTAACGTAATGACTTGAGTTGAGTTTCATTGTAACGCAGTGACTCAAGTCGAGTAATTGGGCAAAAATTCGAGTCGAGTTAAGTATTTACTCGAGTCCATTCGAGTTACCGAAATTTGAACACCATAAAATAAATAAATCAAGCGAGAAAAGTCATTTGAACATTTTTAATTGACATCAAGGTTTCTACATGTGCCAACACAACACGTTACTCTTGATGATAATAACATGGCAATTTCTAAACCGGAAATGGAAGTCATCGAAATGGTATTTTTTTTTGCACAGCAATTTGCCTTTTTTGGAACAGTAGTCTTATTAATTTGTCGTGAATTATCAGGTTTTTGTCATTCAATTGAGGGTTTCTAAAGGGGGCGGGGGAAATACTTACATTTCCGGAAGTGAATCTCTGGTTTAACAAATAAACACTGCGGCTGATCCCATGACAAGGGGCTGTCCGACAACTGTGTCCAGTAACCTGCATATAACTTCTCCTACCCAGGGACTTTGCCAAACGCTTCCCGCTTGATCAAACAACAGATCCCAAAATACAAGTATTATTTTGGTTCCCACCCAATACATATGAAAGAAACAGATCAGAACGCTCCTCCGGTGGCGCACGGCTTGAGGCCATTCGTTCTCGGCCAGCAACATCATTAAATGGCGACAAACAAATATAGATAACTGTCCGTTACATTGTTTTTCACTCAAGTTGGGTCTTCTGATGAAGGACGTGAGTCGAGGTATTTGCGTCTGAGTGTCTGAGTCGCATCGAGTCAATTAGCTGTCCCAGACTCGAGTCGAAACAAGATGCGAAAAGATAGCGTCTAAGCTGGGACAAGTCATTAAAACTCTGACACAGACGCGTTGCATTCGATCACAAGAGAGTTAAAGGCACAATATTACCGTTGCCAATGGTGGAATTTTTTCCTGGAAGATTTAAAACAATGGGCGTATGAGAAATGGAAATTATCGTACTCAAATTATACCCCAACGGCGAGCACTGGGATACGCTGTCAGTACTTACGGCTAGTGTGCGCAACAACAGCGAATGAATAAGCGTTTTGCCTCGACGAGGGAGCGTTTCACTGCAGAGCCAATATATCGTCTACATGGTCCTGCTTATTTCTGTGAAGTTCAGTTTTCTGAATACGCCTTTTGTGAGTTAAATTCAAATAAAATCTCGTGCACTGAGGTCTTTTGATTCCCGTGAGCATAAACATCTGAATTATCCATACTTTATTACACAATATTGCCATACGTTACGATGCGGGCAAGCATTTGCTTTGTTACATAAGAGACGCCTTGTACCAATACACTGTTTTCAATGGACAAGAGGGCACAAAGGAAAAACTCCGTCCATTCCAGGGATGGCAAAAGCTTGACCCGAATCACTGAGTATAGGGACAATGTTTTTAGTGTGGAAATTTTGATTATTATGTTTATGTGTAATCAGATATCGCATTGTACAACATTTATTGCAAGCCACAATTATGTAATAGTTTAATTTGTTAAGTTACTTCTATAACAACGCTAAAAATCTCAAAACATTGGTAGCTTTCACAATAAGATGCTGTGGTTCAGTAAAAATGATGAGTTGATCCACACTCGTGTATTAATTATTACGCTTAAAGCACAAACGCGAATTCTCTGTCAGCACACATTTTCCGCAAGTATCCCGATGGGTTCCCACTCCCCCAATCCTCCTTTTGATTTCAAACGGGGAACCATTTCTTAGGGGGATAACTCAAGGGAATTCGTCCAGGAAAATTCATATTACAGATGAAGTGCATATTCCGCATGCATACGGTTAGTAATCAAAAACAGAGCTTATTAGCACAAATGGACGGTATAGGATTCGTGTGCGGCATCACAGTATCAAATGAATTCCTGCAAGGCAGTTAAACGAAGGAGAGGGAAACCGATGTGAAAACCTGGGAGCATTTTTTAAAAATATAATACTGAGATTGTATGTTCTTGGCAATCAGCACTCTCGTTAGGTATGCCATTAAAAGTGGGCTGCATCGATCAAATGCTGCGTCGTATAGCTTTATTCCTGGAGGACAATGTTTGTTATTATAACACCGCACATCACCCACAAATCCCGTTCTTTGAATGGTCAAGAGCTAGACACTTGACATTTCTTTTCTTAGCTATCTTCTAATGCACAGAAAAGAACTACACCCGTATAACGACCAAAGTAACATACGTGTGACCACCGGCATTGTATGCAAATTCATACTATTGTGCAAGTTATGCATTGGTAGTACAAGCTGAAAGACTAATGCTACAGCGGTGGATTTGAAGATTTGTAAAGACTAGTTTTGAAAAGTGCTGGAAAATTTCAACAAATATTTAAAAGTAGTTTCGATCAAATTAAATCACCTTTCACTTAAAATCAAACAATTTTATGAGAGTGTTGTTATGAAGCAGCTTTCCCCTGTTTTTCTCTCATATTGTAATAAAACTAACCATACCTCAGCGATCCATGAAGGGTTCAATTTTCCCTCGCCGAAACAGTCTATGTTATAAACGTTGGAATAATACTACACATGAAAGTAAAAAGCCCCTTATTGGTTTTATTAAGTTTGTCTGGTATTTGCTGGTAATATTAGTGGAATAGCGGAATACAAAGTGGAATTCCATTTCGATATTTTAGTTTGATACTAAACTCCGTGAAGTCAGTGTAGGTTTTCGACTTGTAGAGAGGGTCGATACTCCTTACGATGTTGCAGTAAAGTCACGTTTTACAACTCCTTTACTCACAGAATCCACGTATCAGTGCAGCAACATCTCTCTGGTAGACCTTAATGAGACCGTGCCAGTCTCTACTTTGGCGGGGAATGGCACAGCGTTTATCAATGGTGGAACATCCACGGACTCGTATTTCTGCTGGAATATAACAACTCATGATTGGTGGCAAATTCAAGCAACATGCCAATACAGGCAAACAGTCTCTGACTCCATGCTGCACCTCTATCTAAGCGATAAGCCCAACTTGCCCCATCGGTTGTGGTCGTTCTTTGGTAACTACATCAGGTGGAATCCTGTCGAGATCTATTCTTCGGGAATCCTTCTGATGTTCGCCAGAATATCCAACCAAGGAACGTTTATGACCTGTGAGATTCGACCAGTAACAGACAAAAATGGTAAGGCTTACTATTTCTTTATGGTTCCTCAATCTGCTTGCACGAAAGAAGATTCCTGAACAAAGATGGGCTTTTTCATTTGATTTGGAGCAATTTCTCTCCCCTAATGTTGATTGTTGTGACCCAGTGTGACCAAACGCCTCGTTTTGGAAATCATGGAAGTTGTGGACAATAAATATTACCAAATTTGCATTTTATGTGTATATGAATATCATATAAATACATGGCTCGTAATTTTTTTATCCTAGAAAAATTATTTTTAAACCTAGAAAAGGTATATATTATCTGGAATTCAAAGACGCTGATAAATTGTCATTATCCTTGCACATTGGGCTTGGATCATCTGGACTTTCTCTAAAACCTGAGGCGAGCCCGATGCTACAAAATCAAGTGCAAACGGCTAAACATAATAACGATATTGTCCCAATTGGGACTTATTTTACTCCTGCGTCGAGATGTTAATTTGATAACAGGTTTTTCCCTTACCCGACGTATGTATTTATCAACACTGTATACTAAGTGCTTGCCCGAGAGCATGCAAAAAGATCCACTGGCTTACCCGGGTGGGACTCGAGCCCACGACTTCCAAGCTTACTAATGCAGACTTAACTACTCGGCCACCGAGCTCGCCGTGATTGGCAGGCCGTTCCAAGTCAGATGTAGTAGTGGGTATACCGCAAATTATTTCAAGATGTAGGCCTACTTTGCGCCGGTAAGATGTTAGTTTCAGTTACAGGTTTTGCTCTTACCCGACGTATATTAAAATATACAAACACCGTATACTCAGTGCTCGTCCAAATAGTATGCGGTACCTGCTGCCACATCGTATATGACCCCGGCAATTTTTTCAATTCAATTCAACATCGACATTTCTTTCCGTATGGTTATGTATGGAATATGACAAAAATACGTATAGAAAAAATAAAGCAGACAAAAAGAAAAAGCTGCATGGCAATAATGGAATAGCAATATCCAGAAGATCAGGTGGTCGGTTGGTCTTTTGTTTGTTATTGAATCAATTGCACTGTCCTTTTTGGACAGAGGTGTTGCAACGGTGTGGATTTTTTTCTGGGGGGGGACAAAAAATTGTTCTAAATGGTTTTAAATTCCTGTATGGATGTCCTATGCACCCTCAAAGCATTAAGTCCGCAAAGGAATCGCAGAAAAGGGTATTAAATTTGTACCCAACTGATGTTATATCTTTCAATAACAAGTCACATGCAATGGCCTTAGACTTTGCTGCCAAGGCATGTCTGGAATAACCTAGGCACGTGCCTTCTGGAAAGCCAAAAAGCTTCAAAGAGGCTCTGACAGCTTCAGAAGGTCGTTTATGGGTCACAGGCAAGGCCTGGGAAAGCCAGGCAGCCGTTGATGTATACAATCCTTGATGTCCGCCATTTGGAAGATGTTTTGTACACATTGCCATGGGAATCGGCCAGACTCAGGCTGGAGTATGTATTTTTTCTGGTTGAGGGGAATCCCCTATTTTTACAGTGATTAAACAAGGCTTTTCAGCATGAACAGAGGTAGAATATCACAGAAAGTTATTATAGTTGGCCGTACTTTTTTTAATCAAGAAATTAACAAAAATGCTGTCCATTTACTCTACTCGGTTAAGACGTCTGATAGTAGACATGCGGTTGGGGGTGTCGAGTCTAACCCGAGTGGACTTGTGTTTTTGTTGTTGTTGTTGTTGTTTTGCAAGTTCTTGGGCATGCACTGAGAATACATAAACTGGGTAAGGGCAAACACTGTAATAAAAACTGACTAACCCAAGATTACGACAGGATACCACCAGCTGGATATTAACCCCCGAAATCGGAAACTACCAACCATAATCACTAAGCCACACGCTCTCACAGGGCCATGTGCTAAACTACGGCTAAATTGATGAACTTTCAGGTTGCAAGCTTGTGGAAATTACAATTTTTCATCAAAGATTCCACCTGGTTTTAAATCTTCGAAAATGCAAAAAGCTGTACTTTCTTCTGGGGCAGTCAGTGTCTGATAACGCAATATCAACACTCAGCTGTTTAAACCATCCCATGGAAACCCATAACACTTGTCAATATAAAAACTTAAAGAAGAATGCCACATGACAACTCAAGCTTGACGTTGTAATTTAGTCTCTGTTCTAGCTTTCTGACCGTGTTTGTGGTATTCTCCACTTTTCATAGTGGGGCCTTCGAATGCCACAGTCGAGTCCATCCAACGTCCAGTCTCAAATCCTTTCTCAAGACCAATCACTGCAACCAGTTGCAGGTCGTCCAAGGCTAAGAATGTCGGGTTGCAGTTGATATGAACGGTGATTTCAAAAGGACACACGTGTGATGTGCCTGTGACGACGAATGATGGACTAGACTACAGTTTGTTTTTTTATGAGTCCCACTGACGGATCGCATTTGATGAAATTAAAAAGTCCTCATTGCATTTAGCTGTGACAATCAATGTCCACCTTTTGTTTGCAGCGGAGCGACTCTGTGGCCCCCAAAATATCAGCCTAACTGACCAGCGCCTTATTAGCGTCTCCATTCCTGGTAACCACTTGAGCGTGCAGTGTTTGTGGTTGATTACCAGCCCATCTGAGGCAATCGTTTTCGTGGATGTGTTGAACGTAAACCTTCATTATAATCAACGATTTGTCTTCGGGCAAGGTCACAATAGTGCCAATGAATCAACTGTATTTGGAGAGATAAACAACAGTAATGAAATGTTCCAGACAGGCTCTTCACTTTTCTCTATCGGGGCCTACCTTTGGATTACATTCACTTCTTCTCTCCACAATGACGAGAACAACCCGCCGACACAGCAGCTCCTTTTGCGGATAGAGAACTACACTGGTACAGGTAAGGATTTTGGGCGCATTTACTGGGAACTCCACTTTGCTGGTTCACATATGACAATGAAAGGCCTGCGCTGCAGTCGCATCGCTGCCAACAAATGAACACTGCCAACTAATAATCGTTCTAAGCCAACATGGCTGAGGGTATGCCTCTCCTCAAGGTGAATAGACCCACCATTTATTCAATACGACCTACAATACTACCAGCCCTGCGACTCACAAATGGCGTTTCTGATCGAGGGGTATGGAATAAACAATTATACTTCCTCTTCTCAGAAATCCTCTCATTTAATGAGCTTAACGTGCGCCAATGAGCACAGAAATTCCACTCAAAAGACTAATGTGATATTTTAGCACTTGAAGACCTACATTTGTGCACTTCTTGGTGCTCGTATAGTGACTACACATGCCATTCTGATTTAGCACCGGCACTGTGCTACCGTAGAGCACTCAACAAGAGCTAAACCAAGACACTTCAGGAGTAAAACTAAAACACTTAAACATACTACTGTCCTTGGAGGTGCTACGATAAGTAACACCCTCAAGAGCTACACAAAAGCACTTCAGTTGCTTCTGTAACTTAAGGCGCTGAAATATGGATAAATATATATCAAGAGCTAAACTAAGACACTTCAGTTGCAATTTGAAAGAACTCACAGGACGCAAACAAAATCACTTAGCAAAATATGTGTATGTTTCACTTTGAAACGCAACTTTATTATCAAAACAATGAAAGAGCTAAGACGTTTGGCCACAACACATGAACCTCAAAACGAACAAACGTCTTTTTTCACCCCGCAACCCCCCCTCTGTATGTGCCTCTAAACTTTGAAACTGATGGCTGAAACAAAATCAAGATTACTTGTGATTTGTATCTGAATTTGGTTGGAACAGATTGATTGATTGTTCTGTATCAAAACTGTTCGATAATACATTCAAGCACACGAAATCAACTGGACTTTTGTAGAAGTTAAAAAAAATCACTGAATATCATAGTTTCAGTGATTTAAAACTGATGAACACCGAAACAACAACTGAAACCTAGGGAACAAGATATACAGTACTTCCAGCCGTCAAAGTCACTTTAGGCACTAACCTGTCTTTAGCACATGTCACAAATACTTGTCAGAAAGGACCTAAACTGCTCAGGAAATTTCCACCCCATCCGACTACCCACCGCTACTTATAAGCAGGGTTGCTCACCAAATACGCCTTGCTATGAGTAGGTCGGTATCATAGAATCGTAGCCACACTTGTAAGCTAGACCAGTTTTAGCTTGTGCACCGCAGCAGTAACTCTTGGTTATGTGGCAAGTGGGGGCTCTTCTCATGCCATGCTAAGGCCTAGAAGTGTGGTGAACGTACTCCCGCCTCGATCTATGATGCCACCTGTTTATAGCATTGCCTATTTGGTGTGCAAGCCCTACTTATAAGTAGCGGTGGATAGTCGGATTGGGTGAAATTTCAGCGACACGTGGTGGCACCTGTTGTCGACATTAGGGTGTAGTGAATTTCAAAAAAGTTTTAATTTTAAGGTCTGAATAGGCTAGAATGATGTTCTGGCGATATCTACGACTACCATATTGAAACCATCAATTCAAAAACCTTGTCCAACCTAAAAGTGGATTGGCATTTTTCTTTAAAGTGCCGAGTCATGGTTAGTTACACTTTATTGTAGTCACATTGTACACTTTCCTCATTTTTTGGTATAAAAGCAACCTTATCTGTCATTACTAATTGAGGTATAAACTTTGTGTAGGTTTAGGTCCCTGGGCCTGATTTCCAAAGAGCTGGGTAAAATATAAATGTGGTATTTTGGGTATTTTGTCCATGTAGAGTCATGTTCCCTTTAAAGTAAATGCACTGTCCCTCCTTCGAATAAACAAACCCAAAGAATCCTACTAATGTTTTGTGGTCTTTAGCTTGGGCAAGTGGCCTTTAGCATTATATTCAAGGATGTACAAAAGCATATCAGTACATGCAATCTACACATGTGCTCTTTAGAAACTAAAACGTAGTTTGCGAAGTAATCATTACTAGTTGTTCTCCTCATGATGGTTCAATTTGCAAAGAGAACCATATCTTCTACAAACTCTGTTATTTACTCCAAAACCGAGCTCTGGTGAAGTGAAATTTTCCCCACAGATAAAATTCTCGATGAGTGATATTTATTTTCAAGTGGCAACTGAAGAGATTGTGATTGGACAGTGTACTGCTACATGTATGAAAACATCCAATGCTGGTGCAGTTGCAAAGAACATCAGAAATGGGTACCAGCAGGGATTAAAATTCAGCCACATGTCTGATGCTGTCAGGTCCTAAATTAAGAAATTCAAGGAGTATGAGCCCAATCTTTAAAAATGTCTAGATATCTGCACATGTAACTATGAAACTTTCCGTCTCCCTGATTGCAGAGACAACTGTACCACAATCCATCATAGAGATAAATGAAAAAAGACTGCAATTGTGTCCATTTAAAATTGGATTGTGGCAAAAATAAGATTGCGGACTAAGAAGCTCAGGTTTTTTGGAAACAAAGAAGAATGAAGAGAGAAAATATAACACCGAATAATGACTCACCAAACAACCCCAAAAGGAACCCGAAAGCATACCATCCGCATGTACTTCACATCAAACAGGCCCTTCATTCTCACCAAGGAGTGAGATGATCGAGACAGAGAGCAGTAAGTAATCCGGTAATATTGAATTTGAGCCCTACCGTTGCGTGAAAATACAGCGTATAAACACAAAAGTAACCCATGTTTGTGACGAGTTTACAGAGCCTGCACAGCTGTGGCAGCTGCTACACTCACTGATTTCAACACTGTATCCAAAGATGACAAGATGGCAACAATTGGCCACCACAAACTGGCAAGGACAAGGAAACATTTTCGATGGTGAAAGTCTGATTGCAAGGAAAAAATCAATAACGTTTACTTTGACAGAAAGAGAAATGCATCTCTTTCTCAAAATAAGGTTGGTAGCAAAGTTTGCCAATTCAAGGTCAGTCATAAAAGACCACTGTGATTGTCGCAGGGCATGGTGTACATCACTTGCAGCTTATTACTCCGAAGTCTGGACATAGAGTAAACTGGCTGGAGATGGCGGGCAGGTGCTCTCTATCACCTTAAAATGTTCCAAAACTAGACCAAAAAATAAAGAACAACCTATACAACTGATGGTCATACTACAGGATTGCAGTCATTTAGTGGATAATTATTTGTAGGAAAAAAAACCCAAAGGAACATCCTGAGCTTTGCAGACAGAAAGTGGAAGGTTCTAGAGCCTACTTTATTTTTAAAACCAAAGAAAATCAGAGGAAACTCCACAGAAAAAATCCAAAAAACAAAACAAAACAGACCTGAAAACCTTTCGAAAAATAAGTCTTTTCACCTTGACTCCAGTTTTGCAGTCAATGCCACAACCTCCAAGGCCGAGGCCAAAACCGAGGCCACGCCCTCCAAGACCAAGGCCATAACCCCGAGGCCGAGGCGAAGGCCAATGCCACAGCTACCAAGGCCGAGGCCAGCTATTGGGATACATCTTAACAACAAATCAAATCCATCAACCTATCAAACCAGGTCAAGATTTTGTTAGATGTATTACTTTTTATTTTGAAGTCAAATGGCTGAATGGCAGGTTACTAATGAGAGCCTTAAAGAAAATGCTCGTTACATCTTAAATACATTAGGATATCCAACATCTCCTGGGAAAACCTTGCACGATGAGGCCGCATGATTAGTCCTCCCCTGCTGAAAATGCGCTCAACTGGAGCGCTGCTGGCTGGCACGGAGAACACATTTTCGGCTAAGGCATGTAGTGATAGGTGCTTGGTCTTTGCTTCCCCGTCTTTCCTCCAGTATGTGACAGCATCAATGCTGTGTCGCTGTTCCTCCCTCGGATACTTTGATAGCTGCATTCTCGCAGTATTGGTCTCATCACTTTGGAGCAACACTTACACATTAGTGCATGTCAAAAGGGCATACATTCAGAGTTGCGGGTCCGTCTATTGTCAGTGCGTCCCCAATCGGATGAGACCTAGACCCAACCCAAGACGGATGATTTGAATGCAGCCTCAGTTAATATCACTGATAAAAAAAGCCTGAAAATTTATATTATATGAGTTTTCCCGCAGTTATGCTCAGCAAAACAGTACTCAGAATAGGTTTCTAAAGAGTTCACACAACACACAAACTCATTGCAATTAGCCGTGGACAATTTTTGTTATAAATAAATGGAGTATTTTATTTCCAGAATCCATGAAAATGTACGCAATTCGTGTTATATTGGAAAATGTGTTGTGTCACTACAAAATTAAGAATTATAAATCTTAAAAAAATTTGCTCTCAGGTAATCACCTTGAGGTGTTCAATGAAACTACTGGCGTTACTTTCGTAGGTCTCAATTATTCCAAAAACTCAGAAGGTTAAAAAAACCAAAAAACATAAAAAGGAAGAAAATCATGCTTGTACAAAGACTACTTTAAAGCTTGAATGCGCTGCGACTATAAAACCTTTTGAACCAAAAGTAAGATAACAAAAGAACGACCCTAACTCATGAATATGTAATGTAAGGTGACAGGGGGTCCAGTACGTGGATACAATAGAAACAACTGAGTGGGCAGCGCGAACATGCGTGGAGCAGCGAACTTAACTTCTAGCAGTCTGTGCACCTCCTTTGCAGACGTTGTACAGGTCATTACAGCTTAATTGCAGTACCGCCAGTAACCAATCAGCGTATCTTGGGTAGTCTAGGTACTAGACGTTGTTATCATTTGGACGTGCGATAATCCCTACACACGATCCGCTAACAGCCTAGCCATGCACGCGATAACAACGTCAAGGTGATCTCCGGGTATTTCCCTTATGTGCGCGCACCTACTCTGCCTAATATAATGCTGAATGCGTTTATATCTTGCAAATTATTCAATTTTGCATATTCATATGTCTGATCCCCGGATGTACTGCGCTGCATGCACGTACAGTAAACAGATATTGAATCATAGTGCATGGTACAGTTTGTGTACATCGTACACTACAGTCATGGAAATGGCCGAACAGTCATCTTTCGATGAGACTGTCAAATTCGCAGCAAAAACGTTGGGTATAGCAAAACTGAGAGATCATCAAATAGCCGCTCTTCGTCAGATAGTGTGCAGTTTGTGCAGTAGTGTGCACATTGCGTATTTGCCATACATCACGTCATGAAGCATCTCGCAGTCGATGCATGATCATCATATAATGAGCAGGCGAGCTTAGGCAAGTCGGATTTCCGTCATGATCATCTGACACATATTGACTTAAAAAGCAGTCTTTTCCGCAGCACCAACAAGGTGCTAATCAGTATTTTCATTTCAACGCAAGGAGTGTTATTTTTACACCTAAGGTGCAGTCACGGAAGTTTCGCTATTCACCATTTTATTTCAGCACTCACTATTCAGCACCCCTACTCGGTAGGAGAAAATGTAACACTACTGGAGTTAACCTTCTTACGTCAGATGCACACACCAGGGTATTCAGCACTTTTGCTTTATGAGTGTGTGCATACGAAATCTACACGAACAATTGTTGGACTGTCGTGCGTTACTGCTTGTTGGAAACCTGTTGTGACTCTCAATACTGTACATGGCATATTCTGCAAATTAAGGGAGCAGCAAAAACATGCCCCAATATGAAGCCTTTTACTTGCAATACGGGTGATCCACAATAGTGTGCCACCAAGAGTTTGTAACACGTTGGCTAATCATAAATCGCAAAATTTGTCGACCCTTTCCAAACGAGCATTGGGTCGACAAATTTCGTGCATTGTGATTGGCAAACGCGTCGCAAACTCTTGATGGTGCACTATTGTGAAAAGGCCGTATTATCAGCGTAAAACCCGCACCAATTACTAACGCGTCTGTAGAGATTTATACACCTGTTTGATACTAAACACACTTTGGTCGTCATGAAGTGTTTCCTACAGAAGCGTATATAGGGCATGAGTAAAAAAAAAACTTTGGGCCTGGCGAAATACTAACCCGCCCGGGCGATATACTATTCCACCAGGGCGAAATAGCAGGAACAAATTCTGGTTTTAGTCATGTCCTTTAGACGCGTCCGTAGTTTCCTCTGGATAAACGTGTTTTTGTGTATTGTTATTAAAACCCAAACGTGTCATTGTGTTTAAATTTATCAACACGCTTTTAAATAGTGACGATTACAGGGTGTTTTGCTGTGGATTTTAACACCACAACGCGCTCACAAGCGGTACCAGGTAGGCGTCTAAAAGACAATAAAACATCAACACTAATCCGTGTTACATTGAAGACTTTTGTTAATTTTATTTGTTCAATTCATTTCTTTGCGTTCGTAAATTTTTTGCTTTGAACAGACCAGAACAGACTCTGAGCTTAAGTATTTTTTTCCCTCTCAGTTCGATGCAAGTCGGGCCAGTTCTTGTGCCAAGAGGATTCCAAGTGCATCCCACTCCAAGCATTCTGTGACGGGGAATTTCACTGCTCAAATCACATAGACGAGGCCGGCAGCTGTGGTGAGTGTTCAACAAAATGACACTGAAAGGAAGAGCACGTGCTGTGCTCGTCCGCTTCATGGGTGTATGGTTTAAATAAAAACTAGAATTTTGGAAAAGAAATTAATGATAACACTGTGTTTAACTTCATTAGTGTTCTTTTCAGTCTTTGTTTAAAGTCAGCTATCGCTTTCGTAATTTGTTATGTTTGATTTTTGTTTTAAATTGTTTTTAATTTTGCTGAATGCTGGTGTCAAATGGGTGGCTCCTCTCAAGGTTAGGCATTGCGTTCTGCTCAAACGTACGTAGTGCGCACCACTCGCTCGCCAAAGTTGTAACATCAAGCACCATCATGGTTGAAGAATGCTTAATAATTTAAGTGAAAGGATGAACAAAATCATTTAATGATTTGACCATTTTGAATTGTGTAAACTTTAGGACCTAAACGGTGTTAATCAATGATAATAAACATGTGCTTGACAGCTCTTAATGTAATACATGTACAGGTTCAGGAGAACGGTCGCAGGCTAGGGCATTAGTGGCATCAGTTACTCGTGAGCCAGCCAGCACGTACCAATTTCCTTATTTCATTGTTTTTCACTTCAACAGACCGTTGCGGTAAATCAGACATCGATGTACAATTTGGTGAAGTACTCACCATCAGCAGCGAGTTTGAGTTCAATCCAGCACCTGGCGGTCCGTACATGACCGGCTACTTTGCGATATACACCGGGGATTCGGGATCCCGGCCCAATACCACTTTGTCTGATAATGTCATTGTGAGCAGCTACACAGAGGGCGTGTCAAGGCTGAGTTGTGTTTGGCGGCTCACGGAACCAGAGGGAACCCGGATCCACATCACAGTGGCAGAATGTTCTGGTGACATGAGGATTAGAAATGGACGTGATACAACTTCTACCCTGACACGAGTCATCAATTCAATCTCGAAACCCCAATTACCAATGGATATTTTATCCATTGATTCTGGGGTGTGGATTACATGGGAAATAGAGCCGTGGGATGATTGGCACTGGCATTACTCGTGGGATCATTGGGATTACTGGGATTACTCTGATTATTCAGAATACCCGGTTTACTTGGAATATGAACACAAAATCAAACTGAAGCTTTTATTCACAGCATACAATATCAGGGGTAAGTTTTGCTTTTCAGTATTCAAAGTTAAGACTAATTTGATATTTTCACATTGACATATTGTGTAAAACCATGGAGGTAGGAAAAGAAACAAACCAGATATCTGGGAAATTGATTAAGGACACTTGCAGCACAAGACTAGTTTTTAGACCCAGCCTCACTTTGGTCCAAAATGCTTATGAATGTCAATCCCAAGCAAACAAATTATAAGATATGACTGGGTAATATGGGTCTGTTCATCTGGTCATCTGTTCGTCTGAAACAACCAACCAACCAACAGAACCATACCGTAGAGGCGGCGCACTTATGCAAATCTACCAACAACTCTCTGATGATATGAGGATTGTTGGCATCAGCCTCAATCAGTTACAACAATCCACTTCGAACGAACAATGGAAACGGACAATTAATTATATTAACCACTGAGCAACGCCCGTGCGCTGGCGTCACCATGATGGTGATGATGATTATCTTATTAGAAATGAATTGTCGTTTGATTAAATAAAAATCACACTAAACAGACTGCGGTTTCAACCCTGTGCAATGCAAGGAGCAGGTCGTGTGGTACGTTACGAATACAATGTACAAAGTCGGACGTCTGTCGGCACAGGTACCGTGAAGGCAATATGTAACAATGTACCCAAGGCACCGTTAAGGTGTTAGAATTTGCTATTTTACGTCTGTCTTTGAAATTGACCATTATTCCAAATATATGGAGTCTACCTGCAAGAATCCTCAGAAACATTTTCGTTGACCAAGGTGTTAGACTTATTTTGCTGTCAATATGATATTTGACCCGCTGATGTAAAAACAATCGCCAACATTGGTAGGCTGGTTGTTCCTTTAACGTAATTACCCACCAAATCGGGCTGGTGTCCTGGCGTTTGAAAAGAAACGTCATAGCTTGATTCTTTTTAAATATAGATATTAATTGTATTATTTTTCTTTTGAATCAAGGGAGCTAAAATGAAATCTTTCTTGTCGATACTTTAGTACATCTTGAACTGATATTCTGTTCGAACAATTTGACAGAATGGTACACTTTCGACAAATTACTCCATGATCAGTGGTGTTACAAGTTCTTAATTTTTAGAGCTGAGTCAATTCTAATGATTCACTATTCGAATATTCGTCCAGCAATTTGATCGAGTATCCGAATATTCGGTCACACCGACCAGTAGATTGTTGATGAACAAACCATACAAATCAGCTGCAATGACGCACACAATTGTACATTATAATCACTATAATAGCTTCTTACGTGTGGGAGTATCTCCAGCCATGATTAAGCAAGATTTAGAGACAAACAATATTTATTGTCCTGTTGAAAATGTCTGTTTCTTTCATTTTTTAAAGTTAATATTTATTTTGAAATCATTGTAAGATATCCCACGCTTTTAATTTGAATCAGCTTGAAACAAGTCTCCATAGTACAATTTTTCTCATTTAAAACTAAAGAAAAATTTCCCATCCTTTCCTGACTTTTGCATTCGAATATTCAAATTCGAAAAATAATATTCGAATATTCGATGGAGTATTCGACAATCGAGCGAATATTCGGTTATTCAGATATTTGGCATAGCCCTAGTAAGTTCGCAACCGTACGTCAAATAGTCTGAAGTCCGAACATCTTAACAAGGAACAAGTACAGTTTTCCTCAAAACATGAAAATTCGGGGAAAAAAATTCTGTTTAAATTTCAGAAGTGGAATCTCCACTTTTTATTTGACTTTGTCATTTAACATACCCTGTCAGAGTCGTTATCTTGAACAAATGATGAGATCAAATTAATTTGCCAATGACAATTAACTGAATCATGTGATATCATCTACCGGAAATCTTATTAGCCTATCGCCTGGTATTTCCCACTCAAAACAATGGTAAAAAAAGTCCCGTTTGTCGAGATTTTGTGCACACTGTGAGATACTGCGAATTGCACACTTTAATATATTGTTTTTGTAGAGTGTGAGGAGGGTCAGTTTTCTTGTCCATCTGGTTTGGACTGCCTTGATGACACCTCCAAGGTTTGTGACGGACGCAAGGAGTGCACTGCATACGGGGATGAAATAAATTGCGGTATGCATCTTTGAATTTACTAACCCAATAGCACTTAAGGGCGCATTATATGATCTTGAGATGCACTACCCCACATTGATTGAAAAGAGCCTTAATAGTGGGGAGTGTTCATTTTATTGGTAGTGATGCAATGGCAAGACATGTATTTCATATACGTCGTTCGTGAATCACCGCAGCGCAGGTCCCACCAAAAGAACCTTCATAGCAAGAAAACTTCGCCATATCACGCGTATAGACCCCTAGACCTCCGTCATACTCTTGCGGTTCAGACAGTCTTTCCTTAATTCAGAGCTGTCAGTCACGTTCGCGGGCCTGTAGGCCCATGAGACTTACTGCGCGAAAAAGTTATCAATAGGCCTACACGTGATGATATTGTGGTAAATGCAACTGACACCTCTCGTGGTGGACCCAGTAACTGGCCGGATCAGGGATGGAATTGACCTGGCCCAACCCCACAAATATATTTATTAACCTTGAGCAAGGATGAGCGGCTACCCTGACACAAGGGGGGGTATCAGTTAACGAACGGCGGACTAAGCCTAGGGGCAGTTCGTTGGGTGGAAGTTTACCACCAATTAGGAAAGACTGGATTTATCTGGCAATACAGTAATGAAGCAC
>NW_019091506.1:351547-380933 GCF_001949145.1 Acanthaster planci | reverse complement strand
TAACGGAAGGGAAATTACCCTCACAGCGATCTGAGTACATCAAGTAAACCTGAAGGCTAGCTAGCATAATGACAAGATTGCCTTCCAGCCGTCACCTCACTATCAGTGCTTACAGACGACAAGCAATCCAACAGCAAAGTCCACTAGCTCCCAGCCGAGGTTCACGACACTCAGCTCTATCACTAAAGTAATCTAGACCCAATACGGTTCGCTACTACACCTACCAGTTATAGTCACTACACGAAGTGCCCCTGGTGCAACGTCCACACTATACCTCGCACAGTCACAGCACAGAACGGTAGAAAGCGTCCTCCACGATCCTGCCACTCTGCGACCCAGCAGCGAAACTCTCTGATTGTGCGCGCTCTAAGCACGCCGCAAGCGCCCAGAACTAGTGCTCTACGCAACGCTGATTGGTCAACGCAATGCTTAATAATTCATGACTTAGACTGGCATTCATGCCTACCCCTGTTTCGTCACAATATGTTAGTAACGCCATGCTATTTTACAGGTGTGTGTGGCCAGCATGAATTCAGATGCGGAATGACCGACTCCTGTGTGCCGAGACACCAGATTTGCGACAGAAAGGCAGATTGCAGAGACTATTCGGACGAAATGATGTGTGGTAATTCGATAGAATAGACGTAAAATAATGACGCGCCTTATGGACCGATTGCACCTGCTAAGTAGCATGCCTTATATTGGGTATCAAACATCAAAAACAAGGCGTCTTGCCATAGAAAATAAGCTGATTTAGGGCATAGTGCCCAGCACATCATTAGTCTGAGTACTTTACCGACCATCGGCTTTAATTTTGGTAAACGACATTTATGACACACTTTGCTGTGGGAGGACGCTACGCTTGCTGATGTTTGATACCCACCATAGGTCACGTGACTACGTGGGCGCAATCTATCTGCAAGTGAGCTCGATAGATCGTGGCCCCCAGCACTGCCATATAGGAAAGCACACACGTGATTAAGGTATGGTGGCAAAGTTACACGTCTAATATCTTACCATCATGATCCTTACCTTTAATTGAAAAAAAGACCAACGTGTTTATGATAGTGCTATAAATTAGAAAGATGACGGCAAAAGTGACAGTAGCCCAGCCACATGTCTTGAGCTTCGCTTCGGAAGTCAGTGCTCGTCCACAAGCTAAATCACGGAAAACCTGTTTCAAAATGCCAGAACTGAGACAAAGGGGGGAAAAAATTAAGAGAGTTTTGGGATGGAATCGGAGGTTTCCGTGTCCAGTTTTTAACCACACCCTCGTGAACTGTGGAAGATTGTTGCGACCGATACTACTGTTGAGGGGTTTTTGCCCTTGGAAAAATTTGTTCTACCTTAGTGGTAAGCCAGATTTATACGGCACAGAATCACTGTGGAGAAAACACAGCATATTTCCTAAAGTGCCCAAAAGATCAAATACTTGGAAAACACTTTCTTAATGATTCATTGTTAATGGTAGAAAATAAGCCATTTATTTCAACGTTTTGGTTTGATCTCATTATATCAGGATTCTGTGGGAACGAAACTGTCCATCTTAGTACAAACAATTACGTATTACGTCATGATGATCACAACACACCCTGCATGTGGGTTATTACTGCCGAGCCAGGCTGGCGAATTGAAGCCAGAATTCAACAGTTAGACAAGGCATTCGCAGTTACCATCGGGACAAGTTACGATACCACTAGCCCTGTCAACCAGAAGGTCTTACGAGAAGTGATAGTAAAGAGCTATTATGCCTACCCAAGATTTATCACAACGAACAACTCTATAATGTGGATCAAAGCAATACACCATCGCTACCACAGGCCTGCTGATGAGCTACAGATAGATTTTCATCAGTATAGAAACGTTGGTAAGGATTGCAGAGTCATTGTGGTTTAACATGCTAAAAGTTGTCATTCGAACCTAGGTACATCAAGGCAGGAAAGTGGTTAGGGTTTAGCAAACTGGGGCCCTGCCCAATCAAATCTTTTGTTTAGTACATCATATTGTAATTCTTTCCCAAAGCAGGTACAAAGGGAAGACCGTAAAAGCACAAACGCTATTTTTCCCAGAACCAATAAATGATCGGCTCGGAAATATTTTAGTTCAAGTTTGACCTTTTTCGAGGGTAAATTATAGATTGCGATTCTCTTTATTGAAATTAACTTCACGAATGATTATTAAGATACTTTTGCGTACTGGTTTCGATCTCTCAAGCTTTCGTTTTCGACTCAGGAGACTTAGTCACAGGACCACCAAGATATTTTTAATATCGGGTGAAAAAGGTTAATGCTGAACATTTCGGTAGTTTAGTTTTAAAAGCTGACTTTCAAACCGACGGATCTCGATCTCTCAGTATCTCGCTCCCGTATTAGCGTCGTTACTTACTGAACCCCAAGGATCTTTAAAGTTTTATTTTGAAACAATTAATATATTTTTAAAAAGATCACACTTTTTCGCGGACGCAACTTGCTTCTTCGACTGAATTCAAAGTGACGCGTGACAGCTATATGGCCATGTACCCTGCTCTGATAGTAGAGGTTTAAGAATGTACATCCCTTGAAGACGATAGACACACAATGAGGCTACCATACCTTTCCCGCAGTGTAAAGAGTGTAGCAGACAATTGCCTCTTATACGACGCGTTTTAATATAGGCCGACCCATCAGTCCAACATATAAGTTGTATTGTTACGACCTTTTGTTCGCCACTAATTATGCACTTTTTCCCGTTTAAAACGAGGTCTTTCAATATAACAATTACAGAATGCTCCCAAGGTGAACACACATGCGCCTCAGGCCTTCAATGCATCCCAGAAGAAGCACGCTGTGATGGGACTGCTGAGTGCCCAGAATTTGGGGACGAAATCAATTGTGGTTAGTTTCAGGCAGGTCACAACACGGCGCTTAAACGCTTCTTGGCAGCAGAGGTGTAACGGAGGAAATAAGTGATAGCCGCCCCCCACCTGGCCGGAGGTCTTTGTCCCTCAGTTCCCCCTCTTCAAAAATCAAGGACGGAAAAAAAATCTAGAGATAGTCTAGCTTGGACTCCGCGAGCGACTTTAATGCTGTGGTTGTTCATTGTAATAGTAAAGCATATGCTACACAAGCAATAAACCAAAAAGTAGGGTTAAAAAGGTTTTATTGGGTGGGGGAATCTACTGGTTCAAAATTGAAATTCACCTTAAGCAAACTTTGAGTCTTATTGTAGCCCTTAATTTTTCCAGTGTTGATCAATACCTGGAAGTGCTCAAAGAAGCCTTAAACTTTATGCTACGTGTAAAAGCGAATTTCCATCATTTGTTCTACCAAAACATGGAGAGGAAACGGTTTTTTGAGGAATTTAAAGAGTCCAAAAATGATAAGGGAAACTCTCTGTAAACGTCTGGCTTGAACAGTGCATTCGTTCACCGAAGATATTAGCTTTGTTTCCGTCCATGACTTTTATAGGCTACACTTTCTTGAATACAGTCTTTGGAGTTGCCTCCTTTAGCTCATATAAAAATCATAAAACACACCAACAGGGGGCAGCGGGATTTCTATGAAACAGGAAATACTGAGATCGCAGTTTAATTAAACGAATATGAGACAGTTGAAAGGGGGGGGGGTAAAAACACATCTTCACAGCTGTTTAAATCTAATTCAGTAGGGTTGAGACTACAAAAAGCACGAGTAAACTACAGGGTGTCCCAGAAAAACCAAACACTGAGGAAAAGGGGTTAATATGCCCAAACCATGAGATATGATTATAATGTATCAGGATCTCTGAAAAGTGGAAGCAGTATTCTTTCTAATGACACCTTGATGGTATCGCTCCTGTTGTGCATGACTGAACACCATTGTCTTAAAAATTGGGCATGCAAACATAGTTGTAACACTTTGGATAAACTAGCGAATGACGTTGTCCTCTGTCATGCTTGTCCTGGTTGAAAGTGACAACAAAAGGTCATGTTAATGAGGGAAGATTGCCTTTTGTCACTGTCAAGTTATGCAATAATCAGATTAGAATTTGTTGACTTGCCTCGGGGTAGGCCAGTGCAGTGATGAAAAATGTTCAACACAGGACAGAAAGTCTGCAACATGGTGCAACTTACCAAAGAGTGTTTGTCGTGACGAAATTTCTTGATAACAAGAGCTTTCAGGCCACCCAAGCTGCATTTAGGGAAGCCTTCCCTGATAGGGATCCATCGGCAAAGTCGACCATCTGGGAAAATGTGCGCAAATACCGAGAACATGGGACAAGCCTTAATTTGAATAAGGGTCATTCGGGAAGGAGGCGCACAGTGCGAACACAGTGCTAACGCAGTGTCAATCAGTCAAGGGGAACCAGTTGCAGGAAGAAACGACTTGGACTGTCCCATTCTTCGTTTGACCGCATAACGCAGTTAGACCTGCAGTTCCATCCATACCAAATGCACATCCGCCACCAACTTTTGCGTGGAGACCTCAGGAGGAGACGGAAG
Source organism: Acanthaster planci (assembly GCF_001949145.1). Next base: position 376,474 of record NW_019091506.1, on the reverse strand, counting down.
TTTGCTCAATGGCTCCTGGAACGCTGCCAGTCCAATGAAAGGTTTCTTGAATGGTTGACAATTGGTGTTGAGGCAGTATTTGGGATGAATGGAGAAGTTAACACCCACAACAACGTCGAATACGCGCCGAAGGGCAAACGCCAACTTTGAACTTTGAAACCAACATGAGTCGTGAGAAGGTCACCGTTCGGGTAGGACTGTGTGGAAATGGTGTCATTATCGGACTATTCTTTTTACAACTGAATGGTCACCGGTACTTGCACATGATCAACGAAGACGTGGTACCCCAACTTCAGATGCATTTTCAACGGCATGAAAACGGTGTTTCCCGACGTGTGGTGGGCCCAAGACGGGCACCCATGCATAGGCTCATCGCTGTGAGGTATCTCCTGCGGGAAGTGTTCCAAGATCGAGTAATTGCTCTTAACCCTCCAATTGAATGGCCACCCCGTTCTCTGGATCTCACCCTGTGTGATTATTTTTGAAGGAGTCCACCACGTAACATTCATGACTTACGAGGTCGCTTTCAACAGGAGGTCGACATCTGACGACATGACCCTGCATTTTTGAGACGAGCTGTGACTGACATGCGCAGTCGTTGTGAACTCTGCATTGAAAGGGAAGGCGGACACGTGGAAGGTGTCGGGGCATAATTAACTGTGAATTACTTAATGTGTAAATAATCGGTGTACCCCTGATATCTTATCCCTGACAAGCATGACAGAGGACAACCTCATTCACTGGTTTATCCAAAGTGTAACAGCTGGAATCGGATGCCCCATTTTCAAGACGATGGTGTTCAGTCATGCATGACAGGAGGGGTACCATCACATTTGAAGCGAGTTATGAGACGGAGAGAACCCCGCCTGCTTTGTGTTGGTCATTGTCTCACTGGAATCTGGGGAATTCCTTTCAGACATCTTGGGGGGATGGGTTAGGTACTAAAGTCTTAAGTGCGTATAGGAGTTGGACATGTTGGGGGGCATCCCTTGGTCTCATTTCGTGCTGGGTATATACTATCAAAGTATCATTAGAAAGAATACTGCTTCTCCTTATCGGAGATCCTTAAACATTATAGTCATATCTCATGGTTTGGGCATATTAACCCCTTTCCTCAGTGTTTGTTTTTCTTCTGGGACACCCTGTATAGCACACCCCGTCTTAGAATCCAAGGATGGGTACAGCAAACCAAAGCTTTTTAAAATCTTGAGAATTCCAACAGGGGGCCCTTTGGAAGATTCAATAATGGGGTTTCGATGAAGGGTAAAGGCTACGTTTCTTGCAAGGGCAACTCCTGAGGGAGGAGGACAATGGGGGCTACACTATGTTACTTTTTTGCCCCCCTCCAATAACTCTTCCATTTGCCCCAGACAAACATTGCTTTTGATCCGCCTTTGGGTTCATGCACATGTTTATGCACGAAACTGATTGCTTCAATACATTCGAACAGACTTGATTTCCATAGTGGCCAACAACGGTAGAAGCTTACATAAGCATTTTGTATACTCATTATTTGTTTTGTCACCATTAAAGAAAGCTGCTGAGTGAACAATTGACATTAAAATCCAGATGAAGTTGGAATTGAAACCCCTGTTCTAATGAAAGTGTCAACGAATGAAATTGTTATGGTTCTCCAGTGAAGGGTCTTTCGGTCTAATCTACTATCATCCTCTTTGTACATCTTCCATATTTGAAGGAAACTGCTCAAAACATGAGTTCCCTTGCCGCTTGGGCTACGGATGCGTCTCACTTCATCGTGTCTGTGACGGCAGGAACGATTGCCCAGACCTGTCAGACGAGATGGGATGTGGTAGGTACCGGCACGCTGACACATTATCTAAATTCCCCAGCAGGGAGCTCATGTCTAAGCTTATTTCTTTGATTATCCTCTATTATATCTGGAGAAAAAGTAGAACCGATACAGGTACACAATTTTGCAGTGATCCAAGACAACTCAATACAGAACCTGGGGTGGAATCAGGCCCCTTTACATTTTTCCAACATCGTTGCTGTATAGCTTTTACACATTGAACCTTCACAGGTGCACTCCATATGACATTTTGCACTCATTTTGAAACCATTTTGTTAAATCAAGCATACGGTTCTCGTGCTGTGCCATTTGTATAGAAACATCAGCATAAACACCCTCTGTGGTGATCAATGCCCGTGGACTAGTACCTGTTGTCTTGAACTCTTACTAACTGTTTACAAAAAGTCCTGTATTGGATCGTGGAGCTATTAAACACAAGGAGTTAGAACGAAGTCCCCACAGACCGTCAGCTCCATAGACAGAGCGTGGTTACCGGCTGCAGTGCTGACGAACCAAGATATTCTTTGTACGTAGTGATCGTCATCGCCGGGTAACTGACAGACTCTGCGTGTTTCGCTGCTGCATTGTGGAATAAATAAATGGAGGAAAAGATACACCAAGAAGATGCACAGTTCTCTACAGTAGTCAGCGAGAGACCCCCGTGGTTGTGCTTAAAAAAAATCTAATAACGGTGCATATTTAGTAAAAATCGGAGGTTTTTAAAGTAAGTTATGACGTTTTGTGGTTCTGGCGGTTGAGAACATGTACTCAAAATATGAATTGCAATATTTGTATCATAATTCGTAAGTTTAGGTTTCCTACAGTTAAAAAAATTTCAAACATGCCGCAAGGATGCATTTGACAACGTGGCAAGATTTCATGGCGAGACAGTTGCGGACAATGACAGAAAGGACAAAAAATCTTCCCATGTTCTTGAATGTTTTTCATTTTCCTTTGGAGTAGCTACATTCCTTCAGTGTCTTGTCGTGTATTATAGAGAATTTGTGTTTGCCAGTACGATTATTTTATTGTTCAGAGAGGCGTTTTGGGGATGTAAAGACGTAACCAGGCTTTCATTATCGTTGCAATATTACAATAATAAATAAAGTTATCGAAATTTTAGCTCCCATAACGGAGGTTCCCGTCTCAATTGCGGCCATGTTGCCCGTGCGGAAGTTCACTGAGACGCATGCGCGGTACCCACAACCCTTTGCAAATGCAACTTCTAGCATTCCTTGTAGCCTGCAAGTGGCGTGTAATTTCATTTGTCCGTGCAGGACGTGCATGCAGTGCTGGTGCTGGCCATCGTTGACCCTTTTGATCTGTGCATGTTTTTACTTCCTGTGTTTAATAACTCCGTGGTTGGATTGAAATAAAACCTCACTTTTGTACTTATATTGTGTATTATTATGCATGGCTAGGTTTAAAAAGGGGGAAAAAGTTGAACAGGTACGGGACAGGCAAATGGGGGACCAGCCCTCCGGCCGTGAGATAGTTGGGGAAAAAGCGCTCTACGGTGGAACGCCGCTATAACGAAGAAGACGGGGCCCACGCTAAATGTTCGGTACAGTGGTCATTCGGTATAGCGAATTTAACTGCCGAACGTTTCGTTACCATGTTGAATAGTGCCCTCTCTTGTCTAACCGAAGTGCACCCTATTGTGATACATTTTTTCGCTGTTATGGCGAATTTCGGTTGATTTGTGTATCAGCGGCGCCCTCTTTAGACTTGTTAGTGCAATGCCACCGTGCGCGTACGTGCAGTTTTCTTCCGCACCCAATCATGTGGAGTCGCAAAACTAATGTATTTTCAATGCCGTTGACAACTAGTGGCTTTCCCTTCTACTCCTTGGGGAAATAATGGCCGCTTGTCACTTTTCGACATAAAAAAAACCACCGACTGTTTTGTCAATCAATTAGAAATATCCCACTTAAACAGCCTTTATTGAAGACTCTTGCCTGTTTTGAGTCCATCTGAACACGATGAGATAGATTCAAATCTGGCATTGATTATTTAAACCAAATGCTTCACAGTCTAACTGTACAAAACCTATGAGAAAAACGTAAAGTCAAAGGGCTGAAATAATTGTTGAAAAATCAGTAATAAATCAGATATAGAAGTCATCACGACGTCATTCATTTTCTATAATTCTTTTTTTTGGGGGGGGATGTCGTTTTGGTAACGAGCAAACATCTCGAAGTTACCAAAATTGTGGCTTGAACACATGTACAAAGTCAATGAATTATGAAAACATACGTAGAAAAACTGCTCCCTTTAAGTTCATTTCAAGTGATTTGCTTTTAAACTGAAACTTTCTTTATATAATATTTCTTGATTTTTTGACTCTTTGCTATATTTTAAATCAAATAACAAAGCTTAAAACGTACGATTTCTCTTTTGTTTACAAAGTAATCTTGAAGTTCAGGATTACGGGCTCATTAGTGTTCAGTAGAAAAACGTGTACAAATTCTATGGCAAAACATTAAATATTTTAAATTAAAAAAAAGTCGCCTGATACGTCACCATGACAAATTTGTCCCAGGACCGTCCTTGTATAATTGTCTGATGGGCTGCCAAGTTTGAAGCCGATCTGATGTATAAAACTATCGAAGTCCTTTGACAGAAAAAGAGGCGTACCAAACCTATGGAGAAAAGTCTGACAAAGGAAAAGAAAAAAGAAACAAAAAAATGAAAATAAGCAAAACAATAGCTGTTACACCTGCTAGCCGAAACAGCTAAATAGCTTGGGGTCATTCGTCTGTTTGCCAACAGAACAGAGGACTTTTTCGTACTCGTTTGTACATCTGAGCCTCATATCACGTGGTGGACTGAGAGTGTGCACAATACGAAATCATTAGTGACCAGAGTCCTGATAAGTCTAGCTGTTGAAAAACGTGTACATATCCCTTGGGGAAAGATTAAATATTCAAAAATCAATTCACAAATATGTCATGACGCCATCATGCCGTCATGAATTTGGACTGATTTTTGTATCAGGGTCTTTGTTGGCTGTAATTTTGACAACAATTGAAGATCGCCAAATTACCAAAATAGCGCCATGGAAACGTGCACAAGGTCAATGGGCTGAAATAAATAATAAAAAATTAATAATAAATCACTTAATGTTGTCATTATAAAGAGATTGTTCTAGACACATCTTTACACAAGGGTCCTTATTTGATGTGAGTTTGATGAAGATCCAAGGTTGATATGGGATTAAAGTCTGTGTTGAAAGAAACGTGTACAAATCAAATGGGCTTTTCGTGCAGAAGAGGAAGAAACAAGAAACCAAAAAAACAAAACAAAAACAAAACAAAGACAAGTAATGCCTATTTCGCAAAATGGCAAAAAGCCCCCCTCCCCCAAAAAAGAACAATAGAATGCCTTTTTCGCAAAATGCGAAAAAGCCAACGGGACGTCTATGTCTGCTTTTAACAGAACATCTTGAATTTGTGTACAAACTAAATAATAAAAATTATTAAAATATGCAAAAACAAATACTGAAAGCTCCATAATACATAAAATTATGACGTCATCATGACGTCACTAGTTTCGTGTCATCTTTGTAATAGATTCTAGGCTTTTATAAAGATTAAAGATCGCTGAATGACAAAAAGACCACCTTTATATTGTGCACAAACTCATAAGGCAAACATAACTACTCAAAATTCGATAAATAAAATGATGACGTCATTATGGCATCATACTTCGAATCTCATTTGTGCCTTGATTTCTTTGGTTTGTGTAAGTTTAATGAAAATACAAGAGTGCAAAGGGATTAAAGTCCAGGCGAGAAGAAAAGTACAAAGTAAACGGACTTTTGCAGAGGAAAACCCTGGAGAAGTTGAAGGGAAAAGAATTCAGAACAAAAAAAATTCTTTTTCGTAACTTGCAGAAAAGCCCCCCCCAAAAAACCCTAAATTGAGCAAAAGAATGCCTTATTTGCAAATTAATATTCTGACAACAACTTTATTTTTGCTTTTTTGTACCAGGACCTTGCGACGGATCCTTTTATAACTTATCTGGCGGTGAGTTGAAGATACTGACTTCACCTGGTTGGCCACTGAGAAATTACCCTCCATATACACAGTGCCTATGGTTATTGGTGGCTGAAGCAGGATACCGAATCGTGCTGTATTTTGAGGAATTTTTCCTGGAGAAATCATTTGACTTTCTCTATTGTGGTAACGGTGACAGCTTCAATAACGCCTTTCTACGATTATCAGGGTGAGAAAATATTTAATGTTAATTTTCCTTAATTATAACTTTGTTTATAACTTTGTTTTTTACTTCTTCTTCACTGTAAACATTTTCGTTTGTAAGACCTTTTTAACTTGAGAAAAGACGTCACTATATTTTAAATAGAATGTTGAGTGTAGGTCAAGTTGACACATTACACATCAGTTCGAAAAGAATACCTTAGATGGGAGGCACTTTGTTGTCGTGATGAAATTTTGTTTGTTTTCGTTTTTTATTATTCTGTGTGACGTTTTCTCAATTTAGGGACATTTGGCGACATAGGTTATTCAACAATGCTCTCAAAACTACCCGAAGAGTGTCTTTTTGTCTCTGGTTGTTTTCACTGCACAAATACACCAGAGAAAGAAGTTTGTATTTTAAGATATTGGTATCTATTTTTCAGGAATCGGTTTCCAATCATGGTTGCATCAACAAACAATACAATGTTTGTTAGGTTTACCTCCGACTTCATCATTCAAGAAAGAGGATTTCAACTAAAAGTTCAGCAGAAGCTCTCAGAAACAGGTATTTCGTGTGACTTGAATTACATTTAGTTTTTAACCTTAACCCTTTCAACTTATGTTTATCAACTCTGAAATAGGAACAGAGTTCTTTCGGCCCATCAGTACCTACTGTGTTAATACTTTCCATGGTTCTTAACTTGTTGTTCGAGAGACATTGGGCTTCGAAAATGTAAACTTTGAAGACGTGTCACTTGATTCTGCATGAAGACACGTTTGATACTCGATCCTGCACAAGGTTTACTAGATCCAGTAAAGTTTGGTGTTTGGTTGATTCAGTACAGTCTAAGTCAAATTATAACGTCGAAAGTGGTATTTTCACGGAAAATAACTCAATTTCAATTTCCAGAAGAAAACTCCATATTTAATTTTCGAAAAAGATCTACTCTTTAAAACTCTCACAAATCAGTAGACTAATATCTACAAAATAGTTTTGCGTGACGGTATCAGGACGTGCGTCTGCTTGATGATGAAAGTTAATATGGAATTTTGCGTGGTATCCATGTGGCCGTTTGTTATCAGGATGTGCGTCTATTTGATGATAAAAGTTAATATTGAATTTCCTTTTGCAACAGTTTGGTGTGGGAAAGGTGAAATTCCCTGCAAAACACAAAATCTGATTTGTATTAGGAACAGCTCCAAGCAAGACATTATACAAATCTGTCGCGGTAAGTAAATAAAGCACTGACATTTTCTAGTAAGGACAGTTTGCTTTTTCAAAAATGGTGGTGCTTTCAATTCCTAAATAAAATCAATAAATAAAATAAAGACATTTGGCAACATAGTTCACGTGACTTGCCCCCCACTGTTTGATACGCCATTTATTGAAGGTTGAGGCTCATTTTGCAATTTCCAAACCCATTCTTTTTTACGTCTCAGATAAAATCGAGGGGTGCGGTGGCGTGATTGACTTCTCGGGAAACAGCACAGATCTCCGTTCTCCTGGCTACCCACAAGCCTACCCCCCAGACGTCGCCTGCCATTGGGAAATCAAATCTACAGAAAGATTTCTGATATCAATAGTCAGCTTTGCAACTGAAACCTCTCGGGACATCCTGCGATTTGAAGGCACCACGCCCCAGGACGGAAAACCCGTTTTTTTCAAAATGGACGGGAGCACCAAATTCAGAACCATAGAGTTCTGTTCGCTAGTGCGCATTAACTTTACCACCGATTCAACTGTCGAAGATACGGGTTTCCTGCTACGACTGTTACCCACAAACAGTAATTGCACCTCAAAAACAAAACAAAACAAAACAAAACAAAACAAAACAAAACAAAACAAAACAAAAAAGAAAAAAAGAAGAAAAAAAAGAGAGAAAAGGGGGCGGGTTAGTCTTCATGAAAGAAGCATTTCCCTTTTTTCTAACAGCTTGAAATTGAAAAAAATGTTTTGTTCTAGATTACTAATGTTGAGACCTCACTCATTCAGACAGATATAAGACAAAATAAATACCACAAAGACCCTTTGTCTGAAATCAAATCGTTGAACTGCAAGTTGGCTTTCCTTTGACATTGTTAATCATTGTTGCCTTTTTCTACCAATGCCACAGATGACACATCCTGCATCGATGAACCACACGATGACTGTGGCCCATGTATGTGTCCTGACGCAAGATATGAGTTCCAAGACAGCCAGTCGAACCAAACAGACGATCAAGAATGTCGTACGTACACTCCAATTCCACTAAAGCTCCGTACTACTTTTTTATTTCCAGCTGTTATAAACTAAGAGTTTGAAGATCACGTATAAAAGTATTCCGACAAATTGGTTATGATTTACTGAAAATGAACTGATATCAACTAATAGCAGAATTTAAAGTTTAGAACTAATTCCTGGTCTGGAGAGCTAATGCGGTACGCCTCTTTAAAGAAACATTTTCTCTTTTTCAAAAGCTTGAAAGTGAAAAATAAATGTATTTGTTTGCTCGAGATTACTTAATAATGTTGTAACCCTCACCCCTTAAGGGGGAAAAAACAAGACATGGTACACACCTCAAAGACATCCTGCCTGAACTCAAATTGTAAGATGTTCGATTGAACTGCAACTAATACGTTCCGTTGACACTGTTAACCATATTAACCTCTGCCTACAATGCTTCCCCTGCCCAGATTGAAATACGTCAATTTGAAAAACAAAATTAAAGAGGTGTTCTAATTTCTTTACCAACACTGACCACCATTTTGCAGTAGTCCTAGAAATGAACATTAATTGGTCTTTAGAAGAGGACATACGTTTTCGCAAGGGTTTGGTAGTAGCGATTATTATTCAGTACTTCCAATGTCTTTCTAAGATTTAGAGACTTATGAAATAGGTTTCTTAATGCTTTTTTCTATCAATGTCACAGAAGACACACCCTGCCTCGACCCTTCACACTTTGACTGTGGTGATGGCTCGTGTGTGTCTCCGAACGCAACATGTGATGAGTTCCAAGATTGCCAGATGAATGAATTAGACGAACAGGAATGTCGTGCGTACATTTCGATTTTAATAAGGCTTAGTCATGTTTTTTTTTCGATTTCCAGCTGTTATAAACTAAGAATGTTTAAGATCATGTATGACAGTATCTTTAAAAAGACAAATTGCTTATGATTTAATGAAAATGGACTGATAACCACTGAAAGCACAATTGAAGGAGCCTAAAATGGATTGGATTAATTTAAATTTCCTTCGGTACTTTGATTCGTGTCAGTCCACTTACCGGTAATTTATTCTTTAATTACTTTTATGAGTTTTTATAAAGGCAACTAGCGACAGCCAGGCTTGTATGCAGTTTGTGATCACACAATCCCGATGGGAAAATGAGATTTTTACATTTCATTTTTTCTACGATTTGAACGTTTCCTTACAAGGATTCAAAAACAGTGGCTTATTATGCAAATTTGGGTTAGTGCTACGACTGTTACCTACAAACGGTTGCCGGTAGTGGACATCAAATAAAGAAACGATGAAAATCTTACTGGAACGAATCCTATTTGAAGTTTAGAACTAATTCATGGTCTGGAGAGCTAATGTGGTAGGCATCTTGAAAGAAGCATTTTCCCTTTTTTAAAAGCTTGAAAGTGAAAAAGAAATGTATTTGTTTGCTCGAGATTACTTAATAATGTTGTAACCCTCACCCCTTAAGGGGAAAAATAAGACATGGTACACACCTCAAAGACATCCTGCCTGAACTCAAATTGTAAGATGTTCAATTGAACTGCAACTAATACGTTCCATTGACACTGTTAACCATATTAACCTCTGCCTACAATGCTTCTCCTGCCCAGATTGAAATTCGTCAATTTTAAAAAAAAAATTAAAGAGGCGTTCTGATTTCTTTACCAACACTGACCGCCATTTTGCAGTAAAGACCAAGGTTTTAAAAAGTCGACCTTGGTTAACAACAACTTTGTCCTAGAAATGAACATTAATTGTCTTTAGAAGAGGACATACGTTTTCGCAAGGGTTTGGTAGTAGCGATTATTATTCAGTACTTCCAATGTCTTTCTAAGATTTAGAGACTTATGAAATAGGTTTCTTAATGCTTTTTTCTATCAATGTCACAGAAGACACACCCTGCCTCGACCCTTCACACTTTGACTGTGGTGATGGCTCGTGTGTGTCTCCAGACGCAAGATGTGATGGGTTCCAAGATTGCCAGACGAATGAATTAGACGAACAGGAATGTCGTGCGTACATTTCGATTTTAATAAGGCTTAGTCATGTTTTTTTTTCGATTTCCAGTTGTTATAAACTAAGAACGTTTAAGATCATGTACGACAGTATCTTTAAAAAGACAAATCAGTACTTTGATTCGTGTCAGTCCAATTACCGGTAATTCATTCCTTAATTGCTCTTATGAGTTTTTATAAGGGCAACTGGCGACAGCTGGGCTTGTATGCAGATTGTGATTACACAATCTCGAGAACAAAAGGAAATTTGTTCATCTACGATTAGACAGTCTTCCTAAAGTATCTAAAAACAGTACCTTTGTGTGCAAATTTCAGTGGGGTTGTAGAAAGCAACAGGCTGGCAAGCTTAATTAAGAGAGAATTGGGTCGCTCGTTATAAACAACGTCAGGTTGGCAAATAATATGTCATAGATTCGACGCAGGCCAATGCTGTTTGAAGCGTTTGAGTAGACAGACAAATCGAGGTCCAAAATGCTTCAGAAAGCCAGATTTAAAGGAAATTAAATGAAAACAACATGAAAACGTCTTTGAAATATTTTCCTCGAAAGATATTCGTTGAAAAATGATTGAATTTATTAAAGATGACCAGGATTAGGTTTACTTCAAAACTGAATTTTGAAAATTGGTATTTATATTACATTCTTTCTAAGAAAACATTTCTTGTTCGGAGTCCTACCATTGTCAGAACTCTTCCAAGTGTGTCCATTGGCCACTGGTCTGTGATGGTAAGCCTGATTGTCCAATGGAAGACGACGAGGCAGACCATCAATGTGGTGGGTTTTCATAATGCATACAACGTATTCCCAATAATTTTCCCTTCATTTTATATGTTGCAGCAATTGAATTGAATTGAAACGAACGGAATTGAAGACAAATATATTTGGCAAAAGCAAACATTTAAAAGTCAGTGGGTTTTATTTCTCGTTGTAGGTCTGCGCTGCCCAGGTGGTTGCAAGTGTGACATAGACGAAGGTAGTATTGAAGTCGAGTGCAAGCATGGTTGGAATGAGTCCACCTTGGCGAACGTGGTCAAAAGAACAAAAGAACTGTAAGTTGCCTCCATTGGGAATTGTGCTCTCAGTTATCAATATCCCAAGCATTATTTAAAAAGATGGAACCATTGGAGTTGTAAGATCCGTTGAGATGTCACCGGTCTGTGCATACACATTCTGTTCAAAGTTTGTGGTGCGTACAGGTGCGATGACGCGAGCATACAAGTGCCGTAGGAATATCGTGTCATTCACATGTTGTACCAGAAAAGGCATACCTGTTCATTGGGACAAATACTTATTGACTGGTTTGTCGTCGCCAAGTTTTGATTCACAAGGAAAATGCCCGTTGTCTAACACTGTGGCTTTCATAGGGCCAAGGGAAGCAATGGGCGGAGTGAGGCGTCTAATGTATCAGATGAAGGGAAGAGGCATAGCAGTGTCTCACTCCCAATAATTTTGTCCTTTATCCATTTTGGGTATCCCCAGTATATACGTAATTAATATGCTTTCTGGTTGATAGCAATAACACACTCTGAATTTTGTTTGAATATGATGCTTGCACAGCATTTTCTGATTACATGTAGGCTGTTATAGGTTGTTTGCTCAAATCCCTCGCCTATATCTTTGAACTTCAAGATAAATCATGCGTAGTGCATTTGGAAAGGAGATATCACATTTTATTGTACTCGCTTTTTATTCGATTGAGACGCCTTTTTTCCTTAACAGAAAGATTTCCGAAGGAAATGGCAGTTTGTTAGCTATGGGAGTCTTCAAAGAATTTACATATTTGAAGTTACTGTAAGTAGTAGTTAAAACAAAAGTGGTATTATAAAGTCTTGGAACGGTTGATCAACATATCTTCGGTTTGACAAGTAGCAATGCAAATTTGAGCTCAGTTTTGCCTTCGAAATTATCACAAAATATGAATAGATCATCGGAATAGATGTTCGGTAGCAACTTCTTAGAAGTGTAACAATGAACATAGAGTGGTCCAATTCTGACCAAAGTGGTTTGATAAGCACCATATGTCATTAGCTGGTTTGTGATAGTAAATGTACGTGGTGTATTTTGAGTCTGTTCAGAGCAGCATTCTGAATATACATGTATTTGTTCAGGGATTGTTACCTTCTACGTTTTGTTAGTGGTTGGGTCTCGGGTCATGTTGCTGATAAGTCTTGACCACACAAGCAAAGACGATCTCCGTAATTATACAGTACAACAGGGTAGACTACTACAACAATAATCTCTACTGCCTTACGAAGCAGTTCCCAAACTCCAACAAGGTTAAAGGTGACTTAAAAAACCCTCACCCACTTCACATTATGATGAAATAACACCGGTAAGTTGTTTAAAAAGGCGATTATAATAGTCCTCTCCAAACTCCAACGAAAACCTGCACCCAGTAAACCTCAACGAGGAAAGCAAGCTCCCAGACCAGGACTTAACCAACTGTCGTTATGCCAACAAGCATGGAACAACGGCACGCAACCCTTCTTCGCTAATTCCCCAATTAACTGGTTCACACGGGTTCCCTAGCCCTATAACCGAACACTTCTTAAATAAACGAGACTGTCTAACAATCCCCCAATATTCAATGAGATCTGATATAATTGGTAGCTCCCGCAATGAGTACAAGCACCACACTAACCCATCGCACCAGGTACACTTGCGGTAGATCCCCAACCACAACTCCGCAGAGCTCTTGTTAGCAAGCTGCCATCTTGAGAAGTCCTGGCAACCCACGCAGCCAGCGCCCAGACCTAGGGTAATGCGCACTTCTGATTGGTTGCCGCATGCAGGTTAATGCATGATTTACACGTGCATGAATTATTAATGACCCAGACTAAACACAAGTCTGCACAGCCACCCTGGTTCGCCACAATTTTCATTACATTTCATATTTCCGTCGCAGGAATGCCCAATAGACTTTAATTTAGGGCTGAGAAAAGATATAAAAAATCGTTTTCTTATTGTTCATAGACTTAGTACAGAGCAAATGAAACATTCTTTCCTTGGCGCATATGCATTCATGTGCATGTACTGCCAGACTGGGTTATTGAGATTGAGCTGTTTGAATGATTTTTTTTTCAATGATGCAGTACGCGCATCTCTTTTCCAAACTGTCTCACAATCTTACACAAACTTAGAACTTTTCCATGTCTACCAGCAGTATTATTGCAAATGCAATTCTGATTTATCATGGTACTTCTCTACAAGCTGCTCCTGGATTACTACTGATCCACCAAAGCATTTGTAAATTGCATGCCAAATTTTGTTACCCTTACCTATGATGAACACAAACGTAACAAATGTGTTTTGCAACAAATACAATAACCTTTAGTCACAGGATTTTAATTACAAGTAGGTGGTGGAGTGGTACATGTTGTTTTGACAACTTTGATGCTGACATAACGTGGCGGTATGTGGAAAAATGAAATTGGCTGATTTCTCCGGAAGCATCGCTTACTACCAGTCCCTACCTTTGGAGGACGTCTGTAAGACGTCTGGGGACTTCGTACTGGATGGGAACCGGTCCAAATGACACGAACGCCAAAAACACAAACAACATAGTGCGCATGTACTGCTAGTAAGCTGTTGGTGTTTTTGGCGTTCGTGTCATTTAGACCGTGCGCTTACCCCAACGCGTCCAGCGTTTTGTAATATTAAGGCTCCATGCTGCTAGCAGCTATAACAAACTGCTTTTGTTGCTTCGCAGGCGGCTAAACAAGAATAATATATATTATATCAAGCCTGGGACATTTCTTGGCCTGACGAGCTTGACTTCCTTGTAAGTAAGCTCTGAGTTCTCGATTCACTTTGTAGTGCATGTGCTGTTTATGATTTAAAATCCTCCACTGGTACAATTTGGCAATTTGGACAATCTGTGTATGTATTAACTAGGCCTATATTGAAAGGAAGATGAAATGCACAGTTATCATTGGTGTCAAAATTTGTGAAAGATGTATTTATGAGCTTGTTTCAGAGAAAAAGAACGGAAAAAGTATTAATTGTGTCAACTAACCAATTTATTGAGATCAGTGGCATTTCGAATTTTCTTATTCAAAATGGGGAAGGTGACTTTAGCGCTATCCGTTAAAAATCATTGAAGAATCCAGTTGGCTGGTTGAGTGAGCTGCCTTTTGAAGACTTGTTGCCAGATTCTGTCTTAAAAGCGCAAACAAAACATAAACAACACAGGTACATTCCTTGACTAAGGGAAGAAGTTCCGAAGAAATGCTAACTATTTCTTAAATTAATACCGATTTTTCCGAAACCTCTATGCTGTTGGTGTAATGAACATTTGGCTCATTTGAATCAATTATTGAGCCATGCACAGATAGAAACAACTCCTTCAGGCAGATGCTGTGCTTCAGAGTTTTTTTCAGAATCTTGCGCATTTGGTTCTTAATTCTAATTTGACTTCGGTCAATTGGCCTATCATATGCGAAAGTGCACATAGTACAGCCTTTACATGGTCGATCCTCTCTCAAACTTGAGATGATGATTGAACCAAATATTTGAAAACGCCTCCCCTAAGGCAGTTGATGTACATCAGAGCTTTCAGGAGTCTTATTTGTTTTCTTTTTTTTATCAAAAGAGCCTGTCATATACAAACGTGTACTATCAGTGTCTTTACGTGCTCATTTGTCCTCCAACCTTAGAGATATTTCGAACAACAGTATAACGAGCATTGATGCTAACTCCTTTTTGGAACTGCATAGCCTGGAGGTCTTGTAAGTCATTTAATATCTTTTCCGCCCTTTTTATTAAATTGAAAAGAATCAGTTTAGCTCACCATCACCTTGTAATTAGTGAGAGGCTCGGACGCTGGTAATGCTTGACCGCATTGGTCTATTTACAAAAAACTCATTAACAGGATTCCTTTCAGCAAATGGAATTTATGCAAACACAGTGGTTTGCTCTCTGGGGCTGTTCACACTGCAAACCGTCCCAAGCTTCTATGCGCTATTGCAGGCGAATGTAGAAACGGTACTAAATTTATAAGAGAGCATTGATACACGTCCACAGCGCGCTTATGCAGCGTTCGAGCCCATTGGCTCACGTGGTCCAGTGTTTCTTTGTCGTGCTTTCTATTTCCGGTGAAAGTATTCTTTTCTTTTCTCATTAAGGTAACTCGTACGTACGACTTATATGTCGTACGTACGAGCTAAATACCATATTTGACTCAAGAGAGCCTGAATGACAGCCAGATATATATGTTGAAGAGTCAAGTTCATTTTTGCTTAGTTCAAATATAATTTATTGCAAAATTTGCTGAAAATATGGCGGCCAAATGCCATAATTGGCACATGGACCTAACTATCGTAGTGAGACCTTTCTCACAAAAAGAATATGCAGCACCCAGGACATGCTTTGGTCACGCATTTGCAGTAAAGTGGGACTCATAAATTATATTTTCCCAATTCCTTCTGAATAAATCCGATGGAAACCCTATCATGCCGGCTGTAATTGCATTTTTTGGGGGGAAAAGGTTCTTTTTTGGGGCGTGGCTCGTATTGGGGTGAGGAGGCACTTTGCATCTTGGACCCATGACGTTTTCACGCTTTTTTTCTGAAGACAACACAAACCAACGGATGGCAAAAGGCACCACAGGATGCGGGTTTGGTCATTTTGCTTTTTTCCCCGCCAGACCACTCTCACATGTCTCAACAGGTCAAAAGGTGGTCTCAGCTTAACGCTGCCAGGCCCGGCTTGTCTAATAATAACAAGGTCAGACAGATCACTTGCCTCCATTTTTTAAAACATATATTTACGTGTTATATCATGTAACACGTATATTTCGCCCAATCTTGGGGTTATGCATCTTTGTTGCAAAAATACCCCCATACTTCAAATAAGAAACACACTCCTCTAAGTTCACATTTTTGAGCCCTAAGTTAATGTATTTAGAAGCTTAAAAGATTACACCCAATAATAGGTCCACTCTGCCAAATGTGGCCTTTTGTCGGCCATTTTGAAAATTGTCGCCACTTTTCCTGTCATTTTTACATGTTATCTGTATGCCATTCAGATTCCTTTTAGCCTTAAACACATTGCAATAGTTGGGTCCTTGTACCAAATAGGGTATCTGACAGCCATTTGGCGAAAAAGGCCGAAATAATTCCAGCCAATTTTGCTCTTCAATATACATATCTTGATATCATTCAGATTCCCTTTTACCTGTTACACTTGCTCAAATTACAAAAATAAATTGGTTCCTTGTGGACTCTTTCAGAGCAGTTCCACTTATCGAAACATTATCTAAGCCATAGTTCTGAAACATGCTCGTAAAATCACACAATTGTTCTTCATGTCAGACTAACTATAGAGCACAATTGATGTCGTGGCAAGGCATTATCATGCTTAACGACTAAATTTCTGACGTGTGTGTAAACGATATCAACGTATCTGAAATTTTATTGGTACGCAACAACGCTTAGGTTTTAGTTTTAGTAACAACCTTCAAATTTGCAACTTACCATTACCTCCTTATCAGGATTGCCATGGATATTTCCCTTCAAACTATCGAAGAGAAGGCTTTTGATGGACTGAAAATGCTTCAATTGTTGTAAGTAAAATTGAAAATATGTTTTAAATTTAAATATATTTCAGATTACAGTAATCTGGACATTTGTTATAAACATTTTTCCGTGCAACATTTTGACATAAGCAATGAAACTAGAATTTTTAATAAATTCAATCTTCATATGTTATTAACGTCTACTCATCAACCAACAAATCTAAGCTTTTATCGTCTGTTCCATTGTTCGATAAAATGACACAGCAAAACTTGTCCCTCTGAATATCAAGAAAAGAATCTTTTCTTCTTGATGAAATAAAATACAGTTCTTGACCACAAAAACCTTGTACAGTTTGTAGCAAGACGTTGTGTTGTTCAATTCTGTATAGAATAACGCGCCTGAAATAAAGATCTTAAGATTTCAAATGTGATCCCATGGAGTTACTCTATCACGTCTCATACTATCTAGGGTTTTGATAAGACGTAGTTTATCCAGCCAGTCCGCTGTTGATGTCAAAGATGGCGCACTGACAGACTTAGTGCGCTTGGAAAAACTGTAAGTTAACCTGACCTAATTCGAAATACAGAATCTTTGTAAATTTTCTATTGTTTGGGCTAATTTAAACCAAGAGTCAAGTTTTTTTATAATTAGATAAAGGCGCGAAGTGTCATTGCCAGAAAAGTTGGGTATCGGCCCTTTACTTTCGAGGTTTGTTTTTATGAGGTGAATTTGTTCAAATTCTATCAAAAAGATGTGTTTTTTTTTAATATACTCAAGTTAACTCATATATTTATGAAAATTTATTAAAAGTGTTTTTTCAAAAGATAATTTTTGATCAATTATGGTTTGGGACATTTCGTCCGGGTTATGAAAGCGAAATCATTTTAAAAAGAATTTCCAAAATGTAAGTCGTTAAGATAAGTGGAAACAGTGTATATTAGTGTAGACCTCCTAAGAACAAATACCTCGTAAAAACGAAATGGAGAATATACATTTAACAAAATTATTCGTAAATTGTGTGTGTGTGTTTTCTGTAAAGAACGAAAGGTGGGCACATATTATTATTAATATTATCATTACAATGGTATATGTCATTATATATTTTGTCATTAGTTACTATAACACATATATTATTGTTATCATCAATGACTAATGGCTTTGTTTAACCTCAGTCGCATAGGAAAGAGAATGCTACATTCTGAAATGCTCGAAATTATTCACACCCGTCTGCATGTCATGGTATTTGGCCACACTTTGGTTCTCCTGACATTCGTAAGATTCTGAACGTTTTGAATATGTGCAACAATGCATACATCCTCTACGAATCTGACACTAAGAATATCATTTTTTGCAATTAATTTGTGGAATACCATTGTCAGTACTCTAATTCTGAAGTATTAATTTTAGTACAGTCGTGGAGTTTTCGTCAGCTGTTGTGAACTTGGCAAAAACTACTGAACTCAGCAAAGATCTCCGCATGAGCATTGTGAATGCCCACAAAGACGGGAAAGGCAACAAAGCCATTTCCAAGCTCTTCACAGTACCAATTTCCACTTCACAATGCATCGCCAAAAGTAAAAGAAGTACGGTGAAGAACATCGACAAGCGTGGACAGAAGCCGAAGGTGTATCTTAGTCTGGTTAGGAAAGTGTCCTTTCCAACCCCAGAACAACAATCAAGGCACTTCAGGACACTTTGGGTAAGATGGGCACCGAGGTTTCCACACAGAAAATCCACTGCGCACTGCTCAAAGAAGAGCTACATGGGCGTCGTCCAAGAAAGACCCCTCTCTTTTCTCACAGGCATCGGAAAGCTCGATTCGCATTCGCCAGCGGGCACTGAGACAAGGATCAAAGTTTCTTTTCATCAGTTATAATTACGGTCAGACGAGATGAAAACAAAGCTGTTTGGCCACAAGGTGGTTTCCTTCGTTTGGCGCAAGAAATGTGACGATCACTGTGGCGACCGTGAGGTTTGGAGGTGGGAGCATCATGTTTTGGAGTTGTTTCTCTGTAATTGGGTCTGGCAATCTCGTAAATGTTGTAGGAATTATAACGGAGTAGTACATCCCGATTCTGAAAGACAATGCCAAGCAGCCTGCAGAAAATACCCATTCTCGGCCCCAACTGGACATACATGTACAGGTACCAACAGGACAATTATCCTAAACGTGCGAAAAAGGCAATCAAAAACTTGTTCCATTATGAACAACGTGGAGGTGCTACAACAGCCAAGCCAATGCCGAGACCTTAATCCCATCGAAAACCTGTCCAAGGTGCATGCCGCGGGCCATCCAATCTGAAAGAGCTAGAGGACTTCGCCAAGGAAGAATGGGCCAAGATTCCCGTCGAACTGTACCAAACCCTCGTGAACAGCCTCACAAACTGCCTGGATGCTGTCATCGAGAACAAGGGCTTTACAATTGACTATGTCGAGAACAAGGGCTTTGCAATTGACAACCGTGATATTAACCCTCATAGTAAAGACTACGAACATTCTGAACGTGTTAGAATAGCATTCTCTTTGTTATTCAAATGAGGTAAAACCAATTTTATACCTAACAGCTTAAGTATTCAATGATGACCCATATATTATATGCCCACCTTTCAATCCTTAGAAAAACGCAAAAAGACCTAAAGTTTGTAAGGGGTCTAAGAATGTTGTTAACTGTATATCCAGTAGAAACGAACTGTGAAACAAGTATCTCGTAAAAAGGAGGTTGGAAAAAAATCTTATACAAACGAACTTCGAAAAAAATCATAATGTTGTGAAAATCTATCCTTCATGGCACGACAAACCTTTCTAACTCACACGCACAAAAATTAAGTGTATATTTATGATGATATTATATGAAGGAATACAGTGTGAATATTCAGGTTAGTCATATTGTTCAAAGTATTTTAATTCAAAAAATGTTAATGAAAATGGATAAGCTATATAGTAAATTTTAATCGGAAAATTCCAGGGACATTAATACAAGCAAACCTTGGATGAAACTGTAGTAGTTATAATCTCGACTCCTCCTGACCAAGAGGAAAAGGGGCTCTGTTATAAAATTATTTCGGATCTGCATGGAACTAATGTTGAGTCAACTGTAAAATTACTTCTCTCCATCTTTCTATTAGCTATGTGGACGATCATCGTCTGTGTTGTGAGTTCAAGTCATCGATTGGCCTTGACGTATCAAACTGCTTCACCACTGAACGGCAGCCTCCCCTGAATCTCTGCGGAAGCCTGATGCGTAACAACTTCCTACGTGTCTCTATGTGGATTCTTGGTCTGAGTGCCCTTGTCGGCAACGCAGCGGTCATCATTCGGAGGTGTTGCCAGGGCAAGGAAAAAGGCGGGAAAAGGACACACTCCTTTTTTGTGCTCAATCTTGCGGTTTCAGACTTTATGATGGGCGTGTATATGTTAATGATAGCTGGAGCCGACGTTTACTTTGGCAATAAGTACTCACGCGAGGCCCGCGAGTGGAGATCGAGCCCGATCTGCAAGATAGCGGGGGTGATCTCGGTCCTTTCAAGTGAGGCTTCAGTGTTCTTCGTTACCCTCATTAGCCTCGACAGCTTCTACTCAATCGTATTTCCTTTCAGTCGGACCCGACTTGGGGAAAAATCGGCTGCAATCACTGTCGCCAGTCTGTGGCTTTTAGCTTTGAGTCTCAGTGTCGTCCCCACTGTCCTTGTTAGCTCTGACTCCAGAGTGTACGGCCTATCTGATGTATGCATTGGTCTGCCTTTGCTCACCAAGCCAACAAGCTACGACTTAGCAGAGAACAAAATCGACATGCGAGCAGATCTCGACCCAATTAAGGTCCCTGTGGGTAGAGGGAAGGAACCAGCCTGGATCTATTCCATCATCCTCTTTCTTGGTGTCAACCTTCTGTGTTTCCTGGTGGTCCTGTACTGCTATATCGCGATCTTCGTTAAGGTCAAGCGCACTGCCTCCAGAGTCAGGCGGATGACTCACCGCGACCAGGAGATCAAAACAGCTGTCAAGATGGCGCTGATAGTAGGCACGGACTTTGCTTGCTGGATGCCGGTGATCATCATGGGAATCCTGTCCCAGACCGGAGTGGTGGATATCAGTCTGGATATGTACGCATGGACTGTCGTCTTCATCCTACCCATCAACTCGTCCCTCAATCCATACATGTACACGTTCTACACCACCTTGGCTAGTCGGCGCAACAATCAAGGGGCTCGTTTCTCAACTGAAATGAAGACCAAATCCTTGGAAACAGTTCATTCCATGATACTGGGCAAATAGTCGTAGTAGAATTTACATGTGTAATTTTTAAGGAGCATTCAGATTATTCGTAAACATGGATGTATAGTCAATAACGGGACTTTTAACTTGGTTCCAAGTTAAAATGGCAGCTGCCAATTTATAGTTGAAGTTACAGGCTATAAACAGATTAAGTTATTTGGGTGTTTTACCACTTTGTGAGCCAGGTAAATACATTCACAGACTGAAACTATATACGCAGACAGTTGAGCCATTGAAAGTATGCCCTAGGTGCGTATTGGTAGAAGCTTCGGCACTTTTAGATAAAAAGTAGTCAATTGAATTTCATGGGTGCTGCTCGTCGCCGTAAATATTAGCTGTCAAAGATGCCAGAAAGCACAATATAACTCATTCAGTGCACAAAGATTTACAATACTTGTATTTGTAGTAGTAAAGCTCAACATATTTGAGTAATATCGGTAGGTCTGCGTTAGGGTAATGTAGTCTCGTTTTGAAAAGTGGATTCATTGTGTTATTGTTATAACATACTGTTTCCTGTTTCACCATATTTTTTAGTAGAAATGCTGACATAAATTGCTGTATAAGTAGGGTAAAAACCCATTAAAACAAATGTTCCCTACTTCTTTATCTATGAAAGATGTGTTTAAGCGCTTAGCGTTTCGACCTTGGTTTGTAAATAAAAGCAACACTGACTGAAAGATTTCGCCGATTGGCAATTTGATAAACGTGATTTCAGGTAGTATATTCAAAGATTAAAAGGCCATCTCGATTTTGGAATATTTAGTAGTCTGTAAAATATTAGTATATCCAGTACATGCACTAGCAATGACAATATCTACGATTTATTATTGTAAAGAATGTCTAATAATACAGCAAGTGATAGTACAGATAGTACAGACAGTTTGGGGTTTACTACCGGTAATTGGCCATGTGATCACAAAGAATCCAACTTTCACCATTCGTGTTCATTTGTATTCCAAATACGAATAATCGAATCGAACTGAGGCTGCTTAGGTGGAAGGCGAGGAAAGAAACACCATTTCAATTTTTGAGTTACACTAGGTGCTGTTGTGGTGTCATCTAAGTAGGGCCATGGTCAATTTGCGTTTCGTTTTTCTTTGAAATTAAAATTGTTAATTGTTAACCAAAAATATACTTAGTAGGAACTTTCTTGAGGAAATTTTGCTAGTTGGATTGTTGCCGTGAGGAACACAACAATGAATCGCCAACGAAAAGGAAATTTAAGAAAGGAAACCATCCGAAGTTCCAGCAGGATGCAACGTTGAAGTTTTCTTTCTGAATGACATCACAGCTTTGCTCACCAAAAAAAAGCTTTTACACGTGAAAGTGCGCAATGAAAGCACAAAATACCTTTTGAAAGAGCAAAGAAAAATAATTTTTTTGACATATAAAGTAGTTTTTACAAGGTTGTTTTAAAAAAGTTGACTTGAATAGACCAGGTTGTTCCTGTTTCTTGTTCTTTATAAATAAATTCCTCCTGAAATTGAAACAGTCATTTACGAGTTCATAAATACTGTTCGGTTCCCAGAACGTTTTCTCTTTGTTCTCTGTTTTTCATCCCTCTACAAAAACCTCAACTCGTACGATACATGGCTGTGCTCTGTGGGCAAAGATGTGTCATCTGGCAGCTGTTCAGGGCAACTTTTATACATGCCTCTGATTTGACCAGTTCCTTTTTAATTTAGCCCCACAGCTGTAAGAATGACTTACCCACCAAATATAACAAATCGCGCAACACAATGCGGGCAGAGGTTCAAGAAAAATATCATTTTTTAAAATTTGAAAACCAAGCAACATACAAAGGTAACCAACCTACTAATTAAAGACACAGCAGAATCTCGCGATGCAAGGCAGATATTGAAGAAACCAAACTCTATTGAAATTAACTTCATTTTTTCCAAATTAGTGTTTCCAATGAAATGGTAACTTTGCAATCAACTGGTATTCCAAACGGAAATTGTGAAAACAATGCTCTTTTTCAATCCGAAACTCAAAAAATGAAAACGTATCGAGTTTTTTTAACAATTCAGCACAGGTTTTTTCAAGCATCCTTCTAGCTATAGACCCCTTAAACCGGTGTTATGTCAACCTTTAAAAACTTGTCATACGAGGGGCTCTCAACAATGCAAATGACTCACCTTTCTGAGATACTTCTGAGTATTTGTAAAATAGTTTTCTATAAAGATTCAATATTGATATCGTTAAATGTAATTTGAAACGTTTCGCGGGATATGCCTAATACAAAAATTGAGAGTTTATCGGTGATAATGAATGATTCCGCACATTTGCAATTCCATTACTCTTGGGGCTGTTAAAAATAAGAGGAAACGCAATCGCATTTTTTAATGTTTTTTTTTACTTGGAAGTTGCATAGAGTTGCGAAATTGAAAGTGAAGTAACAGAGATCACGAGACCTGAATTTCCACTTGGTAGTGTGGTTTTCTTAATATTTCTTTTCATATTTTCTCATACCTATCAAGTACACAATTTTTAGTTGATAAGCTCGCCAACAAAACCCTACGGTTCATGGAATTCACCAGATTAATTGAGCATTCTTTAAGGCCATGACAATAAATATATACAGTTCATTTTATCATCATAAAAGTATCTGAGCACTTTTAGGTGTTCATGCTAAACTCAATCAATCATTTCATTACTTGTTCCTTTTCTCCCTCTTCTTGTTTTGTTTGGTCTAATCCCAGCAAAATGCCCCGCCTGAATACTGTGTGTTTATGAATGAAACAAACACAAGCCCCTGTTTTTATTTTTTTTGTTTCGCCTTCAGAGCTTATTTAAGATAGGGTTAGGGATAGGCTTTGGGACAGTAGGGTGAGGGATCACAGAAACATTTCTATAAATCCCGAATTTTGGACTGACAGTTTCCAGTTTGGGTTATTTCTTTCGCAAAAGCCCTAAATTGAGGGAATATTTGGACAGAGGCGGGCGGCGACAATCAGAGCCGGGCGAATAGTTTTACTACTTTGGAAGTATCTTCGGGGAAAGGCGAATTAAAACAAAACTGTGGCTAAAACCCATCAAATTCAAAGGAAAAGTGATCTTCTGGCCATAATCTTGAATTTCCGGGGGGGGGAAGGAGACAAACCTCCTTCGAGTGTCAACAGGCGGCGCTTTTTCGCTCTGTTTTGTTTTTGTGTGTGTGTGTGCTTTCTATGGGCACGTATTATGGTGTAGTGCAACCTGCGAGAGTTCAGGGCTGCACCACTACAAATAAATTCCCACAGACAGCAATGATAAATCCCCACTCTTCACAAATATTTAGAAACTACTCACAACTCTCACAGGTGTCCAGGCTGCACAGAAAAACGATGATCGACATGTCCCCTTTTCATTTTCCTTTCAATTTTTGTGGGGTTGACCGGTGATGTTTTGAGACATTTTCACCAGAAGCAGACCACCTCTAAAAATGAAGAAAATGTATCTGCCCAGAAAAGTGGCCATTTGGAAAAACCATCCCTCTGAAAAACGGCCATATAGTGCCACTTACGGACCCGACTGCACCCAAGTTGCTCGTAATTGCAAGCCCAAAGTCCGGGCTCGAGGTTCAGTGCCATATTTCTCCAATTCCTCGATTTCATGACTCTCAGGACTCTACTATAGAATATTTTGAGTGTATAACTTTTATTAAGGAACTCGGCGTACACATTTTAGGCTTTTTTGCAAAGGTGCACCCTCAGACGTGTCCGGACGTACGTGTAGTCCGGGAACTCTCTCATATTGATGCGCGCGTATTTAATTTACCAATTAATTGAGGAGAAGCTGTCAGGGAGATTTGTGCCTAGCCCCACGCGCATTTTGCTACATGATGCACTATTGTAGCGTTGTAATCACTCAGTCTTTGCAGAGCCAAATTCTGTGCGGTATAACTTGGTTAATGA